>CM037777.1:97649117-97699117 GCA_021229015.1 Solen grandis
TTAGATGATTTGATATTTTAAAACAGAAGTATTTGAAGAATGGAGTAAAGAAGGACAGAGCCAGTACCTCCTTAGTGCCCTGAAGGTTGACAATCCTCTCAAAGTTAAAGTCTGGATTTGTAGTGTTGCCAATGGCCTTTGTCTGTGTGAACTTGTCTTCCTGGTAGACCTTGAACTTGCAGTATACATCCTGTAGACATATAATATTGCATACAATGAGACATGATTTGAATGAAACACACTTCATAATTCACAAACAATTCTTAAAAGACATGAAATAGCAGGCTTTTTGTTTTGATGTAAATCAATTAACATACTCTTATTAACATAAAGTCCATTCCATATCAAAGATTTCTCAGCAAGAAACATCTATTTTGGCATAAATTAATCAAAGAATTCCCATGTCACAATCAGGGTCTGAACAAGACATTTCTATCTTGAAAAGTTATGATTTGATTAGCTTATCAACACAATATCCTGGCATGAAGATATGATCCGTGTACTTTTTCCTCAGGTATCATAGAGAAAAAAAAAAACACTCAAATTTACCGTGAATTTGTTTGGAAGTCCACGAGCATTTATGATTTTGACCTTAAAGTCGATAGGCTTGCCCATGAGTTCCTCAGGCTGTTCCACAAACTTATTGTCCTTCTCTGTATACTCTTTACCCTTAGGGTCACAAGGGTAGTAGCCAAGCTGTAACCATACATGATCAATATTATATCATATAATTATAAAAATTATAACATATAAAATTATTTGTTTTCTTATCTGAATTTAAGAAATAAAAACCTAGCATAAAATGTAAATAGAGGATATTTGTTAATTCTATTTTAGTATGATCATTTTTTTTCTTTTAGCATAGTCATAGAAAACACTATTTTCACAAATGGTCTGAAAGTGAAATCATGCATTTTATGATCACAACTGTAAGAAATAATGCAACTAAATAATTCACTTAGTGTTCTACCTGGTATTTATTTCATATTATTCTAATATTTTTTTCATGTTTTTTTTTTCATATTCCTATTAAGAGCCTCATTTATAAGATATGACATAATATACAATTCTCATATTTTTAACCATTTACAACCTTCCTTTAAACCATCTACAACATTCCTTTTAACCATCTACAACCTTCCTTTAAACCATCTACAACCTTCCTTTTAACCATATACAACATTCCTTATAACCATCTACAACATTCCTTTAACCACTAATCCTTTTACGATTTACAACATTCCATTTAGCCATCACCATGAATAAATCGTCATTTATCCTGTCAAGAAACTGAAAAACTAATAATGTGATTTAAAATAAGATACAGATTAACTTTTCTTACATGAAAAAAGATAACATCTTATCCTGTATTATTAAGAAAACAACCTTAACAACAATGTATCCACAAACTTATCACATTAAAGATTTTAAAAGACAAAAGCCTTACATTCATTTTCCCAACAGGGGATCCCTTGTAGTCTGATATGTCCAATGTCTCATTGGCCTCAATCTGAAATAAGAGTGAAAACAATTTTTTTCTCTAAATGAAACAATTTTTTCCCTACATCAAATTTCAAACATATTATTTTCAGAATACATTGACTGTACATTTGCTTTTTCTTAAAGATTTAATAAAATCTGCCCCCTGGGCCTATGATAGAGTTTTCTTAACTGTCATGTTTCATCCTTAAAGGCCTTGGCCTTGAGGTCATGAACTTTTCCCTGACCATAACATTAAGTTCTGTAAGATAGATAATTGATATGGAAGTTGAGGTACTTGAAGAAGGTAATTAACTTCAGGTTATTTAATTATGTAAATTATTTCATAGATCATACACTCAAAAAGCCTAATATACTTAAAAAATACATAAATCATCCCTGGGTAAAACAAGTGTAGTGCAGATCCATTACAATGCTGTTTGTTGGAACCAAATCTTGGGGGCCGCCTTATACTGGACATCATTATATGGCAACATGAACAGGTTTATGATTTGGGGTCCAAGGTATGAAGGATGTTTAATTGATGCTTGTGAGAAAATTGTGTGTGCTACATTGGATATTCACTCCATTCTCATTACATTCAAAGAGAATTTAAGCCTATCATTTGAGCTTGAAATGTGTGTATTCCATGGAAACAACTTATGCTGACCATGTAGGAGAGAGACTGGAGCCACATCTTAACGCTGCCAATGTGGAAGTCTGCGTTGTTATCGTCCCAGAAAGGATCCTGGTCCTGGGGCTTGTTGTAGTCCTCCCCATCCTGGTACTTGTCGAACATTTCCGCCATGATGCACTTCCTGTCCAGGAACTTCTGCCGGTTCCACATCCACTCTCGTTTAGTGTCTACATCTGTCATTTTCACCATCACCTGTTAACACACAATTTTTTTTTTAAAACAGAAACAAACAGAAGATGAATTTTAACAGAAAAGGATTTATATATCAATTTATTATCAACAGCACTTTAGTATAAACATTACCACCTCCACAATCAGCATATCAACACCATCATCATCATTGTCACTACTGCCATGAAACTCTCTCTCCTCATCTCCCATATAAAGCAAACCTCAAACCCACCTCTGTCCTACCGGTCATCTCGCCACGAGCCTCGGGTGCCACGACGATCATATCAAACCTCTTCCTCTTGTTTAGAGCCTCTGATATACTGTTGGCCTCCTCCACACCCGGCATTGTCTCAATCAAGTCCTGCTGCAGGATTGCATCATCTACAAAATTGGTCATGTACAGGATTATATCATGTACAAAATTGGTCATGTACAGGATTATATCATGTACAAAACTGGTCATGTACAGGATTATATCATGTACAAAATTGGTCATGTACAGGATTATATCATGTACAAAATTGGTCATGTACAGGATTATATCATGTACAAAATTGGTCATGTACAGGATTATATCATGTACAAAATTGGTCATGTACAGGATTATATCATCTACAAAACTGGTCATGTACAGGATTATATCATGTACAAAACTGGTCATGTACATATCATGTACAAAATTGGTCATGTACAGTCATGTACAGGATTATATCATCTACAAAATTGGTCATGTACAGGATTACCACTGGATAATAACATTTTCACTCGATACTGTTTATGTAAAGGAACATGTGGAAATTTTTTAGCAATGATTTAATTATGTGGACACTTCATTTTATCTCACTATCAAGGAATTATATTTGTGCATGTGTGGATGGGGTCATTTTTTTTTTTTTTTATAAAATCAAGCTTTGATAGAAACTGAGATTTTTACCATTCACATTTTCTTTGTAAAGAAACTGGATAAATAAATTTGCATGCCATTTGAAGAATCATCAATGAGAAACTGCTTTACTATATCTCACCTCTGGATTTGTTTGCCCCAGACATGTCAAATCCTCCAGACTTTTGGGCAATTTCAGCCTGTGCCATCTCAAAGTCGGGCTCTGGACCATTTGTCTTAGCAGGATCGTTAGGGTTGCAAAACACATAAAACTGGGTAGTTCCAAACAGTAGTCGGTCATTGCTTTTTAGAGTCTTGGTTTCATTGGTGACTGCTTTCCCATTACGTAGTGTACGAGCATTGGGGAATGTTTCAAGAGTGAAGACACCATCTTTGTGCATGATCTTACAGTGGATGTCTTGGATGCTAGAAAATAGAAATTCAACTTTTCACCTCATGTGATTACTGCATTTTTAGAATAATTAAAGTTTATCTTTGTCATCTACCATCTTAATCAGATGTATGCTCTTTTGAATACTACGATTTTGAGAATTAGAATTGAATACCAAAGCATCATTCTCTAAATGTGAAAACTAGTTACTGAGAAAGAATGTAGTCCTTGTTATTATGACAGTATTTAAGTTAACCAGCACTGTGACAGTATTTAAGTTAACCAGCACTATGACAGTATTTAAGTTAACCAGCACTATGAAAGTATTTAAGTTAACCAGCACTATGAAAGTATTTAAGTTAACCAGCACTATGAAAGTATTTAAGTTAACCAGCACTATGACAGTATTTAAGTTAACCAGCACTATGAAAGTATTTAAGTTAACCAGCACTATGAAAGTATTTAAGTTAACCAGCACTATGACAGTATTTAAGTTAACCAGCACTATGAAAGTATTTAAGTTAACCAGCACTATGAAAGTATTTAAGTTAACCAGCACTATGAAAGTATTTAAGTTAACCAGCACTATGACAGTATTTAAGTTAACCAGCACTATGACAGTATTTAAGTTAACCAGCACTATGAAAGTATTTAAGTTAACCAGCACTATGACAGTATTTAAGTTAACCAGCACTATGACAGTATTTAAGTTAACCAGCACTATGAAAGTATTTAAGTTAACCAGCACTATGAAAGTATTTAAGTTAACCAGCACTATGAAAGTATTTAAGTTAACCAGCACTATGACAGTATTTAAGTTAACCAGCACTATGAAAGTATTTAAGTTAACCAGCACTATGAAAGTATTTAAGTTAACCAGCACTATGAAAGTATTTAAGTTAACCAGCACTATGACAGTATTTAAGTTAACCAGCACTATGAAAGTATTTAAGTTAACCAGCACTATGACAGTATTTAAGTTAACCAGCACTATGAAAGTATTTAAGTTAACCAGCACTATGAAAGTATTTAAGTTAACCAGCACTATGACAGTATTTAAGTAAACCAGCACTATGAAAGTATTTAAGTTAACCAGCACTATGACAGTATTTAAGTTAACCAGCACTATGAAAGTATTTAAGTTAACCAGCACTATGAAAGTATTTAAGTTAACCAGCACTATGAAAGTATTTAAGTTAACCAGCACTATGAAAGTATTTAAGTTAACCAGCACTATGAAAGTATTTAAGTTAAGTTAACCAGCACTATGAAAGTATTTAAGTTAACCAGCACTATGAAAGTATTTAAGTTAACCAGCACTATGAAAGTATTTAAGTTAACCAGCACTATGAAAGTATTTAAGTTAACCAGCACTATGAAAGTATTTAAGTTAACCAGCACTATGACAGTATTTAAGTTAACCAGCACTATGAAAGTATTTAAGTTAACCAGCACTATGAAAGTATTTAACCCTTTCCCTCATATAGACTCATTTTGACGCACTCAATAGGTACCACATAAAGCCTGATCTGCACAAAACCACAGTTAAACCTTACCAAATTTAATTATAAAATCCTCATTTCCAGACCACTGAGGAGCAGCGAACAGCATAAAACCTGATCAGCCTGCGAGTTACTCGCAGGCTGATCTGGTTTTATGCTGTTTGCATAGGTTTTTTCATGGTGTCCTCTATGAGGGAAAAGGTTAAGTTAACCGGCACTGTGACAGTATTTAAGTTAACGGTTTTTTTCAGTCATATGGTGAAATCCAGCGAACAGGTTTGTGTGAGTTTTTTTTATTTTTCAATTTCATCTATGAACTTGCCACAATACTGCTTATGAAAGTCTTCCTGATAAAATGAATGTTGAGATAGATTCACTCCTGTGTAGGTGTACTTACCTGGCGCCCTTGATTGTCAAGTCAGTCCCTTTGCCCTTGCCATTACCAATGATGGTTTCGTCATCTTGGATGATAAAGTGGATAATGCGACCGGTCATCTGGGGGTCCATATTCAAGTTGTACAGGTGGGGGTAGGTCTTCTTCTTTTCATTAATCTCTGCTATGTCCTTATAGCTTCCCTGTGTAAGAGATAAAGTTTTCTTACATTGGATAAGATGTTCCCATGGTTGCTAGAAATTCTTATTTAAAGGAATTTAATACTAAAAAATTATTATGCTACAATAAAGAAATAGCTAAAATATTTGTTGAAATTCATGGTAACGTTCTGCAAAATAAATGGTATAATCATATGAGGAGTTAAAGACATTCAAGTCGAAATATCATTTGGCATCTTGCAGCACGGACCGGAGCATCTTCACCTCAGCAGATGCCATCAGTGCAGATCTATACCATGAAAAACACATGAAGAATACATACAGTCATGGTTACATATACACATTTTATATAAGCTCACTCCAGTTAAAATGCTCACATGACAAAAACTATGACTATTCCATTACAGTATAATTAAAATGAAAAAATAGTGTCCCCTTATTCACAGCAATTCTTTCATTGTCAGATACGAATTGCGTAACTAAAATTTCAAATAAAAATGATGGTACGGAATATTAAAAGAAATATTTGAGAGTGTAAAAGTCTTGGTACATACATCAGACTGAGCCGCAGCAAGTTTTTCAGCAAACTGTTTCTCCATGTCTTCCATCTCCTTTTTATTCTTCTCCAGCATGCTCTTGTATTCATCCTCTAGTTCCGAATTCAACTGAGCCTTTTCTACATAAAGAAGGGGGAAATAATTATCAAACATGTATGTAGGATGTTAGTGTGGAGGAGGGGCAAAATTTCTTTAATCCTTTACGTAATGAATAATCATGTACAAATTTATATTTTGATAAATATTTATTTACTGAACTATAAATGGTATACAAAACGATGGATTATTCTAAGCTCTGCAGATTGTGATGAATCTGAGCTAAAATATTGTATGCAAACAGACCTTAATTAGACACTCTGACCTAGGTCTGGTTTGTTTGTTAGTGTGACAAAACAAGTCTATATGAAGGAGGGGGTTAAACAGGCTATATACAAGAAGAAAAAGGAAAGGCTTATGTTCTTCAGTATACAATATATAAGGAGGAACAAAAACTCATTAATTAGTAGTCTGAAAAGGTGAGAGGCAAATCTATTATGTAATTATCGGAACATTTCTCCCTTCTTTATTTTACCTTGACTGAAGAAAAAATATTCAAGAATTAGATACCAAAGGGTTCTAATCTCATAAAATCAAAACATTTTATGAATCTGAATTACAAAGAACAGACTCAGGACTTTGGTGAAGCAAAGAATGGAGTTCAAAACTGCAAGGGTGGCCCAATTGGATAATAAGACGAAATAAGTTCAAGTAGCCATGAGGACCAAGGGGAGATAACTCACCATCCTCTGTCATGTCATCGTCTTCGCCTTGCCCTCCCTCCATAAGAGACATGTCCACTTTGCCAGAGGCCAACATAGCCTTCAGTTTCTCATTCTCCTCCTGGAGTTCTCGGATCAAGGCAGCGGTGGGATCCTCGTTAACCTTTGCAGAGGTCTTAATCTGCTTGGCACGATCAGCTGTTGGGTCCCAATAAATTTGAGTGTAAGTACAAACAAAAAGTGAGTTTTATTCTTCAAATCAAGTTGATTTCCAGTATGATGGTAAATAAGATTGTGTAAACTGCAGGTAAGCTTAAAATGGCAATATGGTCAAGACTTAAAGCTTCTTACCACTTTTTTATGTAAGATCTAACCTACTACCTAACAACTGAAATTTTCTTGTTCAAGATGGTAAGAAATCTGAAATGTTAGACAGGCAGACTGAGCCAGGCCTGTATTAAAGCTGACATTCAAATATACAAATGTAGTTGAAATTGTGAAGTTGGGAGCAATTTTGAAGACTTACAATATTTTTCTCTCAGGATGTTTTAAGAAATGGACATGTCATGGTTATACACTATGATATGGCTGCAAGGTTCTCACTAATTCCCTTTTTCAGGTTCTAGATTCCAATATTTAGAAAAAGGATTAACAGTTCTAATGTAATTATATAGGACTCCAACATTTTGGCAAATCTTTCTCAAAGTCTCCAATTTTTATTATCCGAGAGAGAATCCTGCTGCTGATAAGGAATTTGGGCCCAGTTAAGTCTCTGAGGTCTTACCATATCTGAGGGTGGAAAGCGTCTCATCATAGTTGATATCAGCTGGACTGAGGGCAGCAATCTGTCATACCGGAAAAACATCATTAATTTAGACTAAGATCAGACTGAAGGCAAGTCTCAGTCAGGGCATATTCCTCTGTTATACCATCTAGAAGGTATTCATGAAGAGCAGTAGAAAAGCTGATCAGCAGAAACATTACTTGCTAAAGACTAATATCTTAAATGACTACACTTAATGAAACTTCTAGGTACTCTGATTCAAACTTGTAGAAAAGACATATTTTCCAAAACATATGTCCAATAAATATTAAAATGTGCAATGGCTCAATCTGTTGTCTGCTTGAATGATTTTGACACTTTATCAACTCTGTGAAACAAATTTTTGTGGAAAGCTATAGAAAACGAAAAATCTGCTATTTTTAATACACCAAATGCTTTAGACGAAACTTTAGTTGGAGTACTTATAAGTTTCGTCTAGTATATTAAAAAAACAACATATTTTTGTTTGAGGAGATAGAGCTAACAATAAAAGTGATGAATACCTCAGTCACACGACTTGATTCAACAATACAAAAAAATAATAAGCTTTTTGTAAACTGAACTATATAGCCTACACTTCATTTTGTGATGCTGGATATGATAATGAATTTCAAGCAATTATATGTCAGTACTGAAATATTTTGCTATATTGATTTGCTATTGTCTTTTTATTTCAATATGCATATACAGTTAAAAAATAAATTTTGCATCTCCCTGAATGAATTTACATTAACGCACTAGCTCTCTATAAAGTTGAAAATCACTTGCTACAAGAATAAAAATATCTTCAATCACATACCATAATGGTTTTGCTGTTACCCCCCAAGGCATTCTTTAACAGTTTTGTCAATACAGAGTTTCTGAAAGGCACTCTGACGTTCTTCCCACCAGCCCTGTCGGCAAGGGCTGCAATGCAGTTACCAAGACTGGACAAAGACTGGTTAATGGCGGCACCTTCCTTGAGACGGTCCCCTGTGGCACCTGTACTGTCTGCTCTCTCACTGGAATCAAAATATCATGCATAATGATTACTGGAATCAAAGTGTCAAGTGTGTTGAAAGTAATGTTCAAATTATCAAGAATTTTGAATGTAAAAAGTAAATTAGGAATGATAAATAATATTGTACATGATACTTAATTGGCATCAATTAAACAGACAAAATTGAATTTGATAATTGTTCATATATGATAGTAGTTGATTCCTCAACTTCAGACTAAAATCTAAGACTAATTATTCCAAAATTTGATGTCAAAGGCTTATAATTCAAACAATATCTTGTGATTCTGCCCAGAATAGTTGCATCAATTACAAACTAAGGCATGAGTTTTTGTTTTTTCAGAAGACAAATACTATTAAAAGTTGCCATGCATTAAAAACACTAAGTAATAATGCACAGAAAGACTAGTAAGAAAGACTAACATAGATCTTACCTGCCCGCCAAATCAACCAGGTTTACTTCGGCCGTTTTGGCCATCTCTTCACCGGCATCATTGATGGACTTCTGAACAAATTTGATCCCAACAATGGTATGAGCACGACTGTAAACAGACAAACAAACAAACACTTGTAAATCATTGTTCATTCATAAGGAAACAAATCCTTATACTGACTACTCTGACCTGATTCTTTTAAAGCAGCTTGGTCACAGATGGTCACTGACAAAGAATTTGATTTTTAACAACTGTATATGTGTGTATTACGTCTATCAAAACCCATCAATTCACGATCACAGGCAATACCATTACAAACTGAAATGACACTATACTTAGAATGATATTAGATTTTCATTTCAATTTGCTGTAATTTGGCTGGTCACATTCACTATTCACGCATGCTCTAACTTCATAGGCTGAACTTTCGAAATCACAACCCTGAACTGGTGAAGATGCCATGCTGTGGAAGATGACACTTAGCACTGCAAGCACCTGCTTCGGGGATACCGTATTCTATATTCAAGTTATAAAAGTTGTATGAAAATAGTGTTTTTCATTGTAATGTGACCTATACTTGTTGAATTTATTTGTCAGGAAACAAAGACTTCACCAACATCAGCAATGGACAGTAGAAAATTATTTTTTTAATTTCTACAGATCATCTGTGTATGAGCTGCTTTAAATCATTTGAGCCAGGACAGATATTGAATCACCCACAAACACACACAGAAGGGATCAAACTCACATCTTATGGTCTGTAGTCAATGAACACTACCAGCAGATCATGGCGAGACTGAAAACCAGACCAGACTACCAGACTACCAGACCAGACCCAGACCAGACCAGACTACCAGACCTACCAGACCAGACTTCCAGACCAGTCTACCTAAACAGACCAGACTACCAGACCAGACCAAACTACCAGACCAGACTACCAGACCAAACAGACTACCAGACCAGACCAGACTACCAGACCAAACTACCAGACCAGACTACCAGACCAGACTACCAAACCAGACTATCAAACCAGACTACCAGACCAAACCAGACTAAACCAGACTACCAGACCAAACTACCAGACCCCTTAGGACTAGATGTCATAGATCATACCTTAATAATCTTTCTTAGAAAACATGGCCTGTTAACTTTATCTGCATTCACAGATTTACAATTAAGGAAGTGTAACACAAAAAAACACAAAAAAAAATTGGGAATCATATTTCTGAACATATTGTACATATCTCCAGAAACACAGTATATTGTACATAACTACAGAAACATAGTATATTGTACAGATCTACAGAAACATAGTATATTGTACAAAACTACAGAAACATAGTATATTGTGCAGATCTATGGATATACAGTATATTGTACAAATCTATGGAAACACAGTATAGTGTACATATCTACAGAAACATAGTATATTGTACATATCTATGGAAACACAGTATATTGTACATACCTATGGAAACATAGTATATTGTACATAACTACGGAAACATAGTATATTGTACATATCTACAGAAGCACAGTATATTGTACACATCTATGGAAACATAGTATATTGTACATATCTATGGAAACATAGTATATTGTCCATATCTATGGAAACAAAGTATATTGTACATATCTATGGAAACACAGTATATTGTACATATCTACAGAAACATAGTATATTGTAAATATCTACAGAAATATAGTATATTGTACATATCTATGGAAACATAGTCGTCTCCTACATACAGATATGCTTCAGAGACATTTTTTTCCCTCAATGTTTTGCAATGTAATTGTCCACCACAGTGCTAACTATAATAGGCTAAATTGGGCTTTCCTAAAAACTGCAGTAAACCATTGAACAGGTAGGATCAGATACAGCGTAATTCATTTCCTAATCACACTGGTTTATATATAGTTATCTTCAAATGGCCAAATGAGTGAATGATCAATAATTACTGATATCAGGTTGATCAATAAGGACCTTGTATTATTAACAGTATCTGATGGCTATTCATGGCAATACTTCTACATTAACAATGATTTAAAACCATCAGAAAGCTTATCAAGTCACAAGCAACACAATCTGTGATATATTGTTATGTCTGTATAAAGGCACATTATTGAGATTTTTAACTACAGACTGTAAACAACATTGGCTCTGATTTGCAAAGGAACTCAGATGTCCTTATAAACAGCAAAATAGACAATAATTACAAGAATTTATCTACTGAAATATCACAACTCTAAATATAATACTTGATCCTGAACACAGGTAAACGAGGGCTTAAAGCATTTTACCACATATATATGTATATCCCATATAGAGTGAAGTAACTATTTAGATCATTGCTTAAAGCATTTTACCACATATATATGTATATCCCATATAGAGTGAAGTAACTATTTAGAACATTGCTTAAAGCATTTTACCACATATATATGTATATCCCATATAGAGTGAAGTAACTATTTAATCATTTTACATATATATGTATATCCCATATAGAGTGAATAACTATTTAGATCATTGCTTAAAGCATTTTACAACATATATATGTATATCCCATATAGAGTGAAGTAACTATTTAGAACATTGCTTAAAGCATTTTAAAACATATATATGTATATCCCATATAGAGTGATTAACTATTTAGATCATTGCTTAAAGCATTTTACAACATATATATGTATATCCCATATAGAGTGATTAACTATTTAGATCATTGCTTAAAGCATTTTACAACATTAGTGTAATAACTATTTAGATCATGTCTTTTGTTATACATCACTTAATAAAAACTGCATAATGAAACAAAGTAAACATCCCTCAACCTTAACCAAACTTGTTCTTTGGGAGCGTTATGAGTGCTTATGTAAGCTCTGATACATGTCTGTTTTCACATCTGACAGGGAACTTTGGACATCTGGCCTGTATTTCCCACAGAACATCTCAAATAGGAATCTCATCTGCAGATTGTGGCCATACCACATGGTATATGACATCATTTTAAGCTATCACAAACAACATAATATGCCTCGATTCCATAAACAAAACTGCTGTAAGTATTTTATTTCTTCACCAATTTTAATGGGATATAGCAGATGTGAAATGGTAAATTGTGCACTACACAAAAAACCTAATGACTCTTTTGTCAGATGTTAAGTGTTTCCTAACATTCAGAGAAACATTATTAGCGATATGCTAGATATGCGCTAGCGAACAAAATTTCACAAACTCCTAAGGTTTTCCCGAAGATTAGGAAAAACTGAAAATCTGACAAAAGACCTATCGGTATGTGTAGGGCACAACTTTCCACTTTGCATGCACTATTTATGATCAAAGCTGATAAAGAAATAATATATTTACAGCAGTTTTACCCTCATAAGCTATGCAAAATATGCTTTTCAAGATAGCTGAAAATGACATCATACCACATGGTATGGCCACACTGATCTCAATTTTAAAGACCTACGCTTTCCATAATTTACTGATCTATACAACAAACATGTTATTATAAGCATGCTTTTAAAGAAAATGGTCTTTAATTTCTTCTAACATTTCATAATTGTGCTGACAAAGAAGATGGAAAATCTTGACCAGGTGCAGGTCTGATCAAGTTACTGCCTCTCCTCTGGATATTGGTATGTGAAAACATATGGACATAATAACATATGGACAACATAACATATGGACATAATAAGTACAACATGGCCCCCAATTCATCAAATATATGTTCTTCCAGAGGCACTCTCACTACAACTTATCATAAATAATTATTTTTTTTTTATATATTTTTTTTATAAGTTAACACCCTGACCTTTATATTTTTTAGTTTTTATTAAGATTTGTCTTTAAATCTAAAAAAAAAAATCAAGTTTACATTTTTTCCTGCTGATTATTTTAGACTGTGAAACTGAAAAAACAACAACCTACCAATGGCAAATTTTCATGATAATTTTGTAAACCATTACAATTTAAAAAATATAGAGACCAAATAAATGTTGTGGTAGCTTTTAAGTGATACACTTCTGATAAATTCAAGTGTTAATTCAAAACTTTGATATCGTTATTATCAAAAACTTAAGATGAGTTTTATCACTAATTCATGAAACTACAGTCAAAAGTTGGAGGTTTTCAATAGGTTTGCCAGTTTGTCTCACTACGTGAAAGACTTGTTTTTTTTTTTTTATGTTCATCAACTGAAAGACACACATGTAAATCTTTAAGTATAGTTCAATATTTAACCTTTCTACTCAAGTTCAGTATTGTACACTGCCTTTGTACAGGTGCCTTAATCTTATTATGTTTTTTCAAAGACCTTTTTATTGGCATTTAAAACCATACACTCGCCTTTTGAATAAGCGACTTTCAAAGAGAAGATCACCTGGATTATACTGCCGGTATATTTATGACATGAAAAGAAAAAATGCTGAAGTCAGCAGAGTTAAATGTCCTTTCAGTTCCATTAAACCAAATTTATTTTCCTATTCATTTGTTATATGTAAATGTTTGTTATTCATTTGTTATATGTAAATAATATTTCATACACACGAGTCCATATGTCTACTCTCATTATATACTGACTTGAGAGCTTAAATCATTCAAGGGAAATGGTGAAGATTAAACTAGTTTGGAACTACATTAAATTTAAGAAATTCTTCTTATAGTAAATCAAATTGTTTTTGGGATGAAATAACCACTGAAAGGGGCCAAACTGTTTTTGCACAATTGCCTTTTAATTTTTGAATGCAAAAATTTTCATCTACACAAATTCATGTTAAAAAAATGCACACTTCTGTTAAGATTTTCTACATTTCTTTGCATTACTGTATTTTTTTTTTTACACATTTAACTCATATGTCTCAAAGGTATGTACTTTGATTATTTTCTTAATATTATTTATGTTCATCATAAACTGAATAACACACAGGTGAATTTCAAGTATTGTTCAATATTGAACCTTATATATTTATATAATTTCTTTACAGTTTTGTTCAGTGTTGAGTAGCCAAAACAGGCTCTGAGTTATCAAAATATCAAAGCCCAATCTCGGGCTCAAACACAGATCTCTATATGATCTAATTAAAGATTATTTTGAATGTGAGCATGAAAACTGTACTTAACCCTTTCCCTCATATAGACTCATTTTGACGCACTCAATAGGTACCACATAAAGCCTGATCTGCAGAAAACCGCAGTTAAACCTTACCAAATTTAATTATAAAGTCCTCATTTCCAGACCACTGAGGAGCAGCGAACAACATAAAACCTGATCAGCCTGCGAGTTACTCGCAGGCTGATCTGGTTTTATGTTGTTCGCATAGGTCTTTTCATGGTTTCCTCTATGAGGGAAAGTGTTAAATATAGTATATAGGACCAAGAAAACTGGGCCAGGGCCTCACACTTGCTTGGCAAGTGCTCCACTAAATGATAAAATGGATCTATTACACAATTTCATACTTAAAGTAAGTTAGGTATTAAACTATAGTATGTAAATCTGCAACTTGTAAAGAGTTTTACAAATGTGGCGTAAAAAAAAAAATATTCATCTTAAATATTGTCAAAAATCATCAAATTAAGAAAACATTTTTGTTTTGCTGCAACAGTATTTTAGTCATATAATTAGCATTTGAGGAAGATCCCAAGTGAACTGAGGCACCTGGAAAAAAACACATCCTACTAAAAATCTAAGTGATCAGATTAGGTCTCAAATCCAACGCCTTGAAGAACTAAGTGATAGTAAGTCAGGGATTAAAACCATTAGACCATGAAGGACCCTTAAAAGTACTTGTTGGTACATTTCATAACAAACACCTTTCATCATAAACAATACCCTTTCGCAACATTTTAAATATTTTTTGAGCAAAATTTAAATGAAAGGGTCAATAACTTTTTATTTTAATCTTTTCACAAGATGATAACTATGCTTTTTATTCCATGTACAAATCCCTTGTTACCATAATACATTCTATACACACTACATAATATTTACCCAACTCCTTGGAGTTATGGGCTTTGATAAAACCATTTAATGTAACAGACGCTAAAATAACCTAAGTACAACCAAACCAAGAGTACACATATGTTTTTCTACATTATAATCAGCAAAACCATTGAATGCATTCACGACCATGAACAAAAGGGAGGTATTGAACGGTTTCTGTCTGTAATGAGTGCTTAGTGCGTCATATTTTGCCTATGTTTAATCGTAAATCAGCACTGCACTAGATTGTTTACCTGTATATATCTACCATGTTGGAAATACAAAAGGGTGAAATGCCAAGCAGATTAAACTGATCAATATACCATTGTTAAGTTACACATATCAAATTGTTTTACTGAATCACATATTCACCTTACAGTCTTCTCAAAAGAGCTTTTAATTACAGAAAAACATTCAGTTACACAAGACATGAATCCAGTCAGCAATTTTTACCACTTTTGCATTTTTTTTCATTGTATATGAAGCACAGCATACCATAGAGATGGCAAAACATATTCAGATTCAAATTGTTTTGGATTGGCTAAATTGATGATTCTACTAGTATGATTCTTACTTAGAACTTAGTAGTTTGACTAGAGTCCCACCAATCCCACTGATGCCAGTCATATACTCATTTGTGCTAAAAGCAATTTTATGTCAAAAATTGACTTTTTTGTACAAGTTCTACGCTAGTATCGGCGAATCATGCAATAATCTCTAGCATTTTGGATACTCATGCAATATCTTAGTAGTTTTTAGCTCTGGATCAAAAGCTTCTGAGCCCTTGTACGATTTTCCACATCTGTAAAGTGATAAATAAGAAGCTTGTTTTAAAGTCACAAGAGCATCATGCAGATATAGATTCTGACCAGTCATGAATGTGTTGTACTTGACGCGTATGAGACACACGTACAAGACAATTTAATGAATTGTACAAGCCTTGTAAGAGTTTCCTACAGGTATCATAAGATTATCTGTATCAGTTTTTTGGCTTTTTGGCTTTGTATAATTTTCTGCTTTAGCAAATAGACAAGCCTGTTTTCTAATATGATACCACAAACAAAAACCAAGAGCTCAATATGATCCCACAAACAAATCAAGAGCTCAATACAAATCATGCTTATGTTGATGAGCACCCAGAATCAAACAATTTAATTATTTCTATGGACATCATACAAGTAATGTGACAGGCATTAGCACTTAGTTTGACTAGAGTCCCTACAACCAACATGGCATTTAGATTGAAGTGATTAAAACATCCCTATCTAAACTTTGGATTCTTCCTATTACTAAGTTGTCAATGGTTAAGGTGTGTAATGAATACACAATGAATACTCAACTTTCCAATTTGTGTATTGATCATACTTCAGTTCAGTGCAACAACTTAGGAATATTGATAAAGCACCAGTGATGCCTTCAGTGCTTTTTTAATAAACCATCCTGGTAAAAACAGAAGCCTTTTTGAAACATGTTGTGATTTCTGATCCAGCCATCTATCCATACAGGTAGGATATAATGAAGACCAAGTACATTTAATATAATTATATATTAACTACATTAATTTTGCAGGTTGTCTTTGTATATTCCCGTACAGGTTCTGGCATTGTCAATAGTTTGTATATCTGCAGACATAATATAATATGTAAATCTTTCCTTTTCCACTTTTTGTTCAATAATTGCTTTACAAATCTGAAAAGGGATTTTTCATGATGGTGTGCTGAAAGGAATTAATATAAAATGTTATTGGAGTCCGTCGATGAAATTTCAGAAGAACAGCTAATATGTTTATGTGCTTCAGTTGACCAAATTTACCATCCTTAAAACAGTGTTTCAGTCCTATAGTGATGTCCAACTATATTACAGGAAGAAGAATTTTTTGAGTGCACAGAAGTTCCATGAAGGACAGCTGTACTACTGCAAGCAAGTTAAAAGTCTTCCCTCTCATGAAATATTCAAGTGATCCTGGTGGGACTGGCACCAAGGCATAGCAGCTTAGTAGTAGTCAGTGACTACAAAAACTCAGCCTCCGAGGCCCCACAATATCTAGTGTAAAATATCTAGTGTTTATTACAAAATGAACAACATGGTGAGGAGGATACACTGTGCTTTAAGACCTTCATGTCTTTAATTAACAGCTGCTCAAACGGGTTTTCTTAAAGTCTTTGTCTCATGAATGCTTGTTAGTTGTGCTTAATATCACTGTCTTTGTGATTTTTAATAACACATGAAATTGTGGATGGTATATGGACCTCAGCTTGGTTCTTACTGACCAGTCATTAATCTTGCATTTTGCCCTTAATACCATGTATTATTTGTTATATCAATCAAATCTTTTTTTTATTTAATATTATTTTTGGTACAATTCTAGAAGTCCTTTTTGCATTTTTCCTCTTCCAAACTTAATATTTCTGTTGCCTTTTAAGTATTATCAGAATCTTTTGAGTCTGTTAGTTGTAAACATAGCAAATCTGACAGTGGTCATAATGCACACAAAAAAAAGCCTATCTGTTCCTATCTGACACTATCTGTTCCATATAACATAATATCAACCAACCGTATATATGGTAGGAACCCAACAGCCCATCCCTGCACATCAAATTAGGCCAACCTAGCTGCCCATGGTTATGGTATTTTGCAGATTTTGGATTTGTATAGGATTTTCACAACTGTCAGCTAATCCTAATCTTTCCATTACCTAAAGCTGGTACAGCAGGTAGGTAGGGTAATGTGAAATGCATGTATGATGTTCGCAGGACAACATATACGTAAAACCACGATATTACGAGGAGGGTTTATCACAACAAGAGGGCCAAGATGGCCCTTGATCGCTCACCTAAGAAAGATGATTGCTTAAGAAATAAAGATGCTAGAGTGTAAACAAAGTGAAATCTGGCTTTTTTTATGGTGAAAAGGGCATAACTCCTAAATTAACTAGTCACTATCAGTTATAATTGAACCCGATTGTGAGATTATGGGCATAAACATTGTCTTAAAGTTTAAAAAACGATTGTTTAAAAAAATGAAGATGGTAAAGAGAAAACAAAGTGAAATCTTGCATTTATTGTATCAAAAGGGGCATAACTCCTGACCTAATTGGCCCATCACAGCCACAATTGAACTCAATTAAGACATTATTGTCATTAACAATGTCATAAAGATGAAGATGCTAGAGTGTAATCAAAGTTCAATCTGG
This sequence comes from Solen grandis, assembly GCA_021229015.1. Lineage (NCBI taxonomy): Eukaryota > Metazoa > Mollusca > Bivalvia > Adapedonta > Solenidae > Solen > Solen grandis. Next base: position 97,667,545 of record CM037777.1, read on the forward strand.
CATTTTTTTATATATTAAAAGGGGCATAACTCCTGACCTAATCAACAGATCTCAGCTTTAATCAAACTCAGTCGAGACATTATAGTTAAGGGGCTTAACTTCTGACCTTATTGACCGATCTCAGCCATATTCAAACTCAATGGAGACATAATGGTCAAAAACATTGTCATAAAGTTTGAAGAAGATTGCTCAAAAGATGAAGATGCTAGAGTGTAAACAAATTGAAATTTGGCATTTTTTTATATTAAACGGGGCTAAACTCCTGACCTAATTGACCGATCTCAGCTATAATCGATCTCAATCAAGATATTATGGTCATAAACATTGTCATAAAGTTTGAAGATGATTGCTCAAAAGATGACAATGCTAGAGTGTAATCAACGTGAATCTGGCATTTTTTTATATTAAAAGGGGCTTAACTCCTGACCTAATTGACCGATCTCAGCAATATTCAAACTCAATCGAGACATTATGGTCATAAGCATTGCCATAAAGTTTTAAGATGTTTGCTCAAAAGATAAAGATGCTAGAGTGTAAACAAAGTGAAATATGGCACTTTTTGAATATTAAAAGGGGCATAACTCCTGACCTAATTGACAGATCTCAGCCATAATCGAACTGAATCAAGAAGACATTATGGTCATAAACATTGTCATAAAGTTGGAAGATGATTGCTAAAAAAATGAAGATGCTAGAGCGTAAATAAAGTGAAATCTGGCATTTTTTTATATTAAAAGGGGCTTAACTCCTCACCTAAATGACCGATCTCAGCCATATTCAAACTCAATGCAGACATTATGGTCATAAGCATTGCAATAAAGTTTGAAGATGATTGCTCAAAAGATGAAGATAATAGAGTGTAAACAACGTGAAATCTGGCATTTTTTGAATATTAAAAGGGGCATAACTCCTGACCTAATTGACCCATCTCAGCCATAATTGAACTCAATCAAGACAATATGGTCATAAGCATTGCCAATAAAGTTTGAAGATGATTGCTCAAAAGATGAAGATGCTTGAGTGTAAACTACATGAAATCTGGCATTTTTTTAATATCAAAAGGGGCATAACTCCTGACCTAATTGTCTGATCTCAGTCATAAACAAACTCAATCGAGACATTATGGCCATAAACATTGTTTTAAAGTTTGAAGATGATTGCTAAAGAAATAAAGGTGATAGAGTGTAAACACTAAAATAGTTGACACCACATGCCGCACAACGGACGACTCACATACGGACGACGGACACTCACGGGATCACAATAGCTCACCCTGAGCTCTGCTCAGGTGAGCTAAAAAAGTCAGTCTCATTTCTTTTGTAGACCAATTTATTTCATACTAGAGAAACAACCATGGAAAATGATTATTCAATATTTCATTATCCCTCAAAAATTAGAAGATTATCACAATTTTAAAGTAACTTCTCACCTGCTGGTGGCGTTCATCTTGGTGGATGCGACAGTTCTGTTGCGTGTTCCCTCCTCCATTCTCTGTTCAATCTCCTGGTAGCTTCCCACAGCTATTGCCTTCAGCCCATCAGCTGGAACATTAACATGACAGTCATTATCTAGGACTTTTGTTTAAAATTATTTACTTTATGTTGATTGGGAAGCAAGTTCTTTTAACTTTAAACTAATCTCTCTTGACTGTTCCTTGGTGACCAGTACTTTGCGCCTGGGAAGCTCATGAAAATTACTTGCCACTGTTACGAAGGAACTTAAAATACCTGTTTGTTTAAACGCCATTATTCAATTAAAGAAATTCATAGAATGATAAAAAATATACACATCATATAGAATTTTTTATGCAAGTCAGCCCTCTGCAAACATGTGTGCATAATATAAAGTCAACAGTTTGTAAGTAGAGTCAAGACAATCAAATTTCACACACCAAACCTATGGCCTGTGTTGGTTAAAGCTTGTACATTTACATTAGTTGTTTGGAATACATAGTATAATATTACTGTATCCTGGGATACAAAGTAAAATATTGTATCCATTTCAGTAATGCGCTAGTTATGGGTAAAGGCAAAACCAAACACAATCATCCATTCTCAAATTTTAACCTTAAGTATGTACAAACATAAAAAAAAAATGCAAGTTATAAGCACATACTGCTATGTGTACATACATTATAAATATCTTTGTAATGATAATATCATCGGAACAGAATTAGTAATCAATTGTTTTATCATCAATAACACATTGCTTTTATGGTAATATAGTATAAACCCTAACCAGCTTCCAATAAATAAGAAAGTAGATTTTGAACATCCATGATTTTTTAATTTAAGGAAAAAAAAAAGATGTGTGTTAAATTACAAGAGGGCCAAGATGGCCCTGTGTCGCTCACCTGAGTAAGATTGCTGAGTTAGGCATGATTACAAAAAATGTGGCATCAAAAGTGTTTGCAATGTTTTTCTAACATTTGACTAAGTGACCTACATTTTGATCCTACCTAAATTTTCACTCCTGTGATTTTATGCAGTCATCATTCTTATCAAATAAAGACTGGGACAAAGATTTGACCTGGCCACCTTGTTTTCACATGTGACCCAATTTCGAACTCATCCAAGATATCATGTAGACAAACATCCTTACCAAATTATATGAAGATTGGGCTAAAACTGTGGTCTCTAGTGTTCACAAGGTTTAGATTTGGGGCCTTCCACGTGATCCAATTTCAAGCTCATCCAAGATATCATGTAAACAAACATCCTGACAGAATATTATGAAGATTGGGCTAAATATATGTCCTCTAGAGAGTTCACAAGCTTTGTTTTTTAATTTTCTAAAATTTGACCTAGTGACCTAGTTTTTGACCCCACATGACCCAATTTCCAACTCATCAGAGATATCATGTAGACAAACATTCTCACCAACTTTCATGAAGAATGGGCAAAAACTGTGTTTGTTCAATTTAACATTGATGTGTACATGTGTATGGAACTTGTTCTATATATGCATACATTACACATTAGATGTATCTAACAAATCAATCAGAACCTGAGGAGATAGATCATTACATGCAGAGTTTATAGTATGTATTCTATGAAAACCAGTGATTCTTGCTGCTTGATGTGTGGAAATCAATTGGTTTTGGTATACATGTGGTTTATGACATGGGTGTCCTTGCAAATGTATGGCCTTTCTGTAAAGCACCAGAGGTTGTAAAAAATTGGGTCATTTTAACAGATGCCAATCTTTTTTCAAATATCTGGGCAATATGAAAAGGAAATCCTTGCATATATTTGGCTAACTAAACAGCTGGTTTTAATACTTATATATATTTCTGGTTTATCAGACAAGTAATTTTTATATGTAATACATGTTTGTCTAACTAAACAAGTTGTCTTTATAGGTAATGTATATTTGTTCTACCTAAATAAGTGGTCCTTTTATGAAATACATATTTGGTCTACCTGAAACAAATGGTCCTTTTAAGCAATACATATTTGGTCTACCTACAATAACAAGTAGCCCTTTTATGTAATACATATTTGCATGGTCTACCTAAACAAATGGTCTATCTATTTATCTTGTATTAATGAATGGCTGTATGGATACTAACCGTAAAACCCACTCTTTGGATGCTGCCTAACCCTTAGGCCTGATTTGGACCCGTTGGAGTCCAACAAGTCTCGCACATTCTCGTTGTAGATCTCCAACATGCTGAAAGTCACCTAAAATATTAAAAAATAGGCATACAGCTTTAGTGCAGTCTAACTCTTTACCTTATGAATATTCATGTACTAACTTATGACCTAATGAATATCAATTTATTGGACTATGAGCAAAAAGGCGAGACCATGCTGATTGGGCAGTTTCTGGAAAAAGGTAACTGACCTGAATACTGCTTTGATTGCAAAAGTGTCAAAATCTTCATGAGGTAAAGGGTTAAAATTGTTCATTTTTATGTTGATTGGGAAACAAAATCTTCCAACTTATCATAATCTCTTCACAACAGTAAAGTTGGAGCAGTACTTTTCACCTGGAAAGCTTCTTGCCCCATATAGGGTTCCAATCCACAACCTTTGGAGCTGCAGTTTGCCACCACTGTATCACAGTATAACTGGCTAGGCCCAGTAACCATGACATATAAACACCGCTTTGACTTTACAATAGACTCAGAACATGTGTCCTCTCTACATGGATGGTATATGATGCAATGACTACTACACTGAGAACATTAACCCTGACCTCATTCAGAACCACATTAATCTTGACCTCATGCAGAATAACATTAACCGTGACCTCATACAGAACCAAATTAACCTTGACCTCATACAGAACCACATTAGCCTTGACCTCATACAGAACCACATTAACCTTGACCTCACACAGAACCAAATTAACCTTGACCTCACACAGAACCAAATTAACCTTGACCTCATACAGAACCAAATTAGCCTTGACCTCATACAGAACCACATTAGCCTTGACCTCATACAGAACCAAATTAACCTTGACCTCATACAGAATCACATTAGCCTTGACCTCACACAGAACCAAATTAACCTTGACCTCACACAGAACCAAATTAGCCTTGACCTCATACAGAACCACATTAGCCTTGACCTCATACAGAACCACATTAGCCTTGACCTCATACAGAACCACATTAGCCTTGACCTCATACAGAATCACATAAAGCCTGTCTCACACAGAACACACGGCTTATACGGTTGGCCACCCGTGTAAACCGTACATACAACCGAACCAACCGTGGCCTTATCCGAGATACACTTGGGCCATTCGAGTGTATCCGTGAAAGCCGTGTATGATTTTTAAAACTTTTAAAAAACTGGCACAGGTGCCATGTCCGTGTATGATCGTATTAGCGATCGTACAAGACCGTGAGAGACCGTACGAGACCGTACATACAACCGCACATGAAGTCCACTCCACGAGTGAGCTCAACCGTGTCAATATCGTATATAAATCGTATGGAATCATGTGAAACCGTTCCCAAGTCCTACATCCAAACCCTGATTAACGCCATACGACCAATACGGTTTCATACGATCACCATACGACCAATACGGTTCAAGTACGAATTATACATGGTCAAGTACGACCAGACACGGTCTCTACGTCTGTACAAAGCTCGTGTATGATCATAAAGCACTCGAACACAACAGAAAACACAACTACCTGCTGCCACCTTGAAACAACAGAGTACTTGCTACATAATGCCTCCAAAGAAGAAGAAGGTCCCCAAAAGAATCCCCATATTGACCAAACATGACCCTTCTGTTGAGCCATTCTCTTGTCCAAACTTGCCTCCTTCTTCTTCTCCTTCTGTTGGCTTGTTCTTGTCTCCCCTCACGCCTTCTGGCCAAAATAATCTCAATGTCTATCAGTCTTATCATGATTTCTAATTCCCTTATTCTGTCATCTGCCATTTTTATAACTTCTCTGTTGAAAGTTCGAAAATTTATGAAGCCAAGCCATCAAAACGAGTCAATTTATATCAAAACATACACGAATGTGTGATAATTCGAGCATAACTCGAACAAAAATTGGTGGGACCGTATGTAAACCCTGTAAATGTCCAGTTAATCGAGTAAAAGTCGTGTTTAATCGTACTAGGCCATAACAGACCGTACTAGACCGTACTTGGAACCGTACAACAATCGTATGAAAATCGTTTGCAAATCGTGTTCAAACCGTGACAAACCTTGCATGACCGAGTATATCCGTGCTTTGTTCGTACATGCTCGTGCTACATTCGAGTCTAAATCGTACTTACTCATCCCCAGGCACGGTTGGAGCTCAATACTCGTACCAGTCAACCCGTGTATAACCGAGTATACCGTATTGGAACCGTGTGCCAAACCGTGTTCTGTGTGATACAGGCTTAAGCCTTGACCTCACACAGAACCAAATTAACCTTGACCTCATACAGAACCACATTAGCCTTGACCTCATACAGAACCACATTAACCTTGACCTCATACAGAACCACATTAGCCTTGACCTCATACAGAACCACATTAACCTTGACCTCATACAGAACCACATTAGCCTTGACCTCATACAGAACCACATTAACCTTGACCTCATACAGAACCACATTAACCTTGACCTCATACAGAACAACGTAAACCTTGACCTCGTACAGAACCACATAAACCTTGACCTCATACCGAAACACATAAACCTTGACCTCATACAGAACCATATTAACCTTGACCTCATACAGAACCATATTAACCTTGACCTCATACAGAACCATATTAACCTTGACCTCATACAGAACCAAATTAACCTTGACCTCATACAGAACCAAATTAACCTTGACCTCATACAGAACCATATTAACCTTGACCTCATACAGAACCAAATTAACCTTGACCTCATACAGAACCAAATTAACCTTGACCTCATGCAGAATCTCATTACCCATCACCTCATACAGAACCACATTACCCATCACCTCATACAGAACCACATTACCTATCACATCGTACAGAACCACATTAACCTTGACCTCATACAGACTCATTCTGATGTATTGGCAAACAGAGCTGACATAGACCCAAGGTCTCCTCTGTCACTTATACATAATTGTAGCTCAGATTCTACAAGGTCTGCATGGCAAAGAAAAAATCTAATTGTCTCATATTTAATTTATAAGCTATGTCAATTAGTATTCATCAAGTCATAATTTTTTATATGAATATTCATGAGGAAATGGATAAAAGAAAATATACATTATAATATAGTCTGGCATAGAAACTGACATTGCTTCATATGGTGAATGCATAAAAAGAAAATCTTTCATGTCCTTAATTAGAACTATTTATATACGCTATTTCGTCAATGTGTATTTCTTAAATAACATTTTTATTGTGAAATCAGAAAACAAAATGCATGCAAAGCCTATGAAACACAAAGCATTATTTCTGAAACAGAAATATCTTGTTTTTTAGAGTTTATGAAAACAGGTGTTATATATGCGACTGATTAGCATGAAGTTCTAATGTTTTACAAGAAAACTGGGTCACTGAAGTAATTAATTCTGCAAAAGTATACAGCTTGGATGAGAAACTACTTTGATGTATTTTTTTTTTAATTTCTACAAAAATATATGAATAATCCAATTAAAAAAATTTGAATTTGAATAAACGATTTACAGAGAAAAAACATTTTCTGACAATAAAAGCTTCATCTGTACCCATTGATAAATAGTGCTTTTAGTGACAAAGCCATAGGTACACTACAAAATGTAACATAGCTGGTACTGTCCAGTCCAAACCAGGTCCAGAAAAAAATGTACTTGCTAATGTGTCTTCAAGCAACCTCATATATGTGTCTAACTATGATGATAGCACTATCACTTGTTTTACATTGTCTATTTTCATAAAATGAGTGCACACAAGATCAAATATATGTGTCCTAAAAATGGTGGGTCTCAAATGAATAGAGAGGGCTAAAATAAACAAGAGGGATACAATATCCCTTAATCGCTCACAAGAATATTGACCATGCCTTACCAATGATCAAACTTGACCAAAATATCAAGACGGATCTTGTTTAATAAAGATTTGGCTAATAATGTGGCCAGGATTATACTAAGGTTTGACCTAGTGACCTACTTTTTGTCCCAGCCCCACCCATGATTGAACTTGGCCGAGATATAATTGAGACAAACATTTTGATCAAGTTTGAGAAAGATTCAGCTAATAATATGGCCCCTAAAGTGTAAACTGGATTATACAAGATTTGACCTAGTGACCTACTTTTTGACCCCACCCCACCTATGATCGAATTTGACAGAGACATATCATGACATACAATCTGAGCAAGTTTGAGGAAGACTGGATGCCCTTCTTGAGTGTAAACACTAAAATTGTTGACATTGTTTTATATAAATAAAGGTCCATTATCTCCTGACCTAATTGGCAGGTCTCAGCCATAATCGAACTTAATCAAGACATGGTCATAAACATTGTCAGAAAGTTTGAAGACGATTGCTCAAAAAATGAAGAACAAAGTGAAATCTGGCATTTTTTTATATAAAAAGAAGCATAACTCCTGACTCAATCAGCCGATCTCAGCCATAATCAAACTCAATCGAGACATTATGGTCATAAACATTTTCATTAAGTCTGAAGAAGACTGCTTGAGAAATTAAGGTGCTAGTGTGTAAACACTAAAATTGTTGACGACGCACAATGCACACTCTTGGGATCACAAAAGCTCACCCTGAGCTAAAAAAATAACCTTCAGCGTAAAAAAATCTTCCAATACCTCATACTCTTCTTTTGCACCAGCAGCTTTCTTCTCATCTATCTGTTTGAAGAGGTGATCACAGTACAAGGGAACAATACCTGTTTAAATCAAAATTAAAGACTGAAATCAAGGTGCAAAAAGCAATACTGAAATGTCAATAGATAAAAAAAAAAATTTTAGACTTGACTTTTATTAATTTTACATAACATCCATAAAATTTGTCATAACAGATGTATCAAATATATTAAATAAACTAGAAATTATGAGTTTGTAATAGTTTGAGGAGAGAAATACCATGCATGATTTTCCTAGTCTAGGCACAAATTCTGTTGCAAACTAAAGTGCTTTCTCTCAGCTTAGATTTTGCCAGAAATTGGTCAAAAATGTTTTTATATCTGAGAGTAAATGTTGTAAAGAAGCAGTTCTTAGTGTATCTTTTTCAGTTTATTTATTGTACCTTTCATGATTGAGATTATTTCTTTGAGTGTAATTAATAAGGACCTCACTTTCATCAGAAATAACGGCACAAAGGAAACCTAAAGGTAAACTCAGTCTGTAAGTTCACCTACCAAATTACCAACACTCAATCTCAAGAAGGTGCAAAATCTGTAGAATTTAGAGAGGATGAAATGACAAACATGGGTAACATTTTAAATAAAAGGGCCATAATGGCTCTGAAGTCATTCACCTGAGGAACAATGCCTTGATTTCCTGTACAAGTTACTATATTGCAGTCATACTGAATACATTAACCATACAGAAATACAGCAAGACCATTTCATTTCCACACATCAAACAGTATTTTTGTGCCATTATTTGAACAAATTCATAGAGGTCCACAAGGCCATATTACAAACCAAATATCTAAACTCCAGGCCTTGTGGTTTCTGACAAGAAGGTTTAAAATAAGTCTATTTAAAGCTAAGTGATCCCTGGGGTGGGCCAATTTTGATGCCAGGGCCATAATCTGAACAGACCTGGAAGAGGTCCCTAGGCCATGTTGGAAACCAAATATCTTACTCAAGGCTTTGTGGTTTCTTACAAAAAAATGTTGAAGTTTTTTCCTTTAAAATCTATACATGGGTCATAACTCCTGACTGAAGTGGCTGATATCAGCTATAATTGAAATTAGCCGAGAGATTATAGCCATAAACAATGTTATGAATTTTAAAGATATTACTTGAGAAATGAAGATGCTAGAGTGTACACAAAGTGAAATTGGTAATTTTTTATCATTCAAGGGCCATAATTCTAAACTTATGAGCAAATATCAGCCAAAATTTAACTTAGCCAGGAGATTATGGCTATAAACATTGTCTTACAGTTTGAAAAAGATTGCTCAAGATAAAAAAAATGACAGGTGTACACAAACTTCTTGGTCCATAACACTAGTCATAATGTGCAGATATCAGCCAACTTTACCAAGAGATCAAACTTGGCCAAGATGTTGATGGACAGAAATTCGGACGGATGTATGATGGACATGGACCTACTATAGAAAGTGCTCTAGGTGAGCTAGAAATGTACATTTAGACCAAACCTCACCTTTGTTGATACCATATCCAACCATGGACCAACTTTTGCCAGAGCCAGTCTGTCCATATGCAAACAGTGTTGAGTTGAAACCCTCCCAAGCATTGTAAGAACACCTGCTCCCAATTGATCATATACACGTTTCTGAAAAAAAAAAGTAACTTTAAAAAGTTTTATTCCAATATGGTAGGGTTTCCTCATATTGAGCATTACTGGCAAATGAAGAAGAGAGCAATAATCTTTTCTAACAAATTAATTAGAAAATAACATCATTTCTTATATTCTAAAAATAACAGCAACCATAGCAACACAAGATCTGGCAAATTGGGCATTGTCAATGGTGATCCGATAAAAATACCCAGATGCACAAGTTCATGTTCTGAAAAATATATTCATGAAGTTTCAAGTCTGTAGTGCAAATACTTTCTGAGTTACGTGCGTCACAAGCATAAAATTCCGTATTTTTTAAAAACAAAGGCCCATAACTCAATGAAGATTCGATGAATATACCCAGGTGCACAAGTTCATGTCCTGAAAAATATATTCATGAAGTTTCAAGTCTGTAGTGCAAATACTTTCTGAGTTACGTGTGTCACAAGCATAAAATTCCGTATTTTTCAAAAACAAAGGCCCATAACTCAATGAAGATTAGATGAATATACCCAGGTGCACAAGTTCATGTCCTGAATAGTATATCCATGAAGTTTCATGCCTGTAGTACAAATACTTTCAGAGTTACATGTGTCACAAAGTTTCGGGACAGACAAATCTATATCCCCCGCCCCATTTTTGGTGGGGGCATAAAAACTTGCACTGAATTACATTCTGTAATCTGAATCTAGTAAGCCACAAATTATGTTTTATTTCTTATTTTTTATTTCCAATTATTACCAATTACTAATGAGTTTCACTCTACATTATTGTAACTGATGAAAATAAACCAAATCTATGTAACAATAAAAATCCTGCTTTCTTTATTATTATCTGTATCAGTTCATACACACCTGGTCAGCAAATTTTTTGCCACTAGCATGTGAGGTGTCCGGGGCAAAGTATCCTGTTCCATCATCCTTACAGCCGTCATGTGACCAGTAGCTGAAGTCAAACGTGAACTTCTTGACATCATTTTCTCCTGAGGGGTCTGTGATAGTGGTATTGGCTCCGTTCATCTCAATGATGAGCTTGGCACTGCGTTCTTTCTCCCGACCATTGTGAGATTGGTTAAGGAAGGGTCATGCTGCAATTATGATCCCAACTTGGGGCATGAATCTTTCTTTCAAGGCCTTTCCAGGTGCAAATTTGAGCAATGATTATCATCCATGGAGTAAATTACCTTGATAATAGAATACTGACCACTGGAAGTAGTGCATCTGTCAACAATTGCCATGTACAGTCAAACCTGCCTTAAGTGGTCAGTCAAGGAAACAAGAGAAAGTGACCGCTTATTAGAGGTGACTGTTAAATAAGGGTAAAACATATAACAAAATGCTAGTTTGGTGAAGTCAAAACTGACTGCTAAATGCAGATTGGCTGCTTAACCCTTTCCCTCATACAGGACACCATGAAAAGGCCTATGCGAACAGCATAAAACCAGATCAGACTGCGAGTAACTCGCAGGCTGATCAGGTTTTATGCTGTTCGCTGCTCCTCAGTGGTCTGGAAATGAGGATTTTGTAATTAAATTTGGTAAGGTTTAACTGTGGTTTTCTGCAGATCAGGCTTTATGTGGTACCTATATATATAGTTTTTCCCCATAAGGGACATATATGGGCTGTATCTGGGTATGCCTATATGGGTTTGCCTATGTGGGACCCATGTGGGGCCCATATATAAAGTTTTACTGGCCCCACATGGGCTGTATCTGGGTATGCCTATATGGGTTTGCCTATGTGGGACCCATATGGGTCCCAGATACAGAGTTTTGCACATGCGCACTCTACATTTCCAGTTAACCGCAATATTCAAACCAACAGTCAACAACACAACGCGATGTTAACCTACAAAGCTTTTCTTCAGAAAGACGGCCTGACGAACATTATTAGCCTATTCAAAATGTTAAATACATATGTATAACATTGATTAAGATGCTTTTCTAATAATTAAGTCTTGCTTTTTATTGACAATCATTCTGATTATGAATAAGGAATTGGTTGTTACCTCTGCTTCCACTGTTAACAACATCATCATCATCATCATCATCATTATCATCATTATTATCAACAACATACACTACACCACTGCAACATTTCTACCATCATCAACACTGAAGGTGTCATCTCTACTTTCATCATCAGTATCAACACCAAATCACTTTAATTTTCATACTCACAGAAGACATTAATATTGTTGTGTAGTGAAAATATTAATTTTCCCTGTTTGTTATATTAAGATAAATTTCATCTTATGAGCCAATCTTTTTGTTTTCTTAGATAATTCTCCAATCTTTCAAATTCCCTCCAAACAAATTCCACTATACAATATGACCATTCTTTATTGATCTTACATTATTAGTATTACCACTGGAACCCATATTACTTGACACAATGCCCCTTCTACAGAGACATGCAGGAAACATTTATCTCCGTGGAAATAAAAACATCTTATCTTCCCATGGTGAATGCACGCATGATGTAATTACCAACCATAAATATATATCTGTCTTACCTCTCTTTCTCTAGCTACTTAAAAGCTTGAAATAAAATAAAGAGTTACATTCATCTGCATCTTTATCATCATCATCATCATCACTAGCACCACAATCAACACCCACAATAAAACAATACCTTAAAAAAAAAAAAATTTTAAGAATATTTCTACATCAAAACATATCAAATATAGCCATTCTAAATGATAACATAACTGCAAACATCACATTTACAATGCCCGTTTATATAAGGCTATACCCCAGCAGTACTTTTGTTAATTGTTTTTCACAGTCTACTTTTCTGTAACTCTAATTATTGGTATGTTTGCAAGTATATACAGGTATACTATATCAAATTTAGTCTTTAGGTGACCATGGCAGTAAAGAGACCCTGGAGTGGTCTAAACCACTAAGGTGATAAACATACAGTGGGAAATTAGTTAGCTGGTGATATGATGATGGTTTTAACATATATCATTTCAAATTAAATCTAGTTTCATTTATATGCCTCGATCTGAGTTTCATAACTTCATCAAATTCAATTTCTCCACATTCCGAACTGCACAATAAACTACACACATAACGACAAAAACTGAAGAAAAAAAGGCTTAAAATATAAGTGCATATACATGCTTTGGTGCACCTATGTCAAATCAAAAGAACATGCATATCATTTCTTACCTTGGCCCCCCTTGTACCAACCCAGGGGTCGGGGAGATGAACAGCAGTGCACCCTACATATCAAATGACCCCAACTTAAACACTGACCCGCTTGACATAGGGGCTGACAAGCACAATCATGCAGGCGTCCCGACACTACAAATTTCTCGAGCACCATTATTTATTACTACCCTACAGTCCTAAATCAATAAATCGAACACCAGGTAAACAATTTTACGAACATTTTTATCCCCGGAGTTATCGAATTAAGCTCCCCATGTGAACATTATTCGGTTTTAGAACTTAACTCAATTTTATCAATTTTAGCAAATATCCAACGCTTTCCATATCGCAGGAATTCTGTTAAAAATTTGATTACAAAGGATATAAATGGCCGAACTCGCACCGCTACTTTCACGTTTTCCTCCGACATGGTTTTAGTATCTCGATTTTTGCACTAACGTCCGAATAAATATGTCCAAGATAAATGTCTCCGACTATCAGTCCTAAAAGTTTGCATTAATACTGATTAAACCTACTCTCCGCCGGCCATGTTCATTCCTCATGTATACCGGTGTTTGGAGGCGTTTGATTGGTTGCTATGCGCGCACACAGGTATACATACGTATTAATTATTGGTTAGTGAAGCGTTTATGACCACAGTGAAGTTCTACCAGTTCTACATACTAGTGTATTGTATATTTAATTGTATTGTAACACGAGCTTACACTGCTGGAACGATGTCATACGTCATGGTGTTAATAAAAGGATTAGGCTTAAACAGGTCTTCATAATTAGATATTTATAGCATAGATTTGCTGATAATCAGTTACCCACAGATCACTTTGTACAGTCAAACCTGTAGAGCAGTCACCTCTTAATAACGGCCAAACTGTAAATAAAAACAAATAAATGGATTGAAGTTTTGGAGAATTTAATTACCAGTTTCCATTTCCCCTGTGTAGCATTTTTCTGAGACAGGTTTCACTGTACTGTTAATAAATTCTGCCCCGACCCCTTGCCCGGATTACAGGTAATTAATGGGCATGCTGACTCATGGTCTACGTAAATCATTAAATCATTAAAGTCAATTAATGCAAAAGAACCATGCAGAAGCTAGTTTACTTGTTACACATCGTAACGGCAATTTATTTGATAACATAATCATATTATAACGTTACTGTATTTGATCATTTTTCTGATTTTATTTTCAAATGTTATTTTACACTTTAACAGTGTTGGCCCATCGTCGGAACTCAGGGTATATATTCCGTTATAACTAGCATGCAGAAGCAAAGCGTATTTCCGAGTTCCGACGATGGTGTTGGCCTTACTTATTTTCACGTGCACACGCGCACACGTGATCTGTGGTAGGCTATATGTATATACTCAAACTGAGAACACACATGTTCTAGTGTTAAGACTCCCAAGACCTAGCATGATATCAGAGTTAATCAATAAGATAAAACAACATAAGCTGTAAACTCATGTATAATTTGCTTTCGCTTGAAAATACTTGTCCCCATGGTGTGTACGTGTCTCACATGTTTGGAATTTTAATTTGCGGTTTCAAAATGATGTTTGAAAATAACCGCTACCAGGTCATATAAATATCATTTAAATCGTATTTTTGGAACCCGACGTAGATCAATCGTGACGTACGAACTCCAGTTCGGCTTTATGTCAACTTATTATTTAGACGGGTCAATATCGCGAGCGGCGGTGTTATGACATGTTTTGGTTACTCGCTAGGGTGTCTGTCCTCAATAATAACCATATGGATAGGTTTGGCTGGATTTCAGTCCTGGGTAATGGGATGTTGACGTCATCCTCCTACAAAATATATCTGGATATATCTGGTAAGGATCGAGGTCAATCAAACACCTTTTGTGTTAGAACTTATTGCATGATATTACATGACCGGATCCAGGAATTCAGGTTCGGGGAGCGGGTTACATTAAAAAAAAAAAAAAAAAAAAAATGAATGATGCATATTACTCAGTCTTCATTAAAAATGTCATATAATATCCCATATGCTGAGAAACGGGTTGTTTTATTCCGCCTCAATTCATGGCACCGGACGTGGGTATCCGACTCGTATCTGTTGCTTTCGGCACCGCACTCGGCACGAAATGTGGTTCGCATAGCACTATATATAATGCTAGTGTATTATATATAGTGATATATAACCCACCTTTAGAACCAGGCCCCATTGCACCAAGGGTTACCAGAGGCAGTAGTGGATTGATGTATTCACCGATGTTGCAGGCAGTGGACCGAGGGCACCGCAAAATGAGCGATAGAATTGGAGTCGAGTGTCACCGTGATCGGTCCATGCGCGGATCCAAAGCGGGGTATACCCCTCTGGGGTTTGGCTATAATACTATGAGTAAAGAAGAAATGACCCCCGACCCCCTGTGAAGATCTTAAAAGAAGAAGAGAAAAGTATTTAAAAAAAAAATACGTACATTAATTTCCATAGACTGGCCAGCTTTCCCCATCCCCACCACGTACGTTGAATTTCATAATTTCATAGTTGACTGTGCATGTCTTTCTGTTGGACCCCCAACCCCCTGAGGTAAATGGCTTAATCTTCACATGCGGTCAACTCGCAAAATCACTCCAGCTAGCAATAACGCATTCATGAGTGAATTCTAAGACAAGGCTATCTATCATTATATTACGTGTTCTGTTAATTTAAATTTAAATAATCATTGTAACCCTGGTTGCGTGGCCAGGTAATGCACATTCTCTAGTCACATCAGACAACAGCAGTCTGGATAGCGTAGTGTTTAACCCTTTCCCTCATATAGACTCATTTTGACGCACTCAATAGGTACCACATAAAGCCTGATCTGCAGAAAACCACAGTTAAACCTTACCAATTTTATTTACAAAATCCTAATTTCCAGACCACTGAGGAGCAGCGAACAGCATAAAACCTGATCAGCCTGCGAGTTACTGGTTTCCTCTATGAGGGAAAAGGTTAAAATATTGCGCTTCTCGCCATATTGAGCCTCGGGTTCGATACCTGGCCACGTACAAGTGATCGCCTGCTCATCACATAATAAAGATCAGACACGACTGAGATTAATTTGTATATTTCGCAATGACAGTTTAAATTAGATCGAACGTATGTTTACATTAATGATTACTCTCTGTCTGGCCACAATTGCTTGTGGTGAAATCAGAATTTATAACGACGTCTCATTCGATCTACATGTTCATATAGTCTGGCCTTCAAATGTCATATATATACGAAATCGAAATCAGATTTTATAAAATCGTGAGAGAGATAGAGGCTTAATTCGAATGATTAAAGATGAAATAATGCAGATCAAAAATATCATTAAGAGGAAGGGTTGTCAATAACCTCAAGTGATAGTTTTTCCAATCAGATGAATGCAAAGTTACCGAGTCTAAACAAATGCCAACACTCAGTGATAAGGACTATGGTTACAGGAAGCCATGTGTCAGTTTCACGACTGCTTGTTGAATTACGTTAAATTGGAAATATTTGAATAATCATAAATAGATTTAGTTAAACAATTTAAAAAAAATCAAACTACATATCTGCGTTTGTGTTGTTAGTATGCTATGGATACTTACCTAGACGTGTGCATTTTCCAAGTGTATATTCAAGCTTGTATGCTTGAATTATTTTACGTAAGTGTAGTTGAAACAGATATATGTAAACAGTGACGTTCGTTAAATATTTATGCGTTCTACAGCGCATCTAATTAGAATTGTTTTTAAGTTCGACATTTACTATTTCAATATCTATATTAACTTGGCATATTTCTTTTACACAATGTGGAAAACACGGACTCAGTTTATATTTTCTCTGCCAAGTACAATCTATAAACAGAGACGGTGACGTCACGAGCTAGCACTAGTCGTTGACACATTGCTGCCAAGTATACCAGTACTTTGCGTATCAAAAGTCTGCAAACAAAATTTACGACAGGGATTATACTCAAAACATTTGGACACCTTGTCAGAAGTACTTAGGAAAAAAGTTCTTCTGCGACTAAGACTTTTTTGCACTGGTTAATTAAGTCTGTTCTGAATGCAACACCGTCGTAATTCCATTTCGAGATGGCCAATTTTTTTGCGAAAGCCACTTTGAAACAACACTTTAAGCCTTATAGTTAAATTGCAGCATTATTCCTATCTATATTTTACCTTTTACTTTTTTTTCCTGTTATTGAATTTGCATTAATGATATAGAAAGAGCAAAATAATCTTATTCGACAATGACATTTTTACGTCACTTTCTGGACGTCACCACGTAATTAATCGAAAAGAGATGGCATACGTGGTCATATGAAAGATATGGATATTTCTCAATCTTTCAAAGCATGGAAAAATAGTTTATATATACTTCCATATAAAACACATTTAAGCATTCTTTTTTCTTTAAAGGCGAGCGCGGTTGTGTATGTCAGGTGAAAACCGATTTTACTACATCTCTTATCTGAGTTTTCTTTCTTTTGATTTTCCTGTCTTTGGTTCAAAACATAAAGGCGTATGCAAAATTTTTCACCAATGCAGAGTGATGCAATATCGAACCTAACCGTACGCCATAATATTCGCATGGCTTTTAAGAAGTAAAAGAAAACATAGATAAATGTAGTTTTATTGAAAAAAAAAATAAAAAAATATATATATATTTTAAGGAGAGAGAGAGAGAGAGAGATTAAACATATTTATTCTCATATAATACATACATCAAATATTTCACCGTTCCCGGTGGCCGAATCGTTAGGGCGTCCGCCTCAGGTGCGGGAGGTCGTGGGTTCGATCCCCGGCCGCGAGACACCTAAGTCGTAAAAAATGATACTGTTAAAGCTCCCTTTGCCTGATGTTCAGCATATAAGGGTAGTTTCAGGGCTGGTTGGCCCGGTGTCAGGATAATGTGACTGGGTGTGGTATTAAGCCACATGTCTACGGCTAGATTCTGCAGTGTGGAAGCACTATATCTGTCTCAAGTAGACATCGTCTCCAAATTACTTAAATACTGTGTGGGACGTTAAACACAACAAACAAACAAACATCAACTATTTCAAAATATTTACAGAACAGGGGATAGGATTAGAACAAAAGCTTTAAGCTTATACAATTCTTTTCCTAAAAGAAAAGCAAAAGTTACCTTCTATGGCAAGATGCATTTAAACTACATATTTATGTGGGAGTATATTAAATGATTGAATGTAGCTAATAATGAAACAACTGCTTCATGTAATGCAAAGAAAAAGAAATCGTGGTGATGTGGAAATGATTGTCTATGAAATTATAATAAATTGGGTATATGGGCTACTCTATGTGTGTGTGTATGAGAGAGAAAGAGCAGTATACTATAGGAATCGCTTACTGTCTAATATAAAATTCATGACACACTGAAAGATAAACATATGTTCGTGGCAGGGAAGAGACGGGTTTCCAAATAATAGTAAATTTAAATCTACATGAAAACTGCAGTGACATGAGCTTCTTTCCAACTTCTGGGAACTTAAGAGGCTGCTAGTGATGTGTTAACAAGAAATATCTTTAAAAAAAAATACTCGGCCGTGGTAACAAGCTTGATGATTAGTGTCTGAATGGTTTAACATGTAATAGATTTGTTGTTGGTTTGATAGTTGTGTAATTCCTGTGTCAGTGCAGCTCATTGAAATACCACGGATCCAAATAATTTGTACAATCTTGGTAGACACTTACAGCCTTAAAACATCTGCGCATTAGACTTCGTTTCGCGGGCTACAAAAAGAGACCGGATGTTACGGGTTTTTTCGGCGTAGCTGTATAATTTCGATTTCAACTCGCATCTTAAACTAATCAAATGTACGCTAACAGCGGTAAATAATTCTAAGCTGAATAAAAGGACTCCTGTTATTGGTTAACGCATCGTTATGGACTATAAAATTACTGTAAATAAGGGGTGCAGCTTGTATATATCATTCAGCTTGGTGTTATTACTTTTCTTATTGATGTAAACATGAAAGTGATTTCAGTAAGTTAAATACAATCCTTTTCCATCAATTGAGGAATGCTACTTTGTGAAAATGATTTAAAACAACAAAAAAGAATCCACCGTGTTATGACATGAAACCCCTTAATTACTATGTATATTGAATTCTTCCAGCCTGCCGAGATGCTCTCATTGAAAATTAATTCGCCAAAACCAAAACAACTAATAACGCTTTTATATCATAATTGTCATATGCAATAATGATATGAACAAATATCAAACAAGCCTATTTACAGATATAATTTTTGTATTACCGTCTATAAATAAGTATATGTCATAGAAAAAATACTGAACTATTTCTAGAGCGTACTAAATTTGTTGTGCGTCGGTCTTTCGCGCGCTTTTCCTCGGAATGTTCTAGATACAAACATGTAATAAATGCATTACAGTGGCTTAAAGAGCACAATCATTTGTATAAAAAATTTCCAGACTTACCGTCTTGCAACATCGAAATAAGCAACACCGTCTGCAATTCTAAGATACCAAGACAAATCATTAATGAAGAGTTAAATAAGGCAATTCAGTGTTCTGTTACCCCAAATGACTTCGTCTTACCTGAACTAGATATTGAGTCCATTATTCGAACTGGTAAAAAGATTTTCCTTCCCACTAAGTTTGATCAGCCTTTATGGCTAACAGATGTTCCACATGGTGAAGAATTAGCTTATCCATATCTTTTTCCATTAGGTATACTTGCATTATAGTCTAAATGAATAGCCTATGGGTAAAACTTAAAACACTCTTCTTAAAAATTACACATACACTGGCAATTTAAAAAAAAAAGAGTCACTTATTTTTCCAGATTAAAATGGGATCACTTAAAAAATCTTCTGTAACACCAGAAAAGCTACAGCTTAAATATTTGGCATGTAGCATTGTCTAATGGAACATATCGAAAGATAAACGGCCACAACCCAGGGGACAGTTATTTTACATAGACATATATTGGATAAACATTCACATTCTTCTTTTTTGAAACTATGTCGTCTAGATCTTAGGTATTTAGTTTATTGATGAAACCATGTACTTCAGGTGATAAAATGGTAAAATATTTTTAAGTTATACTAGAATTGTTGTCTATTTTTTATATTAAAAAAAAAATTGAAAATAAAATTGTAGCCGTGATACCCAGGCGAGTCATTCAGGGCCATCATGGCTATCTTGTTTATTGTAATTTCCTTTATCAATGAATCTATGCTTTAAGGTGATGATCATTAATGTATATGCCTGTATAAACTATTTTGTTAAAGTTTACAACTGATAAAATCAGACCTGAACAAGCTTTTGTCAGTAAGAAATAAAATAAAGGTGAAGAAAAAATTGCCAACAATTTAAATTAGGTTTTATGCAGCTGATTATCATAGATTTTTTTATAGTTCATAGGATAATTTATAACATTATACTGCTTTAGTTTTTTAAGCCTGTTTACGATAATGGTCAGTCGTGTCTTTTGTATAATAGTCTAGTCATTCTTTACTGTATATTTTGTTTCGAATATATATAGACATTATTTTTAAATTGTACTTTTTTTTGCTACATTCTGTTGTTGTACACATCTCGTGGACTATTTTTTATTTGCAAAATAAACCTTGTTAAAAACATTGCCATTCATCATTGTTCACTACCAAAATTAGACATGTTTTTTTACAATTATTTACAACAATGCTTTTATAACCTATCATAACATTAGAGTCTTTGAAATGTGTTTTGCATATATTTCCATTTATAAGTTTCTTAATTAAAGTATATTTATGCATGAATGAAAATCTCGTTTTTCTTTCATCCTACGCCGAATATCTTTTTTAAAGATATTTCTTGTTTAATATAGGATCTGTCAGGGTCGAACAATCAATTCCGAAATCAATGTGTTTCCTATTTTTTAGCGTTCTACTCTACTTTTAAAACAAACAGAGATCTAAAGAACTCGTTTTCGCAACTCCTTTCTTTTCTTTTGACTAATTTTACAATGACCAATGGGAATTTAGCAAAGTATATAATAACCAATGAAAAGCCTAATTTTATTCCGCTTCATTACTGTGTGTTTCACAGGAAGTCAGGGTGAAAATAAACGGCCTAACGGCCGAAAAAGATCACAGGATCTGAAAGTTCGTGTGATGCCTCATGTAATACACTGTTGTTAATGTCATCTGGACCTGCACCCACAGGGAGAGATTTTAAAACGTCGTTGACCTCAGAAGGAGTTAATTTTATATTAACTTAAACTATTCTCATTTACGGGCAGATCAAGAGGTACATCTTTAAATTTATTACTATCATCTATCATTGTCTGACTACAAAAGAAATAGTTCAGTAAATCTGCCTTTTCAGTCACACGTAGTTACAGGATTTTTGTTGGGATCAATTAAATATGGTATACTGAGTTAATAAGGGCACTTGTAATAAAAGATTTTAAAGTTCTCCGCGCAGATGTCTATATCATCAATACAATCATCCCAATTAGTTTCGGATACATCTAATCGAAATTGTTCATAATCACCTAAGTCTATGCATGTCTATTATTACAGTGTACTTTGAGTGTTCCTTTTGTAGCGGGCACTTTAATATAATTCGAATCAGCTAAGCTCACGACACCATGCAGCCGAGAATATAAAATAAACAAATATAATAAATAAACAAATATAATAAATATCAGCTTTTTCTTGGTGCAACCTGCCTGATGAATAGACCAAAATGATTCGACGATGATTTCTAAAATAGTTAAACTAAGAAACAATCAATATACGATCACTATGAATTAACTTTTAACAAAATCATTTAATGTATAATGAATGAGTATAAAACCTAAAATATTTATATAGTATATCCTTTATATAGCCTGATGTCTGGCTTACTGGATTAGACCACCATTTAAACAAAACTAAAATGACCCTAGCCAAAACTCAAATATCTGTAAGTAGAAGTAAATGTTTACAAATAGAGTTTTGGTATTAACTATAATTAACTATTAAGTACTTGCATACCTATGACAAAATCAAAGCACTGAGAGCACTGTCAGAAGCGAAAGTTAAAAAGTGTGAATTGTAAAGTCAATCCAGGTTTGTTTTGTTTTTTGTGGTATGCATGTAAAAAAAATCAGGAAAGTTAAACAGCAGGTAAGATAGATTATTTTATTTATTGGTCTCTGTCAAATTAAGCAAAACTGGATAAGGAATAGGGGTTCTTAGTATTGACCCTCAATACCTTTATGCTTCACGAATTTGCTGCAGACAGAAATAATTTTAATAGAAAAGCAAGAAAATGGGACAAGAAAAAGTTATTGTCACTTTACATCTTTTCCATGTGTAAAGAATGATATCCATGCCTTCAATAGTTTTTAATATGTTCTAGAAAAGCATAATTTCACCATACAAGTAAGTAATAGTTGTATAGAGTATAATCTCAATCCTTTAAGTACTTTCTGAGTTGTGACATACAGATGCGACCAGAGACACAACAGTCATTTGAGACTCTAACAAGAAAAGATTAATATTTCTATTGACGGCTTGCATTAAACATACTGTCCCCCTCTCATATCTACTGTTTTGACCTTATGACCGAACCTGTCTATGCGCAGGGCCCTCATAATATAAAATCGACCTCTCTATAAATTGTTTATATATAGAGAGGTCGATTTCTTTTACTGAATATGAGGGTCCCGTGGTCTATAATTTAAATCAAAAGGAACCAAATACAAAATTAACAAAATATATAACCCAAGAATAAAAAAATTATTACAAAAAAACAAAAACAAAAAAAAAACAGTCTCAGTTGGAACATAACTCACGACCCTATTGCAAAAAAACAACAACAACAACAATAAAAAAAACAAACTGAAGGACATTCTTACCAATCTAGCTAATTCCACAACCATAAATTTAAGGTGCAAATAAGGTTATTTGTAGATAGTTTAACGAATTAAACTGCGGATGAACACTGAATTATAAACTTGCTTCTTTTACAGTTCTATTTGCCCAGAAATTGTGATTATACCCAATGCTTTCAAAATTAACAGAATGCTGCAATATAACCAACTTTTATTAAAGCTGCAATGCTGAATATACAACCAGTGGTACTATTTTTCATCGCGAATGTATTGATAAGTGGCGGTAATGTGATTGTAAGCAGAAAATCCACTCTCTGACTTTAGAAGCTTTGGCTTCTAAAAATGTATCAGCCTTCAAAAATGTCCCTTCATGTGGAAAGCATAAAAATATAGCATATTGAGCAGACTAAACGATAGTTTTTTTTTTCTTTAAAGGGTTAACTTTTGCACTGTTTCACGTTATTGATAAAAAACTTACAATTAATTTGTATTAAATGTTACCTCTAATTGAAACACCCTTAATGAAATTTATTTTGATAGATTAAAATTCATTCAGACAAGACAACTAACTATTTGCATTTGCGAAATGTACACACACGACTAGCTGCTCTTGTTTAGAGACGTCTTGCACTCAGTCAGCTGACAGACTGAACTTACCTTCTGCTTCTCCGACTTCTTCAACAATGTGTCAATGGACATGACCCTCTGTTGTATCAATTATTTCATTCTGTATTGTACTGGACCAGTAAATTGCATTTCTGATGACAGTTTTAAAATGTTCATGAAACTCCAAACAGTGCCCTGGAGTTGCCAGTGACCATCTCAGAATGGAAGTATTAAAATCATTCCTCTAATCTCCCAGTGCTAGATTCTTTCGTTCACATATCAAAGTTTTCACAATAGACTGCAACACTTTTGACCCCAGAGCCATGATTTGAATTATCTCGGTAGATGTCCATTAGGCCATATTACAAACCAAATATCTTAACTCCAGGCGTTTTAGTTTCTGACAAGAAGATTTTTATAGTTCTTATATAAGTTTATGTAAAATCAAGTGACCCCTGCTGCGGGACCAATTTTGACCCCAGAGCCATGATTTGTCCAAAATCGGTAGATGTCCATAAGGCCATGTTACACACCAAGTATCCAACCTCCAGGTCTTGTGTTTTTTTCTAGATTTTCCTATAATATGAACTATGACACAGCCTCAGAGCGGGCGAAGCATGATCGACTTGTTCAGAAGTACTAAATCTATTCAGGCGGTATACGTCACTGTCGCTAGAAATCGCAGAATTACCACACACACTGGAATCTTGATTAATATCAAAGATATGTACGTTTAAAAGAAAGTTTCGTTCTCCTTCACTGTAAATTAAGATTATCGTAATTCTGCGGTTCTATTGCCAGTGATATACGTACATTCCAAGTAGAAAAAGATACACTCATCAATTCTAAAGATCACTTTAAAATCCGGCAACTTGCTTCGAATGTCATCCTAAAATGAAAAAAAAAGTTTCAAAATGGTTAAAAAAATCAATAACGCTACATATTGGGACAACAAATTCTAATTATTTTTTCAGTCCTTATTATCTTTAAATTCAAATCAAGCAATTGTAAACTAATAACCCCGTGTCATTCTTTGGTGTCCATAAGTTTATTTCTACCTCCAGTCACAATACGCACATGCTTTAAAAATAAACTATCTGAGATTAAAAACTTTTCCCTCCAAGAACATCTCAGAATACATCAACGTAGTTCTATCTACTTTTTTTTTTTCTATAGATAAAATTATGTTTCGATGTAAATTTATTTCAAACCTGATAGTGCTCTGGCCCAGTGCAGGGTGTAAAATTTGGCAGAATGAAAAAAGTGGAAAAAATGAACCTTTTGTATATGAATAAATAACACCAAAGGTATCGCAAGAGTACATTAAATTTGCCAAAAAATTTATTTATTGAAGGTAACTCAATTAGTTTACAAAAATTGTTAATAAAACTTCTTTACACAGGGCCTTTTAACCCTTTCCCTCATATAGACTCATTTTGACGCACTCAATAGGTATATCACATAAAGCCTGATCTACAGAAAACCACAGTTAAACCTTACCAAATTTAATTACAAAATCCTCATTCCAGACCAATGAGGAGCAGCGAACAGCATAAAACCTGATCAGCCTGCGAGTTACTCGCAGGCTGATCTGGTTTTATGCTGTTCGCATAGGTCTTTTTTTTTTCATGGTTGAGGGAAAGGGTTAAGGAAGCCCAAATTCCCATATCTTACGCCAGCGGCAGCATTTCTACAATAGTTTGAGTAAGATACAAAGTCCAAGTAAGCCAGTGCATATATACGTGTTACTTCTTATTTCAGTTGTCATGATTCTTAATTCACTTGGAATTTCCATGAAAATTAGGCCCCTTTATAATAGAATTAGTAACCTGATCAAGTCAATTCCTTTCATTTCATCTGATTGCCATCCAACATTAATCAAGGGATGTCCCAATAAAACGCGATCCACCTTTCTGAGTGCTGGATAGTATAATGTTAGATGTTACTATTATATTTTTTAGTGGTATCATAAAAAAAGTGACATAAGGCATTGAGCCAAGACTTTAACAAAAAAAAAGTGTGACAAAAACAAAAAATATTTAGAGTTACCTGCCCTTATGAATGAGTTGTACAAGACTTAGTATACCAAGTCTTAGTGGCGTATGTTACAGTTTGCTACAAGAAGGAAAATTTAAACTGTTCCATAGATTTTTTTAAACTTTAAGAGAATCATAAAAGAAACATTTTTATGGGAAAAATGAGGCACTTATAAACGTTTCAAATCCATCATAAATCCAGAAAAAAATCTATTGACATGCCACATTATGTAAAGAAATGAATATTAAAGTTTAGATATTCAAGTCACAAATTATTTATAGAAACTGAGCGACATTTTGGTAAGCCAAGACAAGATCAACTTTGTCAAAAATGCTTACATAAAAACATAATTTTATCGAGGGTGGGTTCCATCGATGTTTTTTTTTTTTTTTTTTTTTTTTTTTTTTTTAGTTGTGATATATTTGTCCAAAGAAGACATTGTTGTACATTTCCCTGGTACAATCATAAGTACTGGTATACATTTTATACTTTGTAATTAAATGAAAACTCATGATATTGACACATTTTGTTTGTTTGTTGTTTTTTTAACCCTTTCCCTCACATAGACTCATTTTGACGCATTCAGTAGGTATCACATAAAGCCTAATCTGCAGAAAACCACAGTTAAACCTTACCAAATTTAATTACAAAAATCCTCATTTCCAGACCACTGAGAAGCAGCGAACAGCATAAAACCTGATCAGCCTGCGAGTTACTCGCAGGCTGATCTGGTTTTATGTTGTTCGCATAGGTCTTTTCATGGTTTCCTCTATGAGGGAAAGTGTTAATGAAATGATGAAAATCATTGCAGTTAATATGTATTGTAGACACAACATTTATTTTTATCACTGTTTTGTTTGTGTATATGTATTTTTGAGCTGAAGGCCTTTATTTACAAAATAAACATATTTTTGTTGTATACATATTGTAATCTTTCAAATGTATTATTTCAACCGATTAACTACTGATTAATTACCTTAATCTTGGTTTATTTCGTATGTATGCATGACACACTGCGTAAATACTGTATATACATAATACCGCGAATGTTGCTATAAAAACAATACAACCAGGCAAACTATTACATTGTAGTCCAAACTTCCGAAAAAAGTACTGGTATTACTCCCTTGCTTGGCGCTTAGCATATAGGGTAGTTGCAGGACTGGTTGATCCGGTGTCAGGATAATGTGACTGGGTGTGGTATCATGCCACATGTCTACGGCCTGATACTGCACTGTGGCAGCACTATATCTGTCTCAAGGAGACATCGTCTACAAATGACTGAAATACTGTCGGTGGGGCGTTAAACCCAATAAACAAACTTCCGTTTTCGTCTGTATTTGTTTACATTGCATATCGGCAACAGTAAAACATTTAAAAATACATGTATATATTTAACTCGGTGATTATTTTTTATCAGTGTCTTAATTTATAGGGCTAATATAGCTTTAGATTCGAGTTCGAACCTAATACCAGCATAATTATATTCCCATCTACTTTTTCTCGTAAAAATATTTTTTAAGTTATTTTCCCCTTAGCCTTGTGCAAAACTGTCTTTTATATTGTTGTGTTAAAAATGGTGATACTATTTGTATATATATGTACACACGTCACTTTCTATTTTGGGGTGAGGTTTCTGAAAACAATTACATGTATCAATTATTTTATGCCACTTTGTGATTGAAATGCATGGAAAACCTCCATTTCATACCTATATGTAAAAAAAAATCTAGGGGAGGCCCCTTACCCAACTTACCGGAGGGGATGATGCCCTTACAATCATATCAATTTCCGTTTTGCCCCCCCCCCCCCCCTATTGTTTGGATCCGAGCCTGTAAATCAGTTAAATACAACTGTAGATAAAGATTATCTATCTATATTGCCCAAACCACCCTTTCGGGTATTACTGGCAGGTGCGCAGGTAAAAACATCAGTTTGAAGATTCAGGGGTAGCTTTTTGTAAGACTGTAGTTTCGGGCAGGCTGTTCCAAAGTACCACGGTGTATGAAAAAAAAAGAGTATTTAAAAACTTAGCAACTCTTCAATAACATGGCTTTGTTCAGGAATAAACACATAAAAATGATAAATTATAACACACAAGACTTAGATCCATGACCTTCAATTTTCAACTTATATATCTAAAAATTATACAGCAACTTTCTCCCCCAGATACCTTTCAGGAAGCAGCCCCCCCAATCTAAATCAAATTCATATTTTCAGCCTGATACATATATTTGTATCTTTAAATATCATTTTTATTGTTCAATATTCAGGTATCTTTAGATAGATTTATCAATGACCAATTTGCCACTTCATTTGTATTGACACGTCTCTTGTGAGAAATAAGCACGTGCAGCTCTCTAATTTCGGAAAACTGAGCCGGTGTACAGATGCCAAAATAAAACGAGTAAACATGGGGGGGGGGGGTGTTAAATCTCACGATACGATCTCAAGAAAGCAGCACGTGCAGCATTGGCTTTCATTCATTTGTCAAGTGACACCTATGACTCCATCATTTACTGTGTTAGTTTCATATTTGAGCAGGACGCGTCAGTGGTCATTCGCAGGGAAGCATTGAGCAGGAAGGGGTGGAAGAAGTACGTTCTCCTTGCGATCTCTAGCTGGACCAGATATGCAGCCAGAAAGTGGTAAGTTTTGATTATTTTTCAAGTTAATTACATTTTTAAGTAGCGTATATGCTGGGCTGGCTTGTCAGAGATAGCTTAAACTGTTAGATAGTAGACGTGTAAGTAAAAAATTAATTTGGAAATCAGATTTTGCAACTTGTTCGGTCCGTGTCAATACCGTCCATTCCTTTTCAATTCCAATTAAGAAAAATGAAAAACAAACCAAGTTTCGTTTATCCTTCTTTATTATCATTCTTGAAATCGTTTTTTTAATGAAGGTGTATATTTTGGACCGTGTTCATTGTCTACTTTGAAAATTACCATACTATACATGACCCCCCCCCCCCCCCGAGAGTTTAAAAAGGACTTTTCTTCCTTGCCTCCAATGGGATTCGGACCCTTAGGCTTAACCTCTAGATCTGTAGTCAGTTATGCTAACATTGGACCACAGAGAACTTAACCATTGGCAGTTAGTAAAATGTTGGTTTTGAATTCTTGATCCCTATAGGAACATCTACACATGTATCTGTTGATCTATTCATTTATACTGAAAACTTTCTCTCAATACCTCATTGGTTGGTCCAGTACTGTTATGGTTATATTAATCCCCTTGATTCATGATAATGAGATTTCTTAGCTGAATGAAAGGATTTTAAAACGTCTACACAATAAACACAGATATCCATAACAAATGGAGGTCGTTTATTTTCTTGCCCATTACTAGTTTTAATAGTGATTATATAATTTGACCAGTCTTCAGATGCCAGGCATACAGTATTTCATGCAGATATTTGAACTACATATAGTCATTCTGGTCCTTGTGGCTGGTAGTCAGAGCTCCCGCTTCAAAATCTCGAGGTTGTTGGTTTGATACTTGGTCAGTACATAACAAAGTTGTAAAAAAAATTCTAATACATGTATAGCTTCTTTACTTGGCACTCAGCATGTAAGGGTAGTTCCAGGACTGGCTGGCCTGGTGTCTGGATAATTTGATGGGATGTAGTATCATGCCACATGTCTACTATGACGTACGATTAGGGTCTTTATTGCCGACCCTATGACGCACGATTAGGGTCTTTATTGCCGACCCTATGACGCACGATTAGGGTCTTTATTGCCGACCCTATGACGCACGATTAGGGTCTTTATTGCCGACCCAGCATCATGCTCATTTCACTTAAATTGAATTTTGTGTGAGCAGGTAGGACTTCCCTGTACCTGCTTGTCCGACAAAGATTACATTGTCAGTCACGTTTTCATTTTGATTGACCAATAAAAACTTACCTTTATATTCACTACGAAAGAAACTGGAAATAGCCTTCCCCGGCTGTTGTCAAGCTCAATTGGAACAATGAATTCACGATATTATCATTGTAAGAGAAAAACTAAATGCGTTTTTCCAAATTTGGTCTCCCTTCCTTTTTTAATGTTACCAATAAGTACGAAATGATTCGCCCCATGCAACTTCGAGCCCCTGTGGATTTTAACTTGCATCTGCAATTATTAAGCAATCATCATTTAACTTATACATAATGATAATGGCAACTATATCTCAGTTCAATTCAATCATTTCTGATATGTGAATTTTGAGCTACATTTTAGGCCCTCAGATGAGCAACTTCAGAGTCATATATTTGCCCTTTTGTTGAACTTTCCATATTCCCCTCCTTTTATTGCTGCCACTGCTACTACTACTACTATTACCATGAAGATATACATTTAAGGTATTCACATCTGTTACCGTAACATCATTATTAAAACTTTTTAATGCAACTCCTCCGTTTCTGACCATATCTTTTCAATACTTAGTCAATGTCATTTCTGTAATTGGTAGATGTGCATGAAGCAGCCATTTTCAGGTTCGTTGATTTTTACAAGTTATGTCCCTTGAAACTTAGTTTCTGTAGCTGATTGATATTGCAGCCTTGTGAACGCAACTCCTCCTACGTTTCCAAATGGATCTTTGATACTTGGACAGTGTCATTACGATAATGGCTAAATGAGCATGAAGCAGGGATTTTCAGGTTCAGCAATTTTTGCAATAGTTATGCCTTTCAAAACTTTGTCTCTATAGCAACTCCTAAGTTTCTGAATGGATCTTGATCAATGTCCTTACTATGTCTGTACTATAATGGGTAGAAGTGCATAAAGCAGGGTTATCTTTTCATGATATTTTTGTTTTCTGAAACATCTCCTTACATACTATTACTACTACTACCACTTTGTAAACTACTATCCCTGTATTAAATCATACTTCTGATAAATATCATCATAATCAGATCCACTTCAGCATTGGCATCTGCAGTCGGGTCAGTCTTGCTTAAGGCTTTCCCTCATAAATACTCATTTTGACGCCCTCAATAGGTATCACATAAAGCCTGATCTGCAGAAAACCACACTTAAACCTTACCAAATTTAATTACAAAATCCTCATTTCCAGACCACTGAGGAGCAGCGAATAGCATAAAACCTGATCAGCCTGTGAGTTACTCGCAGGCTGATCTGGTTTTATGCTGTTTGCATAGGTCTTTTCATGGTGTCCTCTATAAGGGAAAGGGTTATTTAACCTTCATCAAAAAACATTTTTCCAATTTTGCTCATAAAATTAAAATTTGAATTTTCTATAGATAATTTTTAATAGAACTTTTCAAGATTCTCTTTCCTGTTCTAGTAAAAACAACAATCTTTTACTTTAAACTTGGAATATTTTAGGTTCTTTTCTCAGTAAGTAACAAAGCTTGGGGATTGAAACTTTACACTTGTGTTTGGGCTCAATACCAGCTTATATCACATGCTTTAGTTCACACTAAAATTAATAACAACTATTAATATATTATCCTGCCATCAGAAAAGTGGAATTCACTGTCTGTGAACAGCTTTCCATGTTTTTATATATAATAATAATTACAATAATATATCCTCACTACTATTCTACTATGACTGCAGTGTGATTCACAAGATCTTTATCCAGATGGTCATAGCCTAAGTGGACATAGAGCTTTCTTGTTGACAAGTTTATTCAAATTAAAAAAATGTATTGCAATTTATATTGCCAAATACTAACAATATCAAATTTTTTTTTAGCTCACCTAAGCAAAGCTCAGAGTGAGCTATTGTGATCCCGTGAGTGTCCCGTCTTGCGGTGTGCGTCATCAACAATTGTGTTTACACTCTATCACCTTCATTTCTTAAGCAATCATCTTTAAACTTTAAGACAATGTTTATGACCATAATGTCTCGATTGAGTTCCAATATGGCTGATATCAGTTAATTTGGTCAGGAGTTATGCCCCTTTTGATATTCAAAAAATGCCAGATTTCACTTTTACATTCTAGCATCTTCATTTTTCGAGCAATCATCTTCAAACTTTGACAATG
>CM037777.1:97699217-97749217 GCA_021229015.1 Solen grandis
AGAATTCCAAGAAGATGTTTTGAAGGTTTTCCTATTTAAGTCTATGTAAAATCAAGGGCGTGGCCAATTTTGATCCCAGGGCCAAGACTTGATCAAAATTGGTAGCTGTTCATTAGGCCATGTTACTCACCAAATATCTTAACTCAATGCCTTGTGGTTTCTGATAAGATTTTTCTATTTTTTCCTAAATAAGTCTATGTAAAATCAAGTGTCCCCTGGGGCAGGGCCAATTTTGACCCCAGGCCTATGATTTGAAAAAACTTGGTTTAAGTCTACTAGGCCATATTACACAAAAAATATCTAAACTCCAGGCCTTGTGGTTTCTGACAAGAAGATTTTTCTTACTTTTCCTCCTATACAAGTCTATATAAAATCAAGTGTCCCCTTGGGTTGGGCCAATTTTGACCCCAGGGTAATTATTTGAACAAACTTGGTAAAGGTCCATAAGACAATGCCACACACTAAATATCTAAGATCTAGGACGTTGCGGTTTCAGAGAAGAAGATTTTTGAAGATATCACTTTTAAAATCTATTTTTAGCTCCTGTGACCCAGATATGCAACAGACCGGAACCATTTGAACAACTTTGATAGAACTTCATCCAAGGTACATCTCAGGCAATTTTAATCAAATTTGGCCAAGTGGTTTAGGAGGAGATGTTGTCTAAAGAAAATTGTTGACACCAGACACATGAATGACAGACAAAAGGCGATCACAATAACTCACCATGAGCACATTGTGCTCAGGTGAGCTAAAAAACAAATGATACCAGAGAACAAAATAATATTTAATATTTTTCTCATAGTTTTGTAGTTACCTTGGAAGGTTGTCAAAATTTTCTTGTATAGGTATATGGTTTCTGACAAGCGCATCATACAAGTTCTGTGCCATTATCCCACGTTGGAGTTTCTCTCCTGTCTGTTGGTCTATTACATCACCAGATGCACGGTCAATGTAGAATCCAAGAAATGTAAAACCAATTCTATCAGCATTGAAAAACAGGTAGGGATGAGGGCTGAAAAAAAGGTTAAAAAGATGGATTAATGATGTTAACTATACATAAGGTGACATGTCATGATAGCAAACATTGCAGTAAGAATACCTGCTTTCCCAGGTCCTCCGCATGCGATACTGTTCTAACACTTCCCCTTCTTCCTCTTCTCTTTCCACCTCCATTTTCTCTTGCACAGCCAGTCTCAAGCCTGGAGATTCTTCACTCATGTTCAATGACCGGGTGGAAAAATCCTTTTCAAATATAAAACAGTTATTCTGTAAATACAAAGTCCATTCATTTATTAAAAAAAAATATCTTACATGTAATATCATATTCAATAATAAAAATGATATGCCAAAACCATGAAAAAAAAACAAAATCATCAATATTAGCACAAAATCACATTACTCTGGCATTCCTTATTCTAATCCAAAATGAATTACTGATTTTTTTTTCTATTTTCATTAAAAGTGACCATGAAGGTGACACAAATGACCAACACCAACCTGCCAGTATCTTATTCCTAACAAAAAATCTTGTAAAACATTTCATTTCTTTTGTTTAAGAAAACAGGTATTTGATAAATATTTGAATAATCATTATTAAAGAAATAGTATTAGAAATTGAAGAGGATTGGTAGAACCGATGGATATTATAAGCATAAGTTCTATCTGTATTTTTTTTTTTTTATTTCTTGTGTGTCCGTGTATATATCTCTAAATGTATGCTTCCAAAAACAACTTTGACTGATTTAATTAAAGTAGTTGATTTAACCTAAAATAAAAATATCAACTAGAACCGCAAAGCGGCATCTTGGTTTTCGCTTTTAATTTGACTAGTAAGAGTACTGCTTTCAACTGCAGACATAATTGATTGATATTAACTTTATTCGAATATATTTGTAAATTGATCAAATGAAGTCAGATCTTCAAAAACTAAACATCATTAGAACGATCTCTTCACGAACTAAAACTTTTATTCATATACCTTCTTTAAAATATTTCTAGATTTGAAGCTATTTTGTGCCGATAAAAATAACAATAATCGGTATTATGACTAGGGTTGGATATCGTTATTTACGAAACGATCCGATACCAATACTGATAATTGAAGCATTAAAACTGATTTACAATTATTCCAAAAAAGGATCAAACTTTGGACTGCCGTAATATGACCAAATAAAGTCCGATCTTCAACAACTAGACATCACTGGAAAGAGCTCTTAAAGAGCTAAAACTTTTGTTCATATACTTTCAATGAAATATTTTTAGTTTTAGAGGTATTTTGGGCCGAATAAAAACACAAAAATCGTAATATGGCCTTGACCTTTTCAATTATTTTTAAAAAATTTAATTGTGAGTCCCTTTCAAACATAACAATACATTACATGTGAAAAAATCATGAAGAATGAACCAAAAATAAAGTCAGGAGTCACAGAAAACATGTTTTTGAAACTTTAACTTTTCCTAAAATTTAGTGAAGTTTGACCGTTTCTAGAGGACAAACCATGCATTTCTTAAATTCGTCACCCCATATATTTTGTGCGTATATGTCTTGCAAATCATTTGCAGCAAACAGAATTCTTCTATCTGATCTCTAACAAAAATGGATAGGTTTTTTGTACACCTACCCTCATTTGCACAGTTTTTTACGAGGTTAGAACATTCAACCTTCTGTAGCTCAAATACTTTCAGCGAGACGTACCTCGAAACCTATCATATTTTGTTTGGATATCAACAAGGAACAGAATGCAAAAAACCGCATTTGAATCGGACCTCAAATAACTGAGTTATTAGCCAATTATTAATTTCATGCAAAACGCCCCCTAGCGGGAAAAGTAAGACAAAAATGAAACATTTCTCAACGTTAGGATCATCTTCAAATACGTGGTAATAACTGATTAAAATTTCATAAATGTGGCTTTTCTGATCACGGAGATTTGCCGTTAATAAAAAAGGGTTAGAAAAATAATCAAGTCCGATCTTCAAAAACTAAACATCAATGGAAAGAGCTCTTGAAGAACTAAAACTTTTGTTCATATACTCTCAATGAAATATTTTTAGTTTTGGAGCTATTTGGGGCCGAATATAAACACAATTATCGTAATATGACCTTGACCTTTTCATTCATTATTAAACTTTTTAATTGTGAGGCCCTTTTAAACATAACAATACATAACTTGTGAAAATATCATGAAGAATGAACTAAAAATAAAGTCAGGAGCGACAAAAAACATGTTTTTGAAAATTTAATTTTTCCTAAAATTTAGTGAAGTTTGACCGTTACTAGAGGACAAACCATGCATTTCTTAAATTCGTCACCCCATATATTTTGTGCGTATATGTCTTGCAAATCATTTGCAGCAAACAAAACTCTTCTATCTGATCTCTAACAAAAATGGGTAGGTTTTTCATAGACCTACTCTTATTTGCACATTTTTTGCGAGGTTCGAACTCTCAACCTTCCATTACTAACACAAAAATTTTCAGTCACTCATACCATCACACTATCCTATTTTATTAGGCTATCAACAAAGAACATAATGCAACAAACCACATTTGAATCAGGATTCAACTTTTTGAGTTATGAGCAAAAGAATGATTTCAAGCAAAGCGCCCCCTAGCGGCAAAATGAGAAAGAAAATTGATTAAAATTTTACCATTAGGTACCTAGCAATGCAGCAAATAGTTCAATA
Organism: Solen grandis; assembly: GCA_021229015.1. Lineage (NCBI taxonomy): Eukaryota > Metazoa > Mollusca > Bivalvia > Adapedonta > Solenidae > Solen > Solen grandis. The sequence goes on from CM037777.1 coordinate 97,702,907, forward strand.
AAGTATACAAGTCGCACACGTCGAACATTCTATTTCTGATATATCACAATTTGAAGCATAAAAACGGTTTAACAATTATTCCAAAAAAGGATCAAACTTTGGACTGCCGTAAAATGACCAAATCAAGTCCGATCTTCAAAAACTAAAGATCACTGGAAAGAGCTCTTCAGGAACAAAATAGTTTGTCCGTAAACTCTTAATGAAATATTTTTAGTTTTGGAGGTATTTCGGGCCAAATAAAAACACAATAATCGTAATATGACCTTGACCTTTTCATTCATTTTTAAACTTTTTAATTGTGAGGCCCTTTCAAACATAACAATACATAACTTGTGAAAATATCATGAAGAATGAACAAAATATAAAGTCAGGAGCGACAAAAAACATGTTTTTGAAAATTTAATTTTTCCTAAAATTTAGTGAAGTTTGACCGTTTCTAGAGGACAAACCATGCATTTCTTAAATTAGCCACCCCATATATTTTGTGCGTATATATCTTGCAAATCATTTGCAGCAAACAGAACTCTTCTATCTGATCTCTAACAAAAATGGATAGGTTTTTCGTACACCTACCCTCATTTGCGCAGTTTTTTGCGAGGTTCGAACTTTCAACCTTCTAAAGCTCAATACTTTCAGCGACATGCACCCTCAAAATCTATCATATTTTTTAAGGCTATCAACAAGGAACAGAATGCAAAAAACCGCATTTGAATCCGACCTCAAATAACTGAGTTATTAGCCATTAATAAATTTCATACAAAACGCCCCCTAGCGGGAAAAGTAAGACATAAATGAACATTTTCTCAACGTTAGGATCATCTTCAAATACTTGGTAAAAACTGATTAAAATTTTATAAATGTGGCTTTTCTGATCACGGAGATTTGCCGTTAACAAAAAAGGGTTAGAATAATAATAAAAAAAAAAAAAATTAAAAAAAATAAAACAGAAGAAGAACAATAGGTTTTCGCACTGCGAGGTGCGAAAACCTAATAATAATAATACCCCCGCATATGTTTTTTACAAAGTTCTTTTGTTCTAAATAGACTAATTTTTATTATTTTCCCCGTAAGTCTGTGTAAAATAAACAAGAGGGCCAAGATGGCCCTTGATCGCTCACCTGAGAAAGATGATTGCTTAAAAAATAAAGATGCTAGAGTGTGAACAAAGTGAAATCTGGCATTTTTAAATATTAAAAGGGGCTTAACTCCTGACCTTATTGACCAATCTCAGCCATAATCAAACTCAACTGAGACATTATGGTCATAAACATTGCCATAAAGTTTGAAGAAGATTGCTCAAAAGATGAAGATGCTAGAGTGTAAACCAAGTGAAATCTGGCATTTTTTTATATTAAAAGGGGCTTAACTCCTGACCTAATTGACCAATCTCAGCCATAATCAAACTCAACTGAGACATTATGGTCATAAACATTGCCATAAAGTTTGAAGAAGATTGTTCAAAAGATGAAGATGCCAGAGTGTAAACAAAGTGAAATCTGGCATTTTTTTATATTAAAAGGGGCTTAACTCCTGACCTAATTGACCGATCTCAGCCATAATTAAACTCAATTGAGACATTGATAAACATTGTCATAAAGTTTGAAGATGATTGTTCAAAAGATGAAGATGCCAGAGTGTAAACAAAGTGAAATCTGGCATTTTTTTATATTAAAAGGGGCTTAACTCCTGACCTAATTGACCGATCTCAGCCATAATTAAACTCAATTGAGACATTGATAAACATTGTCATAAAGTTTGAAGATGATTGCTCAAAAGATGAAGATGCTAGAGTGTAAACAAAGTGAAATCTGGCATTTTTTTAATATTAAAAGGGGCATAACTCCTGACCTAAATGACCAATCTCAGCCATAATCGAACTCAATTGAGACATTATAGTCATAAACATTGTCAAAACGTTTGAAGATAATTGCTGAAAAGATGAAGATGCTAGAGTGAAAACAAAGTGAAATCTGGCATTTTTTTATATTAAAAGGGGCTTAACGCCTGACCTAATTGACCAATCTCAGCCATATTCAAACTCAATCGAGACATTAAGGTCATAAGCATTGCCATTAAGTTTGAAGATGATTGCTCAAAAGATGAAGATGCTAGAGTGTGAACAAAGTGAAATCTGGCATTTTTGAATATTGAAAGGGGCTTAACTCCTGACCTTATTGACCAATCTCAGCCATAATCAAACTCAACTGAGACATTATGGTCATAAACATTGCCATAAAGTTTGAAGAAGATTGTTCAAAAGATGAAGATGTCAGAGTGTAAACAAAGTGAAATCTGGCATTTTTAATATTAAAAGGGGCTCAACTCCTGACCTAATTGACCGATCTCAGCCATAATTAAACTCAATTGAGACATTGATAAACATTGTCATAAAGTTTGAAGAAGATTGCTCAAAAGATGAAGATGCTAGAGTGTAAACAAAGTGAAATCTGGCATTTTTTTATATTAAAAGGGGCTTAACTCTTGACCTAATTGACGGATCTCAGCCATAATCGAACTCAATCGAGACATTATGGTCATAAGCATTGCCATTAAGTTTGAAGATGATTGCTCAAAAGATGCAGATGCTAGAGTGTAAACAACATGAAATATGGCATTTTTTTAATATTAAAAGGGGCTAACTCTGACCTTGAGGATCTCAGCATAATCGAACTCAATCGAGACATTATGGTCATAACATTGCTTAAGTTTGAAGATGATTGCTTAAGAAATGAAGGTGATAGAGTGTAAACACTAAAAATTGTTGACGCCGCACGACGCACAAAGCACGACGCACAAAGCACGGGATCACAATAGCTAACCCTGAGCTTTGCTCAGGTGAGCTAAAAAAAAATAAAGTATTGTAAAGGGAGGTCAATAAAAAAGACCAGCAACTATCGAGATTCTTAACACTGCACTTTCTACCATTGCCTTCAATCATCGTTTCAAATATCAAGTAAACTAGAAATATGTCCAGAGGTCACAGATGCCCCCATCCGTCGCATTTTCTAAAACAAAGGGTAATATATCCATGTTTAAAGTCTGTAGCACAAATACTTTCAGAGTTAAGTGAGTCACAAGCATAAAATACCATATTTTTCAAAAACAAAGGCCCATAACTCTGTCAACTTCAATGATGATTCTATGAAAATACTTAGGTATGCATGTTCATGTCCTGAATAATGTATCCATAAAGTTTCAAATCTGTAGTACAAATACGTTCAGAGTACATGTGTCACAAGCATAAAATTTCATATTTGTTCAAAAATAAAGGCCCATAACTCTGTCAAGTTCAACGGCGGTTTGATGAAAATATCCAGGTGTGCAAGTTCATGTCTTGAATAAAATATCCATGAAGTTTCCAGTCTGTCGTACAAATACTTTCGGAGTTACGCGTGTCACAAAGTTTCTGGACGGACGGACAAAGACAAATCTATACGCCCCCCCTCCCCCCATTTTTGGTGGGGGCATAACAACCCTTATGGTCCTGTGTATCATCCTCATTAACCTAGTCTTTTCATAACCATTGAATACCATGGGAAAATACATTGTAAAATCTTTGTATAGGTGTGTCATTAAGTTGCCCATATTATTGGCCGCTGTGTCTTTTTGTGTAAGCAATCAAATTTCAATGGCTAGTGGGAAATCAATATTATTTGTAAATTACGAAGATTTTTGCACAGTGTATTTGTCCAGGACTTTTAAGTTTACTGAATAAGACTCAGGGTTACCGAGGTTGTCTGTATGATTGATAAGTGTGTTTACTATGAATATCATTATCTTTAAATATGGAATTCTCAACTATTATGTAACTAAGAATTATAATTAAAAAATCATATCAACTATATGTCAACATTTCAACTTCATTTCGAAAGAAAAATAAATACTGTATGAACACATATTTCTGACATGTATAGGAAATAACTAAATCAGGAACCTTATTATAAATGGAAACTAAAGAAAATTAAACTCTAGATAAAATTTATTTAGTCATCATTAGATGAATGAGTCCATCAAAATGAAGAAGACAGCATGACAATATGGAAATAGAATAGCTTACCCTTGACATCTGTATCAAAAAGCGAATGACGAATTTGGAAAATCCTGGCAAATCTTCTGCAGCTGCTGGACCAACGAACTCATTCCTCTCAAAGTCATGGAGTTGAGTGTTAAGGAAACACACAAAGTGATTTAGTTCTGACCAAGACGGATTCTCAATGCCACAGTGCCTATATATGCGATATATAATTATATAGTGATTGTCATATGAATGTTCAGGTTTCAGAGATGATCTTTGATTTTTTTAATTGAGTATATAAAGAAACTGACTAACCCCGTGGGGGCCTCATTTTTCAAGGGATCTACTTTATTTTACCAAATATTGTTGAGACAAATTAGGTTGCAATTTCTGCCAAATGAAATTAAATTATGACTATTCATTACAGAGAAGATGTTTTGGAAATTTTCTATATAGAGTATAAAAGGAAAATTGCCAAACCCTGTGGAGGCCTCATTTTTTTCAGGATCAACTTCATTTTTACAATTACGGTAGATGACTAAAAGGTGACCATTTATCCCCAAGGAAATTACATTCTGACTTAAGGTTTCAGCGGAGATGATTTTAAATTTTTTTTTAAAAAACAAGAGGGCCATGATGGCCCTGGATCGCTCACCTGAGTACCATTGCTACAACTGATTACAAGGTTTTTAAACAGACAAGAATTCTGATATAACTCAATCTTAAACATTTTAGCCCTGACAATACTACACACCAAATATATAAGCACTGGGCCTTATGGTTTCAGAGGAGAAGACTTAGTGCGGGGTCATTTATCTCCAAAGGGCCACCATTTTGAAAATCTTGATAATGAACCATCAGATGATGCTACATACCAAATATCTAAGCTCTAGGCCTAATGGATTCATAGAAGAAGATTTTTAAAGATTTTCCTATATAACTCTATGTTAAACAAGTGACCCCTGGTGCGGGGGCATTTATCACCATAGGGTCATGATTTGTACAATCTTGGTAATAAACCATAAGATGATGCTTCATACCAAATATCTAATCTCTAGGCCTTATGGATTCATAGTAGAAGATTTTTAAAGATTTTCCTATATAACTCTATGTAAAACAAGTGACCCCTGGTGCGGGGTCATTTATCACCATAGGGCTATGATTTGTACAATCTTGGTAATAAACCATAAGATGATGCTACATACCAAATATCTAAGCTCTAGGCCTAATGGATTCATAGAAGAAGATTTTTAAAGATTTTCCTATATAACTCTATGTAAAACAAGTGACCACTGGTGCGGGGTCATTTATCATCGTAGGGCTATGATTTGTACAATCTTGGTAATGGCCCATAAGATGATGCTACATACCAAATATCTAAGCTCTAGGCCTAATGGATTCATAGAAGAAGATTTTTAAAGATTTTTCTATATAACTCTATGTAAAACAAGTGACCCCTGGTGCGGGGGCATTTATCATCGTAGGGCTATGATTTGTACAATCTTGGTAATGGCCCATAAGATGATGCTACATACCAAATATCTAAGCTCTAGGCCTAATGGATTCATAGAAGAAGATTTTTAAAGATTTTTCTATATAACTCTATGTAAAACAAGTGACCCCTGGTGCGGGGGCATTTATCACCGTAGGGCTATGATTTGTACAATCTTGGTAATGAACCATAAGATGATGCTACATACCAAATATCTTATCTCTAGGCCTTATGGATTCATAGAAGAAGATTTTTAAAGCTTTTCCTATATAACTCTATGTAAAACAAGTGACCCCTATTGCGGGGGCATTTATCACCGTAGGGCTATGATTTGAACAATCTTGGTAATGAACCATAAGATGATGCTACATACCAAATATCTAAGCTCTAGGCCTAATGGATTCATAGAAGAAGATTTTTAAAGATTTTCCTATATAACTCTATGTAAAACAAGTGACCCATGGTGCGGGGTCATTTATCACCATAGGGTCATGATTTGTACAATCTTGGTAATGAACCATAAGATGATGCTTCATACCAAATATCTAATCTCTAGGCCTTATGGATTCATAGAAGAAGATTTTTAAACATTTTCCTATATAACTCTATGTAAAACAAGTGACCCCTGGTGCGGGGTCATTTATCATCGTAGGGCTATGATTTGTACAATCTTGGTAATGGCCCATAAGATGATGCTACATACCAAATATCTAAGCTCTAGGCCTAATGGATTCATAGAAGAAGATTTTTAAAGTTTTTTCAATATAACTCTATGTAAAACAAGTGACCCCTGGTGCGGGGTCATTTATCACCGTAGGGCTATGATTTGTACAATCTTGGTAATGAACCATAAGATGATGCTACATACCAAATATCTAATCTCTAGGCCTTATGGATTCATAGAAGAAGATTTTTAAAGCTTTTCCTATATAACTCTATGTAAAACAAGTGACCCCTATTGCGGGGGCATTTATCACCGTTTGGCTATGATTTGAACAATCTTGGTAATGAACCATTAGATGATGCTGCATATGAAATATCTAAGCTCTAGGCCTTATGGATTCATAGAAGAAGATTTTTAAAGATTTTCCTATATAAATCTATGTTAAACAAGTGACCCCTGGTGCGGGGGCATTTATCACCATAGGGCTATGATTTGAACAATCTTGGTAATGAACCATAAGATGATGCTACATACCAAATATCTAAGCTCTAGGCCTAATGGATTCATAGAAGAAGATTTTTAAAGATTTTCCTATATAACTCTATGTAAAACAAGTGACCCCTGGTGCGGGGTCATTTATCACCATAGGGTCATGATTTGTACAATCTTGGTAATGAACCATAAGATGATGCTTCATACCAAATATCTAATCTCTAGGCCTTATGGATTCATAGAAGAAGATTTTTAAACATTTTCCTATATAACTCTATGTAAAACAAGTGACCCCTGGTGCGGGGGCATTTATCACCGTAGGGCTATGATTTGAACAATCTTGGTAATGAACCATTAGATGATGCTACATACCAAATATCTAAGCTCTAGGCCTAATGGATTCATAGAAGAAGATTTTTAAAGATTTTCCTATATAACTCTATGTTAAACAAGTGACCCCTGGTGCGGGGGCATTTATCACCATAGGGTCATGATTTGTACAATCTTGGTAATAAACCATAAGATGATGCTTCATACCAAATATCTAATCTCTAGGCCTTATGGATTCATAGAAGAAGATTTTTAAAGATTTTCCTATATAACTCTATGTTAAACAAGTGACCCCTGGTGCGGGGTCATTTATCACCATAGGGCTATGATTTGTACAATTTTGGTAATGAACCATAAGATGATGCTTCATACCAAATATCTAATCTCTAGGCCTTATGGATTCATAGAAGAAGATTTTTAAAGATTTTCCTATATATATAACTCTATGTAAAACAAGTGACCCCTGGTGCGGGGTCATTTATCACCGTAGGGTCATGATTTGTACAATTTTGGTAATGAACCATAAGATGATGCTTCATACCAAATATCTAATCTCTAGGCCTTATGGATTCATAGAAGAAGATTTTTAAAGATTTTCCTATATAACTCTATGTAAAACAAGTGACCCCTATTGCGGGGGCATTTATCACCGTTTGGCTATGATTTGAACAATCTTGGTAATGAACCATTAGATGATACTACATATGAAATATCTAATCTCTAGGCCTTATGGATTCATAGAAGAAGATTTTTAAAGATTTTCCTATATAACTCTATGTAAAACAAGTGACCCCTTTGCGGGGGCATTTATCACCGTTTGGCTATGATTTGAACAATCTTGGTAATGAACCATAAGATGATGCTACATACCAAATATCTAAGCTCTAGGCCTAATGGATTCATAGAAGAAGATTTTTAAAGTTTTTGGTATATAACTCTATGTAAAACAAGTGACCCATGGTGCGGGGTCATTTATCACCATAGGGTCATGATTTGTACAATCTTGGTAATGAACCATAAGATGATGCTACATACCAAATATCTAATCTCTAGGCCTAATGGATTCATAGAAGAAGATTTTTAAAGATTTTCCTATATAACTCTATGTAAAACAAGTGACCCCTGGTGCGGGGTCATTTATCACCATAGGGCTATGATTTGTACAATCTTGGTAATGAACCATAAGATGATGCTACATACCAAATATCTAAGCTCTAGGCCTAATGGATTCATAGAAGAAGATTTTTAAAGATTTTCCTATATAACTCTATGTAAAACAAGTGACCCCTGGTGCGGGGTCATTTATCATCGTAGGGCTATGATTTGTACAATCTTGGTAATGGCCCATAAGATGATGCTACATACCAAATATCTAAGCTCTAGGCCTTGCAGTTTTGCAGAAGAAGATTTTCAAAGTTTGCATTTTTAAAATCTATTTTTAGCTCCTGTGACCTACTTTTTTAACCAATCTGAATAATTTGTACAACTTTGATAGAGGGCATCATAAGGATGATTCCTGTGAAGTTTGGTCAAAATCCCTTCAGCGGTTCATGAGGAGATGTTGTTTAAAGCAAATTGTTGACGACGGACGGACGCACGGACGCACGCACGCACGCACGGACGACGGACGACGGACGACGGACAAAAGGCGATCACAATAGCTCACCATGAGCACGTTGTGCTCAGGTGAGCTAACAAGTGACCCCTGGTGCGGGGTCATTTATCACCGTAGGGCTATGATTTGTACAATCTTGGTAATGGCCCATAAGATGATGCTACATACCAAATATCTAAGCTCTAGGCCTTGCAGTTTTGCAGAAGAAGATTTTCAAAGTTTGCATTTTTAAAATCTATTTTTAGCTCCTGTGACCTACTTTTTTAACCAATCTGAATAATTTGTACAACTTTGATAGAGGGCATCATAAGGATGATTCCTGTGAAGTTTGGTCAAAATCCCTTCAGCGGTTCATGAGGAGATGTTGTTTAAAGCAAATTGTTGACGACGGACGGACGCACGCACGCACGCACGCACGCACGGACGACGGACGACGGACGACGGACAAAAGGCGATCACAATAGCTCACCATGAGCACGTTGTGCTCAGGTGAGCTAAAAACAAGAGGGCCATGATGGCCCTGAATCGCTCACCTGGGAAATAGTGCCTTCATTGCCTTTTATAAAACAGTCATATTGAATACAAAATCCATGCAGAAGTTCAACAAAATAATCATATTTCCACACAAAACTGTACCTGTGGTCCAAATTTTGATGGTCATAGCTATAAAATCAAGTGACCCCTAGGGTGAGACCAATTTATACCCAAGAGCCATAATTTGAAAAATCGGTACTGTCCACAAGACTATTTTACATACCAGATTTCTAAACCCATGATCTGGTGGTTTCTGACAAAACCTTTTAAATACTCTCCTATATTAGTCTATGTAAAATCTAGCAACCCCTGGAACAGGGCCAATTTTGACCTCAGGGTCATGATTTGAACAAACTTGATACATGTCTATAAGGTACAATATCTAATCTCCAGGCCTTGTGGTTTCTGACAAGAAGATTTTTCTAGATTTTACTATTTAAGCCTATGAAAAATAAAGTGACCCCTGGGGTGGGGCCAATTTTGACCCAAGAGTCATGATTTGAACAAACTTGGTAGAGGTCAACAAGACAATGTAACACACCATATATATAAAAGCTCTAGTCCCTGCAGTTTACCAGAAGCAGATTTTTAAAGACTGCATTTTTAAAATCTATTTTTAGCTCCTGTGACATAATTTTCAACCAATCAAAAAAATTTGAACAATTTTGATAGAGGGCATCATAAGGATCAATCTGGTGAAAATCCATTGAGCCGTTTAGAAGGAGATGTTGAATATAGGAAATATTTGACACCAGACGCATGCACACACAGAAACGGGACGCTGGACAAAAGGCGATCATAATATCTCACCATGAACATGTTGCGCTCAGGTGAGCTAAAAATGGTGTTGGTTGCCATATTCATATGCTGTGTTCTGCATAGATGTTTATTTTGGTAACTTTTGTTGAGATCCACCCAGGGATCATTCATGCCAAGTTTTATAAATTTCTACCCAGTGATTTCAGAGGAGATGGCATTTAAGCAAATTGTTGACAAAAGACATCAGACTCAGGGTGGTCAAAATAACTCACCTTGAGCATTTGAGCACAAAGTGCTCTAGGTGAGCTAAAAATCACAAAAACTTGCAAATTGCAAGCTCAATCTGTAAATTCATATAGTTCAAGCATCATATATGCAACTATGCTGAAAAAGTACACAATACATTTTGAAGAAACTCAAAAGTTTCAAAGAAAACAAAAGAGAACTCAAAAGAACTTGTCATAATGGCCTGGAAGGTAAATTATGTATACCTATGTAACAAAAAATCATGAAAATATAAATGATAAGAAAGAGCCAAAAAACAGCCAGTCTATCAAAAATTTGAATTTATATGATCTGTTTGTAGCTCATTGCAAATCTCAAAAGCAAGCATAAAACATGTAAAAAGTCTGGACTGCAAGAATGGAAGTACAGGGAACTACAGATAGATGGACATGGGTAACTCTATATACCCACATAAAACAGACCTGAAAAAAAAAATTAAATGAATGATTAAGAGCTAAAATATTTTACCTAAGCAAGGTCTGCAGACATATTTGTTCATTTCCTTCTGCACTGGAGGCATTAACATCATTCAACTCCTTTCCCGAATCAAGTCTTTGCAGGTACTGATATGGACGCTGAAACTCTGCGCTCTTAAACTTCTCATTGTCAAATAACTGATCATTGGCTGAAATATTGTATAAATATCCATCAGGCATTTTTAAACTTCTAAACAATTATCAAGTGCGCTGCAGCTATTTCTGCACTTTGTCTCACTGAGTGAACATTCAACCAAAGATTATAACAAGAGGGCCAAGATGGCTCTGAATCGCTAACCTGAGAAACATTTCCTTCATTGCATATTAAAGTATTATGAGTCATACTGAATACATATGTACAAAATTCATGCAGAAGTACAGCAAGATTATCTTAATTCCACACAAAAACTGTACTGGTACCTGTCATCCAAGTTTTCAAGGTCATACCTCTACAAATCTATAATCAAGTGACCCTGGAGTGTGGTCAATTTTGACACAGGGGCCATGATTTGAACAGACTTCGTTGAGGTACACTAGAAAACATCTTAACTCCTGGCCTTGTGATTTCTAAAAAGAAGATCTTTTGAGGGATTATGTAAAATCAAGTGACCCCAAGGGCGGGGCCAATTTTGACCCCATGGCCATGATTTGAACTTGGTAGAGGTTCTCTAGGCCATGTTACACACCAAATAACTAAACTCCAGGCCTTGGTGTTTCTGACAAGTGACCTCTGGGGCGGGGCCAATTTTGACCCAAAGACCATGATTTGAACAAACTTGGTAGAGGTCTACTAGGACAAGATACACACCAAATATCTAAACTCCAGGCCTAATGGTTTTGGAAAAGAAGATTTTTAAAGATTTCACTTTAAAAATCTATTTTTAGCTCCTTTGATCCAGATATGCAATGGACCGGAACCATTTGAACAACTTTTGTAGAGATTCACCCAGGAAACAAGCCTGTATAGTTTCATCAAGACTGGCCCAGTGGTTAAGGAGATTTTGTTTAAAGGAAATTGTTGACGCTGGACGCACTGACAGACACACTGACGAGGGACTACGAACAAAAGGCAATCAAAATAGCTCACCATGAGCACAACGTGCTCAGGTGTGCTAAAAATCATACAAATGGTTTGGGAGATATAGAGCAGACAATAAAATATTACTGACGGACAGATAAATGCCATTCCTATAATACCTTCACTGTTTCATGGAAGGAATTAATCATTTCTAGCATAAAATTACTAAAGTTTGATTTATAAAATGTGCTTATGTTTGATATGTTTCAATATTACATATCTATAACAAGACTCTGTCAGAGACAGTATATCCCCTGCCGATTGGTGCTTGTTTGAAGAAAGGGTTAAGTCAGAACTTGCATAAATAGAAAATGGAAAAAAATCTGGCTGGATGCTAGACGAAAGGCGATCCTAATAGCTCACCCTGAGCATTTGCTTAGGTGAGCTAAAAATTGTGTGATGGCAAAAAATGATATGTGCTGTAATACATATGGGTTGGTTAGTTCAGTAGAAACAATATGAATCTGCACCATTTAAGGAATGAATTGCAGGCTATTGTGTTGAAGGGTCCAACTGGAACATATTAATAATATACGCATCTCTTACTGATATTAATGGTTCCCATCACCCATTAAATTTAGTTGAAATCCAGTAAAGAAATCGTAATGTTATTCTGTAGGGCCATAACTCTGTTTTAAATGGTCTGACCGAAACATGGTGAAGATATGCACATCTCAAATGATGGTTGCCACAAAATTTCTTTAAAATCCAGTCAGTAGTTGCAAAGAAATAGCACAGAATGAATGTTACTCTGAATACATACTTCATAACTAATCAAGGGCCATAACTCCGTGTTAAAAGGGTCTAATTGAAACATGCTGAGGATGTGCACATCTCTTATTGGTAATGATGGTTGCCAAGAAGTTTTGTTAAAATCCAATAAGTAGTTGCAAAGAAATAGTGCAGAAACAAATGTTACTCTGTATACATACTGTATAACTGATCAAGGGCCATAACTCTGGGTTTAATGGACTGATCGAAACATGCTGAGGATAAGCGCATCTCCTATTGATAAGGATGATTGCCATAAAGTTTTGTTAAAATCCAGTCAGTAGTTGCAGAGAAATAGCCCGAAAATGAATATCAGACAGACCGATGGAGGGACGGAAGGACCGACCCCAATACAATATCCCCTTCCTGATTCCATCAGTGGGAAATAACAAACCTTGTTATCATCTTAGAGATATTATGGCACATACATATCAAATGCTTAAAATGTCTTTACCTGACTCATCACCATTTGTGTACACAGCTAAACTCTCATCTGGTGAACGACATGTTACCTCTGGCAAAATCTTCAACATTTGATGAACATATTTTCCCTTATTTTCCTAAAAACATTGAAAGAATACTTAACACATATATGCAATTGATACACTATATATATATATATATATACATGTATATAATTTTGGTTGATCAATGCTAGGTGATTATTTTCTGAAAGTTTTACAATTATTGTAGCAGAACACAGAATATGGAAGAAATTAGAATCCGACCTATAAAAATGTTGCAAGGGATCATGTAGTAGATATTATTTGTTCAATTACCTATATAAATGAATAAAACATATTTTTTCCTAACAAATCTAAGTACCTGTGTCTGACAAGCAAAAACCATCAGTGGCATGGTTTCAATAAGATAGAGGTCCATTTGGGATTTCCTCCATACATAGCCAGTCTTGTCCATCAAGCAGCCCAGGATCAGTAGATTGAACAACAAATAATCTGCACCATACTCAACCTATAATATTGTATCTTGCAATCACTTATTTATAAATTATTTCAACCCTCTACCTCATTAATGTTCATGGTCAAATCTTTGACTTGGTGAATATTAATTGACTGAATTTTAAAAAAAAGTACATATCTTTGCCATGCAGATTGCATAAAATCTAAGATTCAAATTGTATGAGCAAGCAGACGAGTCCCTGATCAGACAGCTCTTTTAAGCTGTCCAATCTGAGTCTGCTCTGTTTGCCCATGTGTCAAAATAAGTCTATATAAGCATTAGTTTAACCTTTATTAAAACCGTTATCAAATAAATTTTACATTCATAAGATCAGTAATTAATCTAGTTTCACCTTCATCAAACCACTTCTTAAATTTAACTTAAGAAAAAATAAAATTGTAACCTCGTGAGAAAGATCCAAATGAATAATACGAGCAAGTGATTGACTTGGCTCGCCAGTATGCTGAAGCAAACACTGGATGACACTGTGCAGGTCTATATGTTTTTCTTGTAGAGGAATAGAGACGTTTTCTGCTGTCTGTTTGCCTCTATTAAGAGTGCTAAGGTCCATTTCCCTGCGCGTTTTATACAAAGTTTTTCCAACACCAGCACGCCATGACTTGATCAGCCTTACAGATGATCTGTAGCAAATCAATTCTTGGTAAATAGCAGAACAAAAATACAACCGTTTCAGTGTCAAATATATATTATATCTGTCATTCTTACATTTTGAAACACTGGGATGTTCTGTTCACATGAAATGGACCAGTGATAGACAAAATCTCTTAAAAATTCTAACCATAGGTGTAAGATAAAAACACATGAAATAAAAAAATAGACATTCAAAGAATGCATTAATCCATTTTCATACCTATCAATATCAACACATCCAGCAGGTTGCAACTTGTTGGCAGGCAGAGGTGAAATTTTCAGTTTATTTGCAACATATTTCTTAAGAGACTCCAAATTGAAGGGTAAAGATGGTCGCTTGTGTTTGTCCAAAGATGCCACAATACGGGATTTGTACTCGTTGTCAGATCCACATATCACAACAAGACGGAAGAATTTCTCTGAAGAAGAACCAAATATTCAGATTCTTCCAATTTGAAAACACAAAAAAAGTAGATCACAATGAAATGCAGATACTGTCAATCACACTTGTTAATAATATTGCATGACATTTTGAAATATTTTTATGGTTTAAGTAAGATACAATTTATGATTGATGATTAACCTTCAGAATAAATCTTTGAGAATTATTTTACACAGGGGGCATAATTTTCTCATAACCCAATGACTTTATAAAATAGCATATACAGGAAATTGATTTTTTTTTTTTTTTTTTTTTGCAATATAAAAAAAGTTAGAACCTTCATAGTTTGTCTCCTGTATGTATTCTTCTAAACACTGTTCTGCTGCCTCACTCACATCAAAATCAAGAAGATCTGCGCTCACCAAGCAATGGATATGTTTGCCTTTATCAAATATTGCCCGTCTCCAAAATATCTCAACCTACAAAAGAGTGCAAAGGGCACAAAAACATCTTTATTTCAAAATAATTAAAAATTAGAGGTCAATAGTAGCCAAAGAATCATTGCTCATCAGGAAAGTAGAGGGCCATAGTAGCCCTAGATTGCTCACCAGAGTATCATAAGCCTAATTAAAACAATATCAGGTCACTTTATTTTTACCTGGTTTACCTTCAGATATAAAGAATTCTTCATTCTTTACTTTACCAAGGGATCAACAATGCTTCTGCAATTATGCCCCTCCCTCCACCTAAAATTTAATGGTTTATCACCTTTACCATTATGGTAGAGAAATAAATGGTGATCATTAAATTCTGACAACTGGTTTCAAAGAAAAATTTTTGAAATTTTCAATATGTAGCAGAACTGATTTTAATCATATATATTCCGTATTTCGATACAGTGACCCCTTCCAGAACCTCTCATTTTATTGTCTCCATTGGCCTTGACACTTTGTTTCTTTTGTGCGGATATGGGTGTGTCCTTCTAATTTTAAAATCCTCATGCACAGGAAACCTTTGTGTATAGTTTCCCATGTTTTGTGAGTATATCACGATAGCGAAGCGAGAGTTTGGTCAGTTTGTGTTCAGCCTTTTGCTGGGAGAGACAAACTATTTCTTCTTAGACATCTTGGCATTTGGCAGTGATAGGCAGATTCCTTTGTAATTGCATATCTTAGGTATGGTATTAGTCACTGTTTGTGATATTTCGTTATTCTTTTAATTCGGTTTTGAAATGATATTTTCTGTGTGTATGCACGCGTGCAATGAATTATATTTTCTGAGCGATTGAATTGGTCTATCGGTTTGTCCCATCATTCTTCTTAACAACGTTCATGTATGTTTTGGGTATTTGGCTTACAGTTCACTATTGGCACGTGAGAGAGCGACGGGAGACGAGCGCAGATTTTAGGCACGGGACTCAATCTCACAGATCGGTATGTATTGTATTGTATGCATGATATATTTGAGATGCGTGTAAACCATATATTTTGTATGCTGCCATTCCAAGCGAGCCAGTCTTAATATTCTGTAAAAATGACTATTAAGATGATAAAACACTATGCACATAGAATAAAGTCCCGAAAACCAGATCAGTTTCAAATATACAGTACAAAGGGAAACTAGCCAACCCCATGCGGTCTCATTTTTCAAGGGATCAACTTTATTTAATATGGTATACAGCTATATGGTGACCATTTGTGACAAATTAAATTTAATTGGACCATTAGTTTCAAAAAATATTTTTTTAAAACATGGTATATAAGGAAACTAGCAACCATCTGGAACTCATTTTTCAAGGTATCAAATTCATTTTATCCCTTATGGTAGACAGCTATAAGTGACCATTTGGCTTAATTAAACTAAATCCTGACCATTGGTTTTATAGAAGAAGAATTTTGTAAACTTTAAAACAGAGTATAAAAGGAAACTAGCCGACACCCTTTCAGAGGATCAACTTCATTTTAGCAATTATGGTAAAGGTCCATGATGTGGCCATTTGTGCCATGTAAAATTAAATTTCAGGGAAAGTTTATAATTAAAATGCCTTCCAGGATAAAATTCAATCTTATCCTTATTGCCTTTTTTCACTGAAATGGCATGATTATGCCAAAAGCTTTGGATATATACAAACTAATTGTCTAGTATGAAACAATTAAAGAACATGGACCAGACATAAATTCAGCATAGTTGTTATGGGATATATCACACTTATCTTAGACACTCTGTGAAGGACCATACAATGATCATCTATTCAAGATTCTTTAAACCAATGTTATATGAAGCAAATTCATGATGAACAACAGACACAATGTCATGGTGACCACAATGGTTTAGTGCGTGAGAACTTACTTCATCTTTTGTTGTTTTAGAAGTGCACAGGAGAACTTCATCTGCCTGTGGAAGCGGTTGGTCTAGATCTAGCATGTAGATTGACAGAGCTGTGACCAACACATCTTCTGCAATACAGATGACAGCTTGTGAAACAAAAGTTTAGACAAGATAGGCATTAAGTAGGAAAAGGAAATGTCTAACATGGTCTAAATTATGTCAGTAACTTACTTAAAGAATAACATAAGAGAAACATTTGATACCTTTCAGAAAGAAACATATTTATTTTCATAATATTTACAGTATATATGGGTTGACATTTTAAAAACCATTCCGGAAAAAATTCTTAAATGAAATCAGATTTTTAGGATGGATAAACAAGGAAATATATTATTATAACTATTCAATTATAGGCTATGCATAAATTTTCCGTCATAATAAAAAATATTTACATCATTTTTACATGAAGATGAAATACTTGTTTCTACCTGATGGACAAATTATTAGGTTTGGTATCCCTTCTTGAAAACTCGGTGGAAATGACCTGTTGATTTGGACCAACTCTAAAACAGATAAATATTTTGTACAAGGCTTTGTCAATACAGCAAGCTATACTGTCAGGAGTCCTCACTAGTAAACATCCCCCCACCCCGAGGAAGACTTTGTGCCAGATTGAAACAAGAAAATAATGAAATTGGTTATGATCTTTGAAATGCACTAAACTTTTCAGAGACGAAGATGTAGCCTATGAACACCAAAGACAATTTCTAACAATACCAGTGACCTTGACCTTTCAAGGAAACAAGCAGAATATCCATAAAATGTTCATTCTTCAATGATCACCTTCAAGTCAGTAAATGGTAGAGGTCAAAGAAGTGATCATTTGAGCCATGTAAAAATTATATTCTAACACCTGGTTTTCGAGTATTTTAATAAAATTGTTCGATTGTTTGGGCTATGAGCCTGCATGGATCAGGTTTATTTTAGCAATTTTTGTTGATCATCCATGCCAAATCTCAGAGAAGTTAACTTGCTATAACTCACCTTGAATGTGATTGCTCAAGTGAGCTAAACATTGTGCAACTTAAAATTATGAGATCTTCTCTAACATTTATATCGCATGGATAAAAACACTTAGAAATAATTATAAAATATCTGAAGATATTTACCTTGCTGAGCTAAAAAATTCAATATGATGCCAAGATGTTCCAGGTTCAGATAGTCACTGATGTTGGATGAAATAGAGCCAAGGAATTCATTCCACAGGCTCTCTAAACCGCTTAGCAATGGTTTTGATCCTTTTCCACTGTAAAACAGAAACATAATGTATAATGTAATAAATTACGGCTTTAGGGAAGTATAATGTATTCTTATTGATCGACAATGAAATAAATTCAATATCTGATTTTTTGTAAACCAATAAAACCTTGAGAAGCCAATCATCGATCAACTGAATCCCTCGTCATAAAAAAGTTTTTAGTCCCATACTTCTTATTCTAACAAAATAAACTGTTCAACCAATATTTTTTCTTATTCTACAGTCTAACCTTGGTCCCTATTTTATTTTTAATACATGTATGCTTACTATCGTGACTATTTTCATAACCAAGTTCCGAGCTAAGATGGCAACCATGATACCGGTATGAGATTCACAGTTTTTTATGCAACAAAAAGGCTTGGGCTTACTAAGCTATATCAAAAACTACTGAGAATGTACTGTACAGCATAAAGACTCAATATAAATGTGTTCATTAAATTTGTTGTCAGATTCTTAGTATAATTTATACTATGACATCTTATGGAATCAAAATGAGTAAAGGTCAAGGGAAATTATGCCAACATAGACACCATGTCACGCAACCAGGCTATTGCGATCTTCACTGGCATGTGATGCTACAGTGAAAAGATTCTACACTAACAGTTATCTTAAAGGCCCATTATTTTTCATAATGATACAATTTTCATGAAAAAGAAAAGATAAAATAGCATTTACATAGTGTAGACTAACACATATGGTACATTTTGTGCAAATATCTTCTGTAAAAGAATCTTTAAAAGAATTGAAAATGTGGATCAAATATGCCATTTATTATTTTTATAAATGTCAAAAGCTCTGACTGTTTACATTTCGCATTTGTGAGTATTCCCAAAGATGGTCCGTAATCAGAAATAATTTGAATTTGAAAACCTGTCTACAAATCACATTTTGTTTATCTGCTACATCATCAATTTATGTACTTGTGATTTGTTGATGGAGACATACGGAAAGTCTCTGGAAAACATCAGAAAATTGACAAAGATATGCAGAATATGCAAATCAGGTATTTTTGTAAACAACTGAATGCTCTTTGGTATAAGAATCTTTCTTATTATCGTGCTTTTCTGTCCAAATAATATTCATTGCTTTTGGAAGCACAATGCACCTTTAAATCTTAATATATATATATCAAATAATATCCAACTCTTCTTTAATACAAATATTCACATACATATAAGTTTATCATTATGACAAACAGTATTTAAGTAAATATTCTAAGCAGCTTCAGTTTTCAGTCAGACAGAGCTTGCTAAACATTAGCAGATTAACATGTGACCTTATCTGTTGAGGCACTGCCCCCAGTTAAAAATAAGAATCTTTTGTTGGTCATAGGCAACAAACATACCAAAATTGAGAATTAAGAGTCAATAAATATGTTAAGTTAATAATCGGACAATGTTTGGTCCACAGATTGACAGACCAACAAACTTACAAAAGAAAAGCAATTATGCCTTCTCTTCTTCGATAATTATACTACTTTCATGGGTAAAACTATCCACAAAATAAACTAAAATTTGTACCCAAATGAATATCATCTACTTTACAGGAAAAAAAACCCAAGAGACTAAACCTTTGATCCTCTACAAGAGCTGTGATATTTCTAGAAATCAGGGATTGTATAGAAGTATCTGACTGACTCCATCCACTGTAGGAGATCGATGGTTTTTCTTCCACATCCATACTTTCAGCAACTTCAGCTGAATTCTGACTGCTTTCTCCATCTTCCTCTGCATTTTCCATACACCAAACTATAGCTGTAAAACCATTACACATCTATTTTCAGTAGGGGATAATTTTTTTTTAAAGGAACCAATTTGCGTATGTTACAGTCACAACTGGTCAGAAGTTTTACACAGCCTTTTAACTTGACCTTGCACAATTTATCTTGTGTAAAGATTATTACAACAAAAAGTTGCAAGCAAAATTTATGTCATTCATATACATGTATTTTTCTTTTATTACAATATTGCAAATGTATAATTTGTGCACATTACAGCTGGTTTCCTCTTTAGCAACCGTTATGCTTAAGTGAATGGTCATATGATTACATTTTTCATGAGACCTTGATCTTGTGCAAACAAACTTTTGTCATGCTTATGATATGAGACTCTCTGGTCATTAGGTCATAAGCAAATGTAATAACAAGTATGATCCTCTACGCAAAAACTTCACAAAGTTAAAACACAGGCAAGAAAGTGGGGCAAATGTCTTAGAGGGAAAAAGTGGCACAGAATCTTCTTGAAAATCAGATATTATTTTATGTTTTTATTAACAGAGACCATGACCTAAGTACATTGTAACTAAAACACAATTAAAACCTCCATTATCATGCAAGCAAATATCACACTATTTTAACGAATTCCTCACTCCAACAAAGTTCCATTTCAGAACTTTATTTAAATAATTGGTCATTTAACAAATTATGTTGAGCTGTAAAAGTGATTTCGTAGTTGAAGTAACAAAGACAATGACATTGAACTGAGTCATTCAAACTGCAATCTCTGTCTCTCTTTATGCTACCTTCTCTTGCATTAATTTTCAAACTTAAGTTTTCCAGCAGTTTTTAAAGGAAGAACTGTAATTATTTTCTATGAAATATCTGCCTACATTTACACTTTTTCAATACGTATGCCTAGAAAATGATTCAGTGTTTAGTAAAGCAGTTTTCAGAATACACCAGTTCTCAAATTAAAACTTTTATTCCATTTCGATGACAGTGAGTGACCTTAATTTTTATTACCTAACACTTGGCAGTAATCACAGTATATTTCTAAATAAAAGTCACTTTATCGTGGAACCTCTTCCTCCAATAAAATGACATGCAATAGTTTCCTATGAAACACAATCTCATGAAAATAATTACCTTCGTCAACATCGTCAGGTGAAAAATGCTCCAATGCTTTCCAGGCCAGTTTTTCATCATATCCTGTTTCCACAAGATCCATGACAAATCTTAGTTTTGCATCATCTTCATTTGAAGAATTTGAAGCTCCAACTGTTTCTTCTTCTACATCATCCATTTCATCATCTTTATTCAATGATGCTTTTGCAGCATTCATAGCTGCCAACAAGTCTCCTGAAAAAATCATAAAACAAGTCAATGTGGCTCTTCATCTCCCACATGATTACAATTGAGTATCTTTTAATTCCAGATAAATTACAGCCCAGACAAGCAAATCCCTCATCATGATCTATCATATCTAAGTTAGACATTGGCCCTGGAGCTAGGGATTCAAATCTTGAAACCGAAACTTTGTCTCATTGAGTGGAGCCAGAGATTCAAATATTGCAACCCAAACTTTGTCTCATTGAGAAAAACATTACTGTGAAGTTATTCGAACATCCTGTTATCAATTTCGTAGTTGCATCCTGGATAAGCATAACAGGCCATAATAAATCAATTAAAGGCATTAATTTTGTCTATAAATGTGATCTAAATTTTTTAAAATCAGATGCTAGAGTGGTAACAAATGAATTTATATTTTCTGCCATTCCTGAGCCATGTCTCAGTATTTCAAAGTGCAATATCAGCCAAAATCTAGCGAAACCATGAAATATTGTTATAATTAGTTTCTTTTAATTTGACAAAAAATACTTGAAAAGTGCAACTACTATAAGTATTAAATTTAAATCTGTTTTTTATTATATAATTTTACAGCCACATATTTAGACCTACTATATCAACCATAAAATAACTTCAGGGTTAGCTCATACAATCATAACATTTGTCTCTAAGTTTGATTAAGAGTACTTGATAAATGCAGATGCTAGCATTAACAAAGTGAAATTAGCATTATGGATAATTCAGGGTTCATGCTGCATAACACTTCTCTGACATATGGATCGAGATGGAAAAGAGTGACGGAATGGTGAATGGAAGGCCAAACAGGAATATCCCAGCCACAGACCTCTTGGTTTGCCAGTGGATATCAATTACTGGATCTATGACTGCCAATGATATCCTGCACATTCAAGATAAAAATTACCCTCAGTACAGTCTTTCTTGACTGCAGACAGCAGTGGGTATATAAGGAGTGAGGGTTCCTGATTGGTCCCCAGCTTCACCAACTCCTGCTGCAGGATGACCAGCTGATCCACTGTGAAGTAGTTCAGGTGGAAATATGTCTTCCTTTTCTCCTTTATGTATTTCAGCCAATCTTCATAGCATTTCTCCATGAAGTTGGCAAGTTTTGGGATGATTACTTGGAGATCTTCATCATCAGTCCTTCGGCCCTTGATAAACAAAGATTAATATGTGCATGTCCAGTAAAAGGTCTATCCCAGTCCAAAATAAAACAGTATTTTAACAGTTATGCATTAGATTTAATCTAAATTAAAAATTTACTGCATAGTATCATGTAATAAGTACATACTATTTTGTTTTAATTGCCATAGTAATCAGATGTCTCCATCACCCAAGGAAAATCCCTTTTAAGTTTTATCAAAACTGGCCCATGTGTTTAAGAGGAGATGTTTTAAGTTAAGTGTTGATTACAGGCGTACAATCGGCAACAGACGAAAGAAATAGCTCACTTTGAGCACTCTGGTATTTATATCTATAAGCAACCTTTGTGCAAAATTGAGATAACCACAAATTTATACGTTGGTGTATGATCTTGACCTTACATAAATGCCGTTGAGTCAAATGACATTTCAGTCATCGCTTCTAGAATAAGAGGATTACAGAAATATTAAATTTGAGCAAATGATAAACTCTTTAGGCTAAGCATTTGTACAACGTAGGTCAGAGGTTATGAAATTACTGACTTGACAAAAAAGATTATTCTGTTGTTAACAAAACTTGGATCAAGGTCAGGACACAACCATTGTGATAAGAATGATCACCTTGGATCAAAGATTTCAATGTTAAAGCCTATATGGCCCTAGTTTGCTCACCAGAGTACATCAGCTTATTCAAAATAATTCAAGTCACTTGATTTTACCTGGTTTCTTCCAGCGGTAACCAAATTCAAGTTTCCGATAGAAATAATTCTCAAGTTAGTCAATCATCTGGGGCCTAGTTTTTTCGGGGATCAAAAATGCTTACACAATTATGGTATGAAACCATGAGGTAATCAATGGTGTGAAACAAAAATTAATTCTAAACATTATTTCCATGTGAGACGAACTTTATTTTAGAAATTATGGTAGACAGTCATAGACAGTCAAATGAAATTATTCTGACCATTGAATGTCACCCTGCTGGGAGTTCACAGCGGGGACCCCCAATAAACCAACAAATGCAGTCTGTATTTCATGCTTGGTGAACATTGGCACATTGCTAATATATAGATAGCATTTTAAATCACCCATGAAGAAATTAATCATCACAGCAATTTGCATCATTTTACAATAGAGAACACTAGTTGGTTCACCGTATAGCCTGTATTCATCATTTTGACCTGATGGCCACTATTTTTCTTTCTTTTTAACAATATTTTAAAGAATTCTGTCCTATAAATCTAGGTGTTTCTCGACATCTTACAGGTTTATTACTATTCCTGGCATAGTCCAAGCTGTAAACATGTATTATATTACCTTTAAATGTGCATATTACAACAAAAGAGAACACTAGATGGTTCACGGTAAAGCCTATGTTCGTTTTCTGACCTTTATAGTCAGCATTTTATGAGAAACTCTACTTTGAAAATGATCTCTTGAACACAAAATACAAACTCAAAATTAACGGAAAATATTGCGAAACAAAAGAGAAACATTGTTACATATTTATTTCTCGTTTGTTCCTCTAAAAATTGTATAAGTTGTAAAGTTTAAATTTTCAATAAGAGTTATCTTATATATGTTTGTTTAATGCTTCTGAAGACATTAGTGAAGTATAAATCAACAAACATTGCTGGATAATAAAATGCATGCATCCTAGTAAACTGCATGCAAAAGCTTTTTAGTTGCCAGCAAAACCTTAACCAAAAATTCATAAGGTGCTATAATTGACAATGAATTCAGTTACGACCAAAACAAGGGTGTTATACCGATGTGACTTTTAAATTGAAAGTAAGAGGTCCATGATGACCCTTGATTGCTTGTGTGAAGGTGAAAAAAAAAAGATGTTAAAGTTGTACCTTAAGTTTAGGTGTTTCTGACCCTTGTCCAAACTCCAGTAAGGCACAAACTGGTTGTTTTACATCACATAAGAATGTTGCTGCCCAGTTTTTAAACAGAACACAACCAGCAGAGCACAGTTTGATATAAACATTTCCAAGCCTCATCACACTGTCAAATATCTGAAATTTAATTTGCATTCCAAAATAGAGATAATGTGTTTATATCAGTTTATATCCCAATCACAGTACATGCAATAAAACTGCAGTATTTCTTCAATTTTACAATATATATGACTGATACTGATAACTATAAATGTGTCCATAGGGCACAAATGCCCCCACATAAGTGCTTTGACACAAATATGAAATATGTTTGTTGTTACATCCCACCGACAGTATTTAAGTCATTTTGAGACTATGTCTACTTGAGACGGATATAGTGCTGCCATACTGCAATATCATGCCATAGACATGTGGCATGATACCACACCCAGTCACGTTATCCCGACACTGGGCCAACCAGTCCTGGAACCACCCGAATACTGAGCGCCAAGCAAGGGAGCTATACCAGTACCATTTTTATCGACTTTGGTGTGTCACAGCCGGGGATCGAACCAACGAACTCCCGTTCCAGAGGCAGACGCTCTAATCACTCAGCCACCAGAGACGGTAATCTGAAATAAGATTCTAGCTAAGAGAAGATGATCGAAGGAAGTAAGTAACAAAAATGTACAAGGGAAAACAACAAAGGGTCATTCAATGCTTTTAATCAAATTAAAAATATACAATATTAACATTTTTGACCTGCTATAGCCAATTAAACATCAGTTGGTTGGTTTTGTGCTCAGCCTTTTCATAGCTGCAGTAACTACACCAATATTTTCTCTAGCACTTTTTCAGTATGCATGCTACATAAATATTAACTTTGAAGTCAATCCCTGAATTAGTATTCAAGTTATGCTCTGGACTTACTTTCAGAACAAAGGACAATAACTCCAAATTACTTGACAGAGAGTTATGGAACTTGGTCACAGCACTTCTCCTGAATGCATGAAGTATCAACTTTGAATTCAATCCCAGTATTAGTATTCATGTTATGCTCCAGACAAACTTTCGGGACGGATGTACTGACTGACAGATGGACTAATGTATGCATAAAGGCAAATCTATATGCCCCTACCCCACAATATGTGGTGGAGGCATAAAAATATCTATCTATGAAGTTTCATGTTGATACCTCTTATAGATTTTGAGTTAAGCTCCGGACAAAATTTAAGTATGAACAAGATATGTCACAGAATGTGACAAATGCCCCCGAAATACATGTTCCTGGTTTTGCAAAAATTTCCCAGACATTTAATTAGACTTTTCAATGAAGTGGAAAGTAAAAATTAGAAAACAATTGCCAATGTGTATCAAGATCCATACATGTTATTCTGAGATATGGAGAAGAAATCATAATAAGTATGTATGGAATGACAAAGCTATAAAGCAAAAATGGAACCCAGACATATAGATGTATGTACAGACTGATGAACAGACAGAGTAGTTACTATAAAATGTTGAATAAAAATCAATTCCATCAAGGAATGACAAAGTTATGAAGCAGAAACGAAAAAAGACTTGTTTATAACAATCATACTTCATGTTGGACCTTGACATTGGAGCTACAGCCCCAAACATGACACACCGTCTCATGATGGTGAACATTTGTGTTGAATAATTTTAAAATCCATCATGGAATGACAAAGTTATGAAACAGAAATGAAATATAAACCCCATTTTTGACCTTTGAACTCTAAGTGTGACCTTGACATTAGAGCTACAGACCTAACTTTTTCGCATGACACATCGTCTCATGATGGTGAACATTTGTGTTGAATAATTTTAAAATCCATCATAAAATGACAAAGTTACGAAATATAGACCCCATTTTTGACCATTCAACTCTAAGTGTGACATTGACAATGGAACTACAGACCTAAATTTATCACATGACATATCGTCCATGATGGTGAACATTTGTGTTGAATAATTTTAAAATCCATCATAGAAAAATAAAGTTATGAAGTGGAAAAAGAAATATAAAGCCTATTTTTGACCTTTGAACTCAAAGTGTGACCATTACATTGGAGCTACAGACCTAACTTTTTCGCATGACATATCGTCTCATGATGGTGAACATTTGTGCTGAATAATTTTAAAATCCATCGTAGAAAAACAAAGTTATAAAGTGGAAAAGAAATATAAAGCCTATTTTTGACCTTTGAACTCTAAGTATGACCATTACATTGGAGCTACAGACCTAACTTTTTCATATGACACATCGTCTCATGATGGTGAACATTTGTGTTGAAAAAATTTAAAATCCATCATGGAAAAACAAAGTTAAAAATTGAAAACGAAATATAAACGCCATTTTTGACCTTTGTATTCTAAGTGTGACCTTGACATTGGAGCTGCAGACCTAATTTTTTCTGCATGACATATTGTTACGTCCCAGTAGTAGGGGCCCTTTTAAGATAGCGTCCGATAGCTTCTGTCTCTCACTCCCTTTCCTTCTCTCTCTCTCTCTATCTCTATCTGGGTGTTGTAAGTGGGGATTTCAGGTGATGACAAATAGACGATGTGTGCAGTAATTAATTTAATTATACACAGAGTTCTGCACAAACTTCAAACTTTTGTAATTATATAATATACAGAGAGAGACCTATATGTAACAATGCTTTCAAATATAGTACAGGTTCATGTATGAGATAAATCAATCACAGTCACGTGGATATATAATCGAATCGCGAACTAGTCACTCATTGATAACTACTTGCTGCCGTATCTGCGATAAATTACTTTTAAAATATACGCCACGTAGCTAAAACTACATTCTAAAATACACGAGTCTGGTCCAACTCCTTATATAAATGTCAAATAAACTGTATGAATCCAGAATGTTGTATAACTTAATGCGAAAAAGTGTTTCAGTTGCTCAGTACAGTACTTCAAGTCCCAGTACGTAGTTTACTTATGCCAGAAGATATTCTATAAATTCTAGTTAAAGTTAAATTCTAATATAAAGGTCCTACTTATATGCAAATACTCAGAGGGTTAACAAAAAGGGCGACCGCTGCCTTAATAATAATGAGCACCAACTACATTATTCCCCATAAGGCTACCCTGTCCCTATTTAAACCCGCTACAACGGGATGTACCTCGAGCAATGCTGTAATCTGACTGACTCTACACGGCTTCTGAGCCGGTATTTATAGGAAATCTCGATTCCCGCACCAAAACTTGATCGGATGACGTCATTTGATCGCTGATCGGTGTACATGGATAGAAAACGCACCAAAAATGGATCGAAGATGTTCGAGAATTGATCAAATATTGATCAAGAACGATCAGCCGACAAAATAACGTCATGCTGGAGACCAAGTTGTAAACTACAAAGATGTACAATGACTGCTATATAAAATATACTAATTGACCATTTTACACACCGTAGTAACAATTTTACTATAAGATGACATTTTCCCACGGTCTTGTTGTTGTATTCCCAGGAGAAATTCCCAGAAATCAATAGTAAAAATGGCTGCCAGTAAACAAAGTTGCAGCACATGCCTGACAACAAATGAGTTGTTTCACATAAGAAAATGGATTACTTAGCATAAATTAATCAAGGTACGATTGCAAAAATAATGCAGAGTTAACTTCTAACTCTTGTGGTAAACAAAAGGAGTGAATAAAAGTAATGTCTATGTCTTTAAACACCGTAATAATGAAAGAACTTTGGACTCGAATTCACTCGTAACCAAAACATATCATTACCCCCCTCTTTTAAAGGCAAAGCTCCTGCTGCCTTACTTTAAATAGACCAATACAACAACAGTTATACAATAACATTAGCCATAAAACAGTGGCAATGAATAAACATGTTTGTCCCTTTAATGTGAAACCTCAACACTGTCCCTTTAATTAGACTCACAACACTGTCCCTTTAACTTGGACTTTCCATAATGTTCCTGGTATTTCCATGTAATCACACTTTACTCAATATAACACTGGAATCACATTTACTTAAACACAACACTAAATAATAGTAATGTCACTGAGCACCTTACTATAGGTAGACTTCAATTAAAATTAATTGATAAAATAACACAAATTGTCACTGTCATTGTATAATTAACACACGTTTCCTTTGTACTTTAAGGCTTATAGTTCACTGGGGTTTCACTAAAAGTCTGTGTACACACATTAATTATTTCACAATAAACAGAATGTCCATTTTTATGGAGAATTTTCTTGTAGGTAGAGGGTGGTATTATTCCAGATGGTACCCACACTCTGCGCCCTGGCGTTATTGCAGAGCATGGACCTGTCACACCCATCATGACAGGCGGCTTAACCGCACCAGGCTGGCCCAGGATAATGCCGGGTGCGGTCCTGCGTTAGCAGGCGACAGAAACCAATGTTACATTTTTACTTGGTGGTTCTCCCTACCACACTCTTCATCCTTGGCCTCTTTGCTGGTGGCAGGTTTTCATCCTGAGCCTTAAAAGGTTGTGTACATGGCCCTTTGGTTGTCTCAGAGAAGGCTCTTTCCATAAGGGTGATTTTTCGCTCTATCCGAGAGAGTTCACCAACCATATTCTCGAGCACCTTTCCTTGTTGGCGTATGGCCCTGGTGTTTGAATTGATGGCCTCAACTACACTGGCCAGTCCATTTGTGATAGCCTGGGCAATTTGGTTCGGCTCTGGTGGCTTTGGGGCTTCCTCAGCTTGGCCGACCTTCTCGGCCTCAACAAATAACGGGTCGTTCTTGTCTGGCACAAGGTCAAGGGCCTCATCTTGGAGAGGGGTTGAAGCCGTCGTTTGTGCAGTATTGTTATTACTCTGACTGCTGTCTTGACCAAACAGGAAGGCCAGGTCTGCTGCAGTGAGGGTTGCCAATGTGGTAGGGTCCTTGGTGGCACTGCAGGACTCGGACTGAGCGGCTGCGAGTTGGTCCTTACCTCCAGGTAAGGGACGCAGAGCTCCCACTGTCAATGGATGAGCCAGATCAGGAGTCTTAGGTTGAAGGCCTAGAACTGGCTGGGTAGGGGGGACCACTGGCACAGATTGCTTCTGGAGATGATATACCGGTACTGCTGGTTGGGTTACAGTGTTCGTAGGTAAGGACGATGTTATCACTGGTTGGTAGATGGAAGTATGCTGGTTCAGAACACTGGTCGAAAGAGACGAAGTGATGATTGGATTGAATGAGGATGGCTGGTCCAAAGCACTGGTTGATGTGATGACTGGTTGGTACCTGGGTGGATGCTGCATGATACTGGAAGAGTTGGATGACGAGACTGCTGGCAGGTATAAGCCGTCTACAGACAGAGTGGTAGAACGTGGAAGAATAGCTGAAGTGGAAGTCTTGTGAGCAGTTGGTGGGCAGACTGACAAAAGAGGCAATATTGGCTGGTTGTCTGTTCCCAAGGTAGACTCTGGTTGTTGACCCACAGAATAGGCAGGAGAAGGAAGTGCTGAAGTCGAAGGTATGTGAATCCACTCAGTAGTTTCATCTTGACCTGTCGAAAGGTCATCCTCTAGGTCACCTTGGTTTGCCGTGCTGTTTCGAGCGTGCCACTGATAGGACTCTTCCTTGCCAAGTGGTCTTATGTCATGGTCTGTGACGAAGGCTGGATCCACCGCCCTCCTCAGCACTGTACCGTAGTCGGGCCTTCCTCTCTTCACTTCTTCCTCACGATGGGGCGCGTACTTAACCACATGGTCTAGCAGCTTCTGTTGTGTCTGGGTCCGAAAACCACACAGCGTGCAATGGAAGGGAGCACGGTCCAGAGGCACATGGTGTTTCAAGACATGGGCCACCATCCTGTAGTGCCGGTCGATCTTCCCACATCGTCTGCACTCATACGCCAGACCTCTGCTCTTGTATTTCGCTAACATTACTGGTCTCTGCAACATAGGGGAACAAACAGATCGTAAGGAGCTTGAATACTATCTTACTCGAAAAGCACATGGAGTTGGACCTATGAAACACGCGACCGATACATCTAGTTAAACCGTTACATCGGGATTAACCAATACGCCTGCCGATGTGGCTGTTTGAAAGTTACGTCTGATTCGACTGTTCGCCTGGTTGCGCCATTACGTCTGATTAGGCCTTAACATCAATTTAGACTGCAATATCTTATTTGACCATCGCGCCGGTTGACCATCGCGCCGGATTTGACTGTTACATATTTGTGTATCTCCACCCTCTAGATCACTCCTCCACTCTTATATGTATCAACTTTAAATCATTTTATATAGTTTATTTTATATAGTGTTTGCTTGCATATATGTATACAATTTGCTTACAGTTTATTTTATAATACATTTACACCAAGTCAATGACATGCAAGCCATGTCTCTTTGTGACAATATTTTTAAAATCAACAGAACAAACAATTTAATACAACATTTATATATAACTGTTTAGTGCTGAGCACTCTTTTACAATATGTTTATCGTGTTCCTAATTATACACTGGAGCTGGCCTTCAACTTTTTTGCAGCTGCTGACAACCATCGGGGAATATTAATTCCCTGATATGGCTTTAGTTTATTGTGGTGGACAGTCTTCTTGTTTCCGTCCTTACTTAGCTGGATTACAAAGTTTAGTTCAGACAGCTTATTTATTATCAGGTATGGGCCATTGTACGCCTGTTCCAACTTTGGCGATACTCCTACCTTCCTACCCTCGTGAAGGCACCATACAATGTCGCCAACATAATACTTGACAAACGACAGTTTGGCATCGTATATTTCTTTGCTTCTTTTTGTGTTCGTTGCTAAGTATTTTCTCGCTATTTCATGTGCTGTGCGCATTTTTTCTTGTAGCTGCTGAACGAAAGCACTTGGATTTGGCTCGGAATGTGGTGGTGGAAGTCGGAACAGTACATCTGCGGGTAGACGTACCTCGCGACCGATCATCAGCATGTTTGGCGTGAGGGTTGTTGACTCATGAGGACTTGCTCTATAAGCTCCAGCCAGGCAACCTAAATGAACATCCCATTGATCCTGCTCACCGCTCAAGTATGCCCTGATCATCTTGAGCAGTGTCCGGTTGAAACGCTCAACCTGGCCATTGCCACGCGGATTCCGTGCGCTGGTTCTAGTTTTACGTATCTGCAAGGCCTTGCAGAGTTCTTGAAAGACTCTGCTCTCAAAGGTGGTCCCCTGATCGCTGTGGATGCTAAGAGGGGTTCCCCAGCGTGAAATTATATCATTTAAGATACGGCTGGCGCATTCCTCAGCAGTCTGGTTGGGAACGGCAATTACTTCAGTGTATTTGGAGAAATGATCGGTTAACACCAGAATGTACCGATTGCCTCTTTCTGTAACTGGAAAAGGACCTGTAAAGTCTACCGCAACGACATCCCAAGGTGCTCCTGAAGCAATGGTACCCATAGGGGCTCTAGGCGTCTTATTTGGCTTCTTGTCCTTTGCACATATGTCGCATCTCTTTACATAGAGAGAAACGTCTTCCCTCATGTTGTACCAGTAGTAATGTTGGTACAGCTTTGCCTTAGTTCTCTTGCAACCAAGATGTCCTGCTGTCACTGAGTCATGTGCATGAAACATGATTTCATCTTTCAGTTCAGATGGCGCGATCAGCTGATGAAACTTTTGCGTTTCATTGCCAGAATGACCCTGCTTGTACAGTGCACCATCCCGCACTTCTAGCGTCTCCCATATAATAAAATAGTGTCTTGCTGCTGGACTCTTGGTAGCCATTTCTTCAGGGGACGGCTTTCTGATAGCAAGTTTGCCTGCTAGTATGACCTTTATGTCGGGATCATCTAACTGATAGGTAGCAATGCTCTTTGGTAACCTTTCGGACAACCAATTGCTCTGCCTTGTTGATTTGGTAGGCTCACCATGACTTGGACCAGCTTCTTCCCTGGAGCTTCTAGCCACCCCCATCTGGCTGGTTATCTGGCCTAGGAATTTGGCTTCTTGTAGCATTTCTTTTCCACGCCTCAGACACTTGTCACATGGACCACATTTAAGTGGTTCACTAGTGTCTTGCTGTAGGCATAAGCACTCTCTAGGATTTTCACAGCGAGACAATGCGTCACAATGACTTTGTTTTTTCCCGGGCCGATACTCAATGGAAAAATCATACAGAGCTAGAATCTCTATCCACCGAGCTATCTTGCCTGAGGGCTCTTTAAGGCTAAATAGCCAAACCAAGGCTTGGTGGTCTGTACGCACAATGAATTTCCTACCGAGTAAGTATTGCCGGAAATACTGAACGAAGAATACTACTGCCAGTAATTCCTTCTCGGTAATACAGTAGTTCTTCTCACTCTTGCTGAGTCCTCGACTCCCAAATGCTATAACTGTATCCCGGCCTCCTTGGACCTGTGACAGGACTCCGCCAATGCCTAAGCCTGAGGCATCTACATCCAGATAAAAGTCTCCAGCGTCATTTAATGGGTAACCCATCACTTGCGTACTTACTAGCGCCTGTTTTAGTGCCTCAAATGCTCCTTCACAATCAGCATCCCAATTAAACACTTTGTCTTTCTTGGTCAGCTCATTTAATGGTTTTGCCACCTTTGCAAAATCTTTGATGTATCGTCTGTAGTAAGAGCCCATTGCGACAAACTGCTTAACTTGTCTGGCATTTTTTGGTTGTGGCCACTGAAGAATCTTTTCGACATTACTTGGGTCGGGGCTCACTCCGTCTTTAGATACTACATGTCCTAAAAAAACCACCTCATGTTTAAACATGTTGCATTTAGCAGGTTTAAGCTTCAATCCCGCATTTTGGATTCTCCCTAAGACCTCGTCAACTCGCTGTACATGCTCAGAGAAATTTCTACCAAACACGATTACATCATCAATATATACAAGGCAGGTTAACCACTGTAGGCCTTGTAAGGCAAGTTCCATCGTTCTCTGGAAAGTAGAAGCAGCGTTGTTTAGACCGAATGGCATCCTGGTCATTTCGAACTGGCCATACTTACACACAAATGCACTTTTCGGTATGTCTTGCAACAATGGGGAGCCGGCAACTGCATCTAAACAATCTTGGATTCGTGGTAGTGGATATCCGTCTGGTTTTACCAAGTTGTTGACCTTCCTATAGTCAATGCATGGTCTTATTTCACCGGACTTTTTTCGGACCAGTACAATTGGGCTTGCCCATGGAGAGGTACTCTTTCGAATTACCCCCTTCTTTAGTAGCTCCTCAATTGCCTGCCTTTCTTCTTCTGCATGTGCTATAGGTACCCGTCTTGGTCTCTGTTTGATTGGTGGGGCATCGCCTGTGTTAATCGGGTGCTCAGTGAGGTTAGTCAGCCCGAGATCAAACTCACTTCTTGAGAAGGTGTCTTGATACTTCACAAGGATCCCTGCAACAACCTCGCGTTTGCTTTTGTCCATATTGGCCACTGCTTTCTGAAAAAGGGGAAGGAGGTGTTGGGGAACATCTCTCTCATCACCCCTTGGTAAGTTGGGTTCAGTTTCTCTGCTCACAGACCTCAGTTGAATTCTCCTTACAGAGCTGCAGTTAGCTTTCTCTGCATTATTTTCCTCCTCGCATAATAAAGTAACAATACTGTCGATTGCCTCAGCTTTCCCGAGCACAGCGTCTTGTTTCAAGAATGTGTCATCAGGGAAGGGATTCAATATCCTGACCTTACAAGTTGGTGCCCTGTTTAACTCCACCAAGGTTGAGGCCATTATTAGCTTATACCTATCGCTGAAAAACTCTGTGCCCTGTATGAGGAGATTTTCGTCTGTGCAATTGTCGTCATCTTCTGTTCTGTCAACATATACGCTGATAACAGATTCAGAATACCCTGGAATACAGTAGTCATCAGCAGACACTACTTTACGAGCACGCGTTTGTCTCCCAATTTGAAAACAGGGGATTTGGACGTCATTCAGGATAACCTTATTTTGACTAAGCAAAATATCTGCTGGACGATTAACACCCTTAAGAACATCATAGCCTAGCAATGCGTCGTCCTCTATGTCAGCAACTATGACTTCTCTCTCAAGCTCAAGTGGACCTAAACTAAACCGCATCAACGCTTTTCCGCTTTCTCTAATTGGAATACCCCCAGCTCCCTTCAAACATGAAAATCTTTCTAACTTTGGCTGTTTCTCAGTAGTGATCTGCCGGAAAATCCTATCAGATATGACCGTTCTGGATGCGCCTGTGTCTGCTGTGAACACAACAGGTGTACCTTCGATTACACCATTAATATAGACCCCATCACATAGTCTGTTTCTCCTAATGACAGTATTTTTAGAGTCGCTCGGTTTGGTATATTCAGCTTTATTTTCAGGAACTGTGCTTGAACTTAGGCCTGTGTTTTCTGATTGGACCCACCTCCGGCCGCGAGGAAGAGTCCGCGGTCGTTTAAATGCCTACTCTGTGTGTTCCCTGTCTCTCGCGAATGTGCTGGGTCTTGAAATTTTGTAGGGCACTGCCTGGCATAATGTCCTATTTCTTGACAATTGAAGCACCTGAATTCTCTGTTTTTGCCCCTACTTAACCTCTCCCCGTTACTCTTTGTGATTAATTGTTCAATCTTTGTAATGCGATCTAAAAGGGTTTTTAGATCGTCTTGTTTAATTACGGTCTCTGCTTCTTTCTGTTCTTTCTTGCACTTTTCTGTCCGACGTACACTATTCCTGTCGCGCTTCTGCCCTGTGACACGGCCTGAGTCATTTCCCTCATAATCGGAGTCCATATCGCTCATATCAGGCAACCGTCTTGTGCTTTCCTTATCTTTTCTGTCTCTTTTATAAAACCCTGTTCTTGTCTGCACGTGATTTACTACGTGGTAGACAGCTTCGTCAATGGTTGTAGGCTCCTTGTGGTACTCCACAGTAAATCTGACCTCTTCATCCCGGAGACCATCAAGAAATCGCCTCACAAGGTCTTCCTCTCGCAATTGTCGATCTCGGTACCCATGTGCCTTGTCATACAGAAGCTTCAGCTCATTTGCATATTCCTCTGCTGTTTCGCCCACTCGCTGTACCCGCCTGCTGAACTTTGCCGCAAATGATCTAGGGGTCTGTATCACTCTGAACCTGCTGCTAAGCTCTTGGATTAGGTTCGAATAGTCATCAAGCATGTCTCTGGGTAGCTGAGAGTAAACGAATTGTGCTGCGGCACCCTCTAAGCGAGGTAATAGCTGGTCTAACTTCTCATTCTCACTCCAGCCATACCTTTCAGCGACGACCTCGAACTTCGCTTTCCATACTGGCCATTCCTCTTTGCCGGTAAAAGGCGAAATTTTTATTTGTTGAGGGTCCATGTACCGCCCTCTTTGTGCCCTTGTGGAAACCCTTGGTACTTCGGTCTGTCTCGAAAATGCGTTATAATCGCTTTGGTCACTGCTCCCATGGTTAACATATACTGGTTGCTGACTGGTATTGCGAGCCTGCATTATTTGTTGACCTTCCCTAAGGTTTTTTAATTCAACGGCCATGTCCCTCAGAACTGATGTTAAATCATTAAATATATGAGGGGAATCACCCTGTGCTTGCTCTGTAGTACACTGTGGGGTTTGCACTGGTTCTCCCTGGGCCTCTCCCTCACCGTGAAAGGCTGACTGATTATCATCCCTGAAGTAGATTTCACCCTCTGAGTCTACCGCCCTTGGACTTTGCATTGTGTTAATATGTATATAATACTGTTCAATAAATGTGGTTACTGTGCATATATAATAACTCTGCTGTTACATCAAAAAAAAAATATGATCTGCTGCTGTACTCTGGATTGGGATTCGTATCGCTGGATCTGAAGAAAAATAATCAGATCCCACCGCTGCCACCATAAAATGTTACGACCCAGTAGTAGGGGCCCTTTTAAGATAGCGTCCGATAGCTTCTGTCTCTCACTCCCTTTCCTTCTCTCTCTCTCTCTATCTCTATCTGGGTGTTGTAAGTGGGGGTTTCAGGTGATGACAAATAGACGATGTGTGCAGTAATTAATTTAATTATACACAGAGTTCTGCACAAACTTCAAACTTTTGTAATTATATAATATACAGAGAGAGACCTATATGTAACAATGCTTTCAAATATAGTACAGGTTCATGTATGAGATAAATCAATCACAGTCACGTGGATATATAATCGAATCGCGAACTAGTCACTCATTGATAACTACTTGCTGCCGTATCCGCGATAAATTACTTTTAAAATATACGCCACGTAGCTAAAACTACATTCTAAAATACACGAGTCTGGTCCAACTCCTTATATAAATGTCAAATAAACTGTATGAATCCAGAATGTTGTATAACTTAATGCGAAAAAGTGTTTCAGTTGCTCAGTACAGTACTTCAAGTCCCAGTACGTAGTTTACTTATGCCAGAAGATATTCTATAAATTCTAGTTAAAGTTAAATTCTAATATAAAGGTCCTACTTATATGCAAATACTCAGAGGGTTAACAAAAAGGGCGACCGCTGCCTTAATAATAATGAGCACCAACTACATTATTCCCCATAAGGCTACCCTGTCCCTATTTAAACCCGCTACAACGGGATGTACCTCGAGCAATGCTGTAATCTGACTGACTCTACACGGCTTCTGAGCCGGTATTTATAGGAAATCTCGATTCCCGCACCAAAACTTGATCGGATGACGTCATTTGATCGCTGATCGGTGTACATGGATAGAAAACGCACCAAAAATGGATCGAAGATGTTCGAGAATTGATCAAATATTGATCAAGAACGATCAGCCGACAAAATAACGTCATGCTGGAGACCAAGTTGTAAACTACAAAGATGTACAATGACTGCTATATAAAATATACTAATTGACCATTTTACACACCGTAGTAACAATTTTACTATAAGATGACATTTTCCCACGGTCTTGTTGTTGTATTCCCAGGAGAAATTCCCAGAAATCAATAGTAAAAATGGCTGCCAGTAAACAAAGTTGCAGCACATGCCTGACAACAAATGAGTTGTTTCACATAAGAAAATGGATTACTTAGCATAAATTAATCAAGGTACGATTGCAAAAATAATGCAGAGTTAACTTCTAACTCTTGTGGTAAACAAAAGGAGTGAATAAAAGTAATGTCTATGTCTTTAAACACCGTAATAATGAATTAATTTTAAAAGGAATTTTTCCTTTAACTCAAGTGTGACCTTGACATTGGAGCTACAGACCTTAATTTTTCACATGACACATCATCTCATGATGGTGAACACTTGTGTTGAATAATTTTAAAATCCATCATGGAATGACAAAGTTACGAAATATAAAGCCTATTTTTGACCTTTGTATTCTAAGTGTGACCTTGACATTGGAGCTGCAGACCTAAATTTTTCACATGACACATCGTCTCATGATGGTGAACATTTGTATTGAATAATTTTAAAATCCATCATGGAATGACAAAGTTATGAAACAAACGAAATTCAGACGGACATATGGACGGACAGACAATGCAATTACTATATGCCCACCTTCAGGGGCATAAAAGTAACAAAAGGCAATAACTCCAAAGTCATACAAAATAGAGTTATGGTTCTTGTACACTGCACTTCTTTTTATTTAGCTCTATCTACCTATGAAGGTTCATGTTGATACCTCTTATAGGTTTTGAGTTATGCTCTGGACAAAATTTAGGTATGAAAATAACAAAGGGCAATAACTCCTAATTCATGCAAAAGAGAGTTATGGTTCTTGTACACTGCACTTCTTTTTATTTAGCTCTATGTAGCTATGAAGTTTCATGCTGATACCTCTTATAGGTTTTGAGTTATGCTCTTGACAAAATTTAAGTATGAAAATTAACAAAGGGCAATAACTCCTAAATGATACAAAATAGAGTTCTGGTTCTTTAGCACTGCACTTCTCATCATCAAGGTCTATTTACCTATGAAGTTTCATGTTGATTCCTCTTATACCTATAAGTGGTGGGGGCATAAAAATAAGAATGTCACAATAATTAACTGATATTTCAACATTATTTTGATCAATAAATAGTAGATATACGATTTTTTGTGTGGATGTGGAATACATCTCATTGAGAAGAAATACAATTCTGAATACAATACAATTTTACGAACACGTAGTAGAAATGAAAATGTTGAAATTGTATCACTTTGAGATAAGATTCACTCAAAACAATTTTTCTCATTATTTTATGCGAGCTACTGACTAAAGAATGGAATATTTTTGTGTATTCAACTGTGTTAACACATGGATAAAACCATGTCAATGTTTGCAAATAAAAACAAAGAAAGGCAACCAGAAAATACAGGAATGCAACCCATTATGAGTAAAAATAAACGTAGTTACGGCAGACCTATATCATGTACACTGTAAGTGATAGGGATTTATATCACTCATCAGCATTTCGACAGTTAGCAAAAAATATGTATCTTGTATTGAACTGTCAAAGTGCAGTTTCTCTGCATGAAAAGGTGACATTCAGTATCCCAAGTGAACTAATAACACGGTAACAGGTGAAAAATAAACAAACATAATTCAAAAATGATATCACACTAAAACGCTAATAGAATGTTTTGAAGTAAGATAGAAACATAATTATTTTCATATGATACTTAAGTTCATAATAGTCAATTTGCGATGACAATTATAACACAAAGGTCTCTCTTCAAAAAGTACAAGTAATACTATATACTGACCTCAGTAAAGCGTTCCACTCCATCATTTCCCATCTCTGCCTTGCCAGCCACTAGCATCAGTCGGCTCTGCAGGTCTTGTAGCTGTCGATAGGTGTAGTTCTTTCTTTGCCGTTTTCCTTCCTCTTCACGAACTGTCAACCGGATAGTATTGGAAGGTTGCTGGAAAAGAGCAAGGATGAAGATACAATAAATGTCTGGCAAACAGTTTTTTACCATATAATTAAGACTGATTCAAAGAACAGAACTTTTTGTCATCATCTTGTTTTACACTTGAACTTCTAAAAATGCCTGTAAAAACTAGCAAATAAACTTTTAAGCAAATGATTAATTCATTTATTGTGATCAATGTATAATTATGAGATATTATACAGTAAAAAATTCAAACCAAGTAATCATCTTGCTGTCCTTCTCTTTGTGCAGATTTTCCTACTCTAAAGATGCCATCTGAGTTGATCGATTCTGCTTGAAACAAAGAGGTAACCTCTACTGAGCCATGAGCTTTCTTGATATCCTTCAACCATTCAAGTTGTCTTGTTGTATCTTCCTATAAAAGTATTCAGGTATGCACATTTTTAATTTTGTCAAAGTGAGGTATCCATATTTGTTAGCACTGAAGACATTTTTTCAACTATCATAATGATTTCTTTTCTTGTATTTATCTGTATTTACCTGGACTATACAAGTTTATGCACCATCAACGGGGCCCACTATATACAGTTCTACATACATTTACATCAGAAGTGGAGACAATACGTCATTTTCACAAAGGAAGAAAACAATAAATATAGGTTTCTGTTTCTTTTTCATTGTGTAACATAAAAATGATCTCAATACATCTTGAGCTTTTACTGTAAGTAGCAATGGTAAAACCAAATTAATTAAAAGAGTTTGTATGGAGGGGGTTTAGGGTGTGTTCTAGTTGTAAAAAAAACTACCCTGACCCCTACCAATAGCTAACAACATCTGTTATAATTAACTGAATAGGCTATGCTAAAAACATATAAGGGTCTTTCATGAACTTGTTTTTTAGCCGTATCATAGACAATTAGAAGTGAATTAAGGATAACACAGAATGAATTTTAAAGTTGTAATATTGTTGTTATTGTTGTTTTTTCAGTTCTTATAACATTTATCTTAAACATACCAATTGTTTTGGAAGTTTTGGATTTGCATCCAGTTCTTTCCAAACAATTTCACAAAGTTTAAGCAGTTGACTGTAATCAGCATTGGGCTCCAGGTCAAATATCAGCGGGGCGTATCCAGTCACAGCAGAATGTAGACACTGAACACGGGCTATATTCAATGGTTCATCTCCAGCAGACATGAAGGCAAGGTCCACAAATACTTTAAGTTCTTTAAGGCCAGCTAAAATAGACAAAATAAAACCAAAATCATTATTGAAACATATGTATAATGTAAATAAACAAGAGAGCAATGGTGGCCTTGGAGTTGCTCACTTGAGAAACACTGCTTTGATTGTTTAAGTTACTATATTGTTGCATAGTCATACTGAATATAGCTTAAAAATACAAAAGTACCGGAAGTGGGTGTCATGGTCAAGGTCATCCAAGGTCAAAGTTCAATGTCAAACACAAAACTTAAGCAGTGGTTCAACTTTAAAGGCTGTAGCTTAAAATGTCAAAAGTAAGTAATTTGGTCATAATCAATGTCATCCATGTTCAAAGTTAAATTTCACACAAAAAATTGTACCTGTGCTCCAAAATTGAAGGATATAGCTCCCTATATAAGCCTATGTAAAAAAACAATTGAACACTGATCATGGTCAATTTTGATCCCAGGGCCACATGATTTAAGAAAACCTGGTAAAGAAGAACTAGACAATGACACACACAAGATATCTATGCTCTAGGCCTTGTTGTTTTAAGAAGTTTCTTTTTAAATGTAAATTCAAGTCCTTGCCATAATCTGAACAAGCATGGAGGAGGTCCAATAGGCCATGTTACACACCAAATACTTTAACTTTCTTACAAGTATTTTTTGTGTAAGTCTA
The DNA here is from genome assembly GCA_021229015.1 of Solen grandis. Classification (NCBI taxonomy): domain Eukaryota; kingdom Metazoa; phylum Mollusca; class Bivalvia; order Adapedonta; family Solenidae; genus Solen; species Solen grandis. The sequence goes on from CM037777.1 coordinate 97,743,818, forward strand.
TACAGTGGCCTTAACTCTTAACTGGATGGCCAATATCAGCCATTATCAAACTTATTATGGCTGTCAATATTGTCAAGAAGTTTGAAGAAGATTGCTTAAGAAATGAAGATGCTATTGTGTACAGGAAGTGAAATCTGGCATTTTTTTAATAATTCTAAACCTTACTGGCAGATTTCAGCCATAATTGAACTTAGCCAGATTATGTTTATAAACACTGTCATAAAGTTTGAAAAAGATTTCTTAAGAAATAAAGATGCTGGAGTATACCCAAAGTAAAATCAGTCTGATATTTTTTTATAGTTCAAGGGCCGTAACTCCAGATCTAAAGGGTGGATATTGACCATAATCAAAATTGGCCGAGAGATTATGGCTATAAAGATTATCATAAAGTTTGAAGAAGACTTTTTAAAGGAAAACAGTATGGATAACAAGAGCACCACATGCGGGTGCCAACGCTCGTCTGTTTTTGCCAACGTTACATATTTTTGTTAAACATTTAAAAAAGTTGACCTTGAAAATCACAACTAAATCTGTAAGCCTTTAAATGCAAAGTTGAAGTACCATACCCTTTAAATTTGATCTTTGACCTTGAAGGATGGCCTTGACCTTTACATGGAATAGAATGTATACAACACAAAGATGTAATATATATGTAAACAAAAAATCACAGTTGCTAATACATTGAGTTTTTGATAATCAACACAAAACTGTAAAAAAAAAATCTGCCTAAAGATCATGACCAAAATCACACCTGCACAGGTTCATATGATGACAAACCATTACACAAAGTTTAAAAAAAAAAATATATTGAAAAATGGCAAAGAAATATCTATCATAAAAATAAGGTCAAAGGTCAAGGTCGATAGATAAAATATTGAGGTATATTTGGAAAACCATTGTCAAGATGAATATGCATACCAAATATAAATATTAAAAAAATACAGCAAAAATAGGTCAAAGGTCAAAGTAAAGGTCGATAGATGAAATGTTGAGGTATATCTGAATAGCCCTTGCAAAGATGAATATGCAAATCAAAAAAGTTGTATGTCAAATAGTAAAGAAATTATGGCCAACGTTAAAGTTTTTTGTTAAATATTTCAAAAATAGGTCAAAGACCAAAGATCAAGGTCAAAAGTCCAAAAGTGTAACATTGGTGGAAAGGTCTTGCCACAAGGAATTCACTTGTGAAATATAAGTGCCCTGTTGGTAATGGTTCTGAAATGACAAGCTTTTTAAATTTTTCAAAAGTTACAGCAAAAATAGGTCAAAGGTCAAGGTCAATAGGTGAAAAAATTGCATTTGTCTGGATACGCCTAGTCTAGATGAATATGCACACCAAAAATGAAAGTTGTATTTGGAATAGTAGAGAAGTTATGGCCAACGTTAAGATTCCGGAGGACTACGCCTGACAACGACGATGACAACGCGGACGGCAGAGTTACAACAATAGCTCGTATTTTTTTCTTCGAAAAACAGACAAGCTAAAAACGCAATCATGATTACAGTTAAAAACAACAAGGGGGTGGAAGTAATAGCCCTGAGTGCCATCTTAATAAAACCATTCAGATCAGTTTGGATTTGACAGGCTGAACCCAAGAGGTCCCAGATATAAGATTTGACAATCTGACTCTGATGATTACACATGATCAGCAGTAAAGGAATCTTAAAAGTTACTTGTACATAAGATGTAATCTATCCTTTATGTTGTTATTGCTGTTTAAAGTTTTGAACTTTGTCCTTGAACATTGAAGATGACTATATGAACATTTGTGCAAACCAACCCAGCCCATGGTAACGTTTTTTAAAAGAAATCATCTGTATTTTAACAATTATAGTAGCAAGTAATGTTACATAAAATGACTTTTGACAACTTGTTTCGAAGAGAAAAATTCATGTCTTAAATCAAATGAACTTTGTTGTCATGGCAACCACAATGCTACATGAATCAAATTCACTTTAGCAGTTAAGGTAAAGAAGCAGTTACTCATGTCAAGGAACATTCATTCTGCTGAACAGTTTTAGAGAAAATAACACCATTTAAAGCATTTTTTACCGTATACAGCAGGAGCCTGACGAAGACAACAGACCAATGGTGTTTCAAATAGTTCACCACGAGCAGTGCTCAGGTGACCTAAAATGAATAAAAGGTACATTTAGTAGAACTTGCCTTTTTTCATGGAATCTTTGATCCAATGAACTAACTTTTCACACTTCACAAATTCCTTTAAACAATTTGCCCTTTCTTTTGTAAGTCCTTTCAGAAATTTACAGGTTTTCATTAAGCCCTCATCGAAGTGCTGCATCTGAAAGTCAGCCTTATTTTGCTGAAAAAAGAAGGAAATGAATATAATTTAATAAGTTCAATATTTGTATCAAGAAAATCAAAGCAATACCGATGCAAAACCTGCATGTTAAAATAAGGACTGTTATAAATAAAGGAAGCAAGACTGTTAGATAAATGCTTAAAATATATACTTACAGCAGCAATTGCTTTTATAGGATCAAAATTCCCTTGTAAATCATACTCCTTTGTAAATTGTAAGATGACTTTTGCACCATTACAACAAACTTTCAGTTCTCTGAACTGCTGAATTTGCTTTATTCTGATGGCAATGACAGTCTCATTAAGGTGAAGATTTCTCATTTCCATGCTCATCTTATCATAATCATCTTGGTACAGGGCACCAATGATTTCCTCCACTTCAAGAAACTCAACTTCCCCATTCTCAGTCTAATTCTAAAAGCCTCCCATCTAGAAAAAACAAAGCCATGATAACAAAATCAAAACATTATTATTTAAATGTTTTATATTTTCATAATATTCAAGAATTAAAGGACCAAAGCAGTCCTAGATTGTTCACATGAGCACCACCAACCTAGATTTTCCTGACTTTCTGACAATACATTTAATCACAGAGGATAAGCCCTACAAAGTGTATCTTTATTATTTAAGGAATCATCAATGTTTCTGACATTTTCCACATATATTAAGAAACTAGCTGACCCTCTAAAGGTCTCATTTTTTTACAGATCACCTTTGCTTTAGCAATTAAGGGGGCCATGGGATCATTTGTACCATATTTCATTAAATTCGGACTGGGAATCATCAAAACAAATTTTCCTTAATTCTAAATAGATGTTTCAAAGAAAATGCAATTTAAAGCAAATTGCTGAAGCTATACACCACACTGCAAGATGGAAACTGACGGAAACAGGGAGATCACAATAGCTCACAGTAAGCATACCATGCTCAGGTAAGCAAAAAAGAATCAATATTAAGGGCGTATTTCACAATAGCGCCATTTTACTATATAAACGAAGAAAGAAAATCAAAACTAGCAAACAGATTTTTTTTTTAAACTTGGCACAATTATAGAGAATCATACTAGAAACAAATTTATGGGATAAAAAAGGGGGGTCCCCATTCTACTTTTAGAGTTATCTGCCCCTGAAAGTGAGTTTTTAGCTTTTTTTGTCATTTTCAAAGGCAGATAACTCAATATTATGGGCTAGCAACACCTCATTTAATTTAAACTCGATGTTTGGTACTATATTCCCTCTCACTGTGTAAAGGTTGTAGAACTTCTATGCAAGAGTTTTTATACTTTAGCCGCAAACGCAAATATATAAAAATATTCTTAATTTTTTTCAAGAAGAACGCGGTACTATGGCTATTTGTTGAATCATTGTGAGAAATCAATTAGATGGTATTGTTTTAAAATTTGCATAACGACTAAGACTGAAAAAACAAACAATAATGTGAAATAAAACAAGTAATAATTGTAACAGTGAACTGTTACTAAGTCTCCAAAATGAAGTTTGAAAAATAACCCTACTGTTTTCCTTTAAAAAGTCTTCTTCAAATTTTATGATAATCTTTATAGCCATAATCTCTCAGCCAATTTTGATTATGGTCAATATCCACCCATTAGTTCTGGAGTTACGGCCCTTGAACTATAAAAAAAATATCAGACTGATTTTATTTTGTGTACACTCCAGCATCTTTATTTCTTAAGCAATCTTCTTCAAACATTCTACTTTTAGAGTTATCTGCCCCTGAAAGTGAGTTTTTAGCTTTTTTTGTCATTTTCAAGGGCAGATAACTCAATATTATGGGCTAGCAAAACCTCATTTAATTTAAACTCGATGTTTGGTACTATATCCCCTCTCACTGTGTAAAGGTTGTAGAACTTCTATGCAACAGTTTTAATACTTTAGCCGCAAACGCAAATATATAAAAATATTCTTAATTTTTTTCAAGAAGAACGCAGTACTATGGCTATTTGCTAAATCACTGTGAGAAATCAATTAGATGGTATTGCTTTAAAATTTGCATAATGACTAAGACTGAAAAAACAAACAATAATGTGAAATAAAACAAGTAATAATTGTAACAGTGAACTGTTACTAAGTCTCCAAAATAAAGTCTAAAAAATAACCCAGTCAAAAGTGAAAGTGAGGGGGTGGGGGTGGGGCCTGACCCTTGGTGACCCATGTGTACCTAAAAGAAGAATCATCCAATCTGTCTAACCATGAGGAACAAGAATATATATGGTTTAGGGGTGGGGATCTGAACAGTTTTTGAGATATAGGATGATAAGTAAATTTGAGGGGGCGGGGCCTGCCCCTGGATGACCTCGAGGGACACCAAAGTGCCATTAGTCTGTCTCAAAAAAAATTGAGGGGGTGGAGCCTGACCCCTTGGTGATCCATGTGAACTTATAAAAAGTACCATTCAATCCAACTCATCATGAGGAACAGGAATATACATACAGTCGACATTGTATTAAGAGACCGCTCAAGGGACTGCCAAAAAGTGGTGGCTTAATGAAATTTTTGGAAATCCAGGCAAACAAGTAATATATATATACAAACTGTAAGCTAAATTGAGTCATAATGTTATATTATATTACAACATGAATACGATGTAAACTGCATAATGTTTTGTTGTTTTATACAAATAAACATCAACATGTTTATTTTTTGCCATTTTTCGATTTTTAGTTGTTATGTTGGAACAATACCTTGGTTCATTTGCTGAAGTTTGCATTTGGGGTGGAAAAACACAACATTTGACATCGAATTCATGGATGGATTCGGGCAATTTCAAGAAAAAATATTATTAAGCAATGAGCTTTCTTTATGTCTCTAACATTAATCCAGAAACCCCCGATAAATTTATTTCAACCGTGCGCACTGGTCGCGTATCATGAGACGCAATGTATATACTTATAGGTACGAATTATTAATGGTACGAATTGCATCCGGAAGTATTAATTTACCTTATTCCCAAATATTCTCTTACCAAAATTCGAAGCATTCGGCATTTGGAGGGATGGTTTCACCTATGTTATACTTAGTAACTGTTGAAACGGGAACCACGAACTATATTTAGAATTT
>CM037777.1:97749317-97763112 GCA_021229015.1 Solen grandis
CCCCCTAGCAGCAAAATGAGAAACAAAATTGAGTAAAATTTTACTATTAGGTACCTAGAAATGCAGCAAATGGTTCAATGAAGCATACAATATGACCAAATCAAGTCCGATCTTCAAAAACTAAACATCACTGGAAAGGGCTATTCAAGAACTAAAACTTTTGTTTATATACTTTCAATAAAATATTTTTAGTTTTGGAGATATTTGGGGCCGAATAAAAACACAATAATCGTAATATGACCTTGACCTTTGAAATTTAATTTTAACTTTTTAATTGTGAGGCCCTTTCAAACATAACAATACATAAATTGTGAAAATATCATGAAGAATGAACTAAAAATAAAGTCAGGAGCGACAAAAAACATCTTTTCGAAATTTTAACTTTTCCTAAAATTTAGTGAAGTTTGACCGTTTCTAGAGGACAAACCATGCATTTATTAGATTCGCTACCCCATATATTTTGTGCGTATATGTCTTGCAAATCATTTGCAGCAAACAGAATTCTTCTATCTGATGTCTAACAAAAACGGATAGGTTTTTCGTAGACCTACCCTCATCTGCACAGTTTTTTGCGAGGTTCGAACTCTCAACCTTCCGTTACTAACTCAAACTTTTCAGTCACTCATACCTTGAATTTATCCTATTTTATTAGGCTATCGACAATGAACATAATGCAACAAACCGCATTTGAATCAGGCTTCAACTTTTTGAGTTATAAGCAAAAGAGTGATTTCAAGCAAAGCGCACCCTAGCGGCAAAATGAGAAACAAAATTGATTAAAATTTTACCATTAGGTACCTAGCAATGCAGCAAACAGTTCAATAAAGTATACAAGTCGCACTAGTCGAACTTTCTATTTCTTATATATCACAATTTTAAGCATAAAATGGTATAACAATTATTCCAAAAAAGGATCAAACTTTGGACTGCCGTAATATGACCAAATCAAGTCCGATCTTCAAAAACTAAACATTAATGAAAAGGGCTCTTCAAGATCTATAACTTTTGTACATATACTCTCAATGAATTATTTTTAGTTTTTGAGCTACTTGGGGCCGAATAAAAACACAATAATCGTAATATGACCTTGACCTTTTCATTTATTTTTTAACTTTTTAATTGTGATCCCCTTTCAGACATAACAATACATAACTTGTGAAAATATCATGAAGAATGAACTAAAAATAAAGTCAGAAGCGATAAAAAACATGTTTTTGAAACTTTAACTTTTCCTAAAATTTAGTGAAGTTTGACCGTTTCCAGAGGACAAACCATACATTTCTTAAATTCGCCACCCCATATATTTTGTGCGTATATGTCTTGCAAATCATTTGCAGCAAACAGAATTCTTCTATCTGATCTCTAACAAAAATGGATAGGTTTTTCGTAGACCTACCCTCATTTGCACAGTTTTTTGAGAGGTTCGAACTTTCAACCTTCTGTAGGTCAAATACTTTCAGCAACACGTACCCTCGAAACCTATCATATTTTATTTGGCTATCAACAAGGAACAGAATGCAAAAAACCGCATTTGAATCGGACCTCAAATAAGTGAGTTATTAGCCATTAATAAATTTCATGCAAAACGCCCCCTGGCGGGAAAAGTAAGACATAAATGAAAATTTTCTCAACGTTAGGATCATTTTCAAATACGTGGTAATAACTGATAAAATTTTCATACATGTGACTTTTTTCTAACATGGTGATATGCCGTTCACAAAAAAAGGTTAGAAAAATAATAAAAAACTAGAACCGAAGCGGTATCTGGTTTTCGCTTTTAACCTAATCGACAAAATTTATTAAGACACTTCATTACATAATTTTTTTTTTATTTATTTATTTATTTTTTTTTTTTTTTTGCAATGTTAGAACATTCAAACTCTTCTAGCGCAAATATTTTCCCATAACCTATCTTTTGAAATCCATCACATTTTTGGTGCTGTCAACAAGGAACAAAATGCTGAAAACCGCATTTCAATCAGACTTTAACGTTTTTAGTTATAAGCAAAAGAGTGATTTTAAGCAAGACGCCCTCTAGCGGCAAAATGAGAAACAAAATTGCAAAAACAGCAAATAGTTCAAACAAGTATATAAGTCGCACTAGTCGAACATTCTTTTTCTTATATATCACAATTTCAAGCATAAAAACTGATTAACAATTATTCCAAAAAAGGATCAAACTTTGGACTGCCGTAAAATGAACAGATCAAGTCCGATCTTCAAAAACTAAACATTATACGAAAGAACTATTTAGAACTAAAACTTTTGTTCATATACTCTCAATGAAATATTTTTTAGATTTGGAGCACTTTGTGGCCGAATAAAAACACACTTATCATAATATGACCTTGACCTTTTCAATGTTTTGTTAACTTTTTAATTGTGAGGCCCTTTCAAACTTAAAAACCATAACGTGTAAAAATTTCATGACGAATAAACAAAACATTAAGTCAGGAGCGACAAAAAAATCATGTTTTTGGAATTATAATTTTTCCTAAATTTAAGTGAAGTTTGACCGTTTCTAGTGGACAAACCACGCATTTCTTAAATTCGCCACCCCATATATTTTGTGTGTATACGTCTTTCAAATGGTATGCAGGAGACGGAATTCTTCAATCTGATTTCTAAAAAAAAAAAACGGATAGGTTTTTCGTAGACCTACCCTCATTTGCACAGGTTTTTTTTATTGTTTTTTTGCGAGGTTCGAACATTCAACCTTCCGTAGCTCAAAAGCTTTCAGCCACACGGACTCTCGATTCCTATCATATTTTATTAGGCTATCAACAGGGAACAGAATGCAAAAAACCGCATTCGAACCGAACTTCAACTTTTTGAGTTATAAGCAAAAGAATGATTTCAAGAAAAGTGCCCCCTAGCGGCAAAATGAGAAAGAAAATAGATTAAAATTTTACAGTTAGGTACCTACCAAAGCAGCAAATAGTTCAATCAAGTATACTAGTCGCACAAATCAAACTTTTTATTCTTATGTATCAGAATTTGAAACATAAAACCTGATTTACAATTATTCGAAAAAAAAAGGATCAAACTTTGGACTGCCGTAAAATGACCAAATCAAGTCCGATCTTCAAAATCTAAACATCATTAGAAAGAACTTTTCTAAAACTAAATTTTTTGTTCATATATTGTTTATGAATTGTTTTTTGATTTTGAGCTATTTCAAGCCGAATTGATATACAATTATCCTAATATGACCTTGACCTTTACAAAGCATTTTTACTTTTTATATTATTTGACACTTAAGAACATAGTTTTACATTAAATGTGAAAATTTCATAGAAATTGAACTAAAAATAAAGTCAGGAGCTGCAAAAAATCTTAACAGTCATGCTTTGAAAATGTTGATTTTTCGAAAATATTGGTTAAGTTTGACCGCGTTCTGTGGACAAACCATGCATTTCCCGAATTCGCCACCCCATATATTTTGTGCGTATATGTCTTGCAAATCATATGCAACAAACAAAATTCTTTTATCTTAATTCCAATAAAAATGGGCACTTTTTTCGTAGACCTACCCTCATTTTCACTGTTTTTTGCGAGGTTCAAACCTTCAACCTTCCGTAGTCAAAAAGTTTTATATACGCAGATTTTTCAAACCTATCATATTTGATTAGGATTTTGACAAGGAACATAATGCAAAAAACCACATCTGAATCGGACCTCAAATAACAGAGTTATTAGCATTTGTAGATTTTTTCAAAGCGCCCCCTAGCGGCAAAAATAAGACAAAAATGAAAATTTTCTCAACGTTAGGATCAAGTTCAGATAAATATAAGAAACTGGTAAAAATTTCATAATTGTGGCTTTTTTCTATCATGGTGATATGCCGTTCACAAAAAAGGGTTAGAAAAATAATAATAACTAGAATCGCTATTGCGATATCATCGGTTTTCGCAAAAGCAATTCCATTCAGTTCACGAGTCACATGTTTCGAAATACATATTTCTTCGTTCAATGGCTTTTTGAATACTGTTGAATACAATGATCTTTCAAACATTTTTGTCGCAATGTTTAAGCAGACTTTTTACCAAGAAGAATACTTTTAAGTATTACCTGTCTGTAATGTAGTCGCTAACTTGAAAACTTTTTTACAGACTTCGGTTACTGAAACATTATATGTGTGTGTTGCTTTATGAGGGTGACATACGACAATTGTACTCGATAAACAACAATTGCAAACGACACACAACAGTATAAAATGACACACGACAATGCGATATGCCACTTAACATTATAACGAACTAATGTTGCATTGAATTACTATCATTTTCATGAAATATCGCATAAATATTTTAGTGTTGTTTCAAATTGATGTCACCAAGGAACAGAATGCAAAAAATTGCATAAAAATCAGACTTTAATTATTTTAGTAATAAAGGGTGATTTCAAGCCAAGCGCCCCCTAGCAGCAAAATGAGAAACAAAATTGAGTAAAATTTTACTATTAGGTACCTAGAAATGCAGCAAATGGTTCAATGAAGCATACAAGTCGCACTAGTCGAACATTCTATTCCTTATATATCACAATTTGAAGCATAAAAACTGATTTACAATTGTTCTAAATAGGATCAAACTTTGGACTGCCGTAAAATGACCAAATCAAGTCCGATCTTCAAAAACTAAACATCACTGGAAAGGGCTATTCAAGAACTAAAACTTCATATACTTTCAATAAAATATTTTTTTGTTTTGGAGCTATTTGGAGCCGAATAAAAACACAATTATCGTAATATGACCTTGACCTTTGAAATTTCATTTTAACTTTTTAATTGTGAGGCCCTTTCAAACATAACAATACATAACTTGTGAAAATATCATGAAGAATGAACTAAAAATAAAGTCAGGAGCGACAAAAAACATCTTTTCGAAATTTTAATTTTTCCTAAAATTTAGTGAAGTTTGACCGTTTCTAGAGGACAAACCATGCATTTATTAAATTCGCTACCCCATATATTTTGTGCGTATATGTCTTGCAAATCATTTGCAGCAAACAGAATTCTTCTATCTGATGTCTAACAAAAACGGATAGGTTTTTCGTACACATACCCTCATCTGCACAGTTTTTTGCGAGGTTCGAATTTTCAACCTTCCGTTGCTAGCTCAAAAAGTTTCAGCCACTCATACCTAGAAACTATCATATTTTATTAGGCTATCAACAAGAAACATAATGCAATAAACCGCATTTGGATCAGGCTTTAACTTTTTGAGTTATAAGTAGAAGAGTGCTTTCAAGCTAAGCGCCCCCTAGCGGCCAAATGAGAAACAAAATGATTAAAATTTTACCATTAGGTACCTAGCAATGCAGCAAATAGTTCAATCAAGTACGCAAGTCGCACTAGTCGAACATTCTATTTCTTATATATCACAATTTGAAGCATAAAAACTGATTTACAATTATTCCAAAAAAGGATCAAACTTTGGACTGCCGTAATATGACCAAATCAAGTCTGATCTTCAAAAACTAAACATCACTGGAAAGAACTCTTAAAGAACTAAAACTTTTGTTCATATACTCTCAATGAAATATTTTTAGTTTTTGAGCTATTTGGGGCCGAATAAAAACACAATAATCGTAATATGACCTTGACCTTTTCAATTATTTTTTAAATTTTTAATTGTGAGTCCCTTTCAAACATAACAATACATTACATGTGAAAATATCATGAAGATTTAACAAAAAATAAAGTCAGAAGCGATAAAAAACTTGTTTTTGAAACTTTAACTTTTCCTAAAATTTAGTGAAGTTTGACCATTTGCAGAGGACAAACCATACATTTCTTAAATTCGCCACCCCATATATTTTGTGCGTATATGTCTTGCAAATCATTTGCAGCAAACAGAATTCTTCTATCTGATCTCTAAGAAAAATGGATAGGTTTTTCGTAGACCTACCCTCATTTGCACAGTTTTTTGCGAGGTTCGAACTTTCAACCTTCTGTAGCTCAAATACTTTCAGCTACACGTACCCTCGAAACTATCATATTTTATTTGGCTATCAACAAGGAACAGAATGCAAAAAACCGCATTTGAATCGGACCTCAAATAAGTGAGTTATTAGCCATTAATAAATTTCATGCAAAACGCCCCCTGGCGGGAAAAGTAAGACATAAATGAAAATTTTCTCAACGTTAGGATCAAGTTCAAATACGTTGTAATAACTGATTAAAATTTCATACATGTGACTTTTTTCTATCATGGTGATATGCCGTTCACAAAAAAAGGTTAGAAAAATAATAAAAAACTAGAATCGCTATCGCGATATCATCGGTTTTCGCAAAAGCCATTTCATTCAGTTCACGAGTCGCATACTTCGAAAAACATTTCTTCGATCAATGGTTTGTTAATATTGTTAACAGCGATCTTTCAAATATTTTTGTTGCAACGTAAAAGCAGACTTTTTACCCAAAAGAATATTTTTGAGTATTACCTGTCAGTTATGTAGTCGCGATATCATCGGGTTTTACAAAAGCAATTCCTTTCATTTCAAGAGTCGCATGTTTTGAAAAACATTTCTTTATTCAATGGCTTGTTAAAACTGTTAACAGCGATCTTTCAAACATTTTTATTGCAATGTTTAAGCAGACTTTTTACCTAAAAGAATATTTTTGATTCAGTTTTCACGAAAGCAATTCCATTCAAGTCACGAGTCGTATGTTTCGAAAAGTATTACCTGTCAGTTATGTAGGCGTGATATCATCAGATTTCACAAAAGCAATCACATTCAGTTCACGAGTCGCATGATTCGAAAAATATTTCTTCATTCAATGGTTTGTTAATATTGTTAACAGCGATTTTTCCAAGATTTTTGTTGCAATGTTTAAGCAGACTTTTTACCCAAAAGAATATTTTTGAGTATTACCTGTCAGTTATGTAGTCCGATATCAATGTCTTTCACGAAAGCAATTCCATTCTGTTCACGAGTCGCATGATTCGAAAAACATTTCATCATTCAATAGCTTGTTGAATACTGTTAACAGTGATCTTTCAAACATTTTTGTCGTAATGTTTATGCAGACTTTTCACCAAGAAGAATAATATTGAGTATTACCTGTCAATTATGCAGTCGCAAACTTGAAAACTTTTTTACAGAATTCGGTTAGTGCAAAGTTATATGAGTGTTGCTTTCTGATGGCAACAAATGACATTAAAACTGATTCAAAATTATTTAAAAAAAAAAGGATGAAACTTTGGGCTGCCGTAAAATGACCAAATTAACTCAGATCTTCAAAAACTAAACATCAATGGAAGGGGCTCTTCAGGAACTAAAAGTTTTGTTCATATATTTTCATTGAAATATTTTTAGTTTTGTAGCTATTTGGAGCCGATTAAAAACACAATAATCGTAATATGACCTTGACATTTGCAATTTCTTTTCAACTTTTTAATTGTGAGGCCCTTTCAAATATAACATTATATAACTTGTGAAAATATCATGAAGAATGAACAAAAAATAAAGTCAGGAGCGACAAAAAACATGTTTTTGAAATTTTAATTTTTCCTAAAATTTAGTGAAGTTTGACCGTTTCCAGAGGACAAACCATTCATTTCTTCAATTCGTCACCCCATATATTTTGTGCGTATATGTCTTGCAAATCATTTGCAGCAAACAAAATTCTTCTATTTGATCTCTAACATAAATGGATAGGTTTTTCGTAGACCTACCCTCATCTGCACAGTTTTTTGCGAGGTTCGAACTTTCAACCTTCCGTTACTAGCTCAAAGAATATCAGCCACTCATACCTAGAAACGATAATATTTTATTAGGCTATCAACAAGGAACAAAATGCAACAAACTGCATTTGGATCAGACTTCAACTTCTTGAGTTATAAGTAGAAGAGTGATTTCAAGCAAAGCGCCCTCTAGCGGCAAAATGAGAAAGAAAATTGATTAAAATTTTACCATTAGGTACCTAGCAATGCAGCAAATAGTTCAATCAAGTATACACGTCGCACTTGTCGAACATTCTATTTCTAATATACCACAATTTGAAGCATTAAAACTGATTTACAATCATTCCCAAAAAGGATCAAACTTTGGACTGCCGTAAAATGACCAAATCAAGTCCGATCTTCAAAAACAAAACATCACTGGAAAGATCTCTTCAAGAACTAAAACTTTTGTTCATATACTCTCAATGAAATACTTTTAGTTTTGGAGCTATTTAGGCCGAATAAAACACACTAATCGTAATATGACCTTGACCTTTTCATTTATTTTTTAATTTTTTAATTGTGAGGCCCTTTCGGACATAACAATACATAATTTGCGAAATTTTCTTGAAGAATGAACGAAAAATAAAGTCAGGAGCAACAAAAAACATGTTTTTGAAATTTTAATTTTTCCTAAAATTTAGTGAAGTTTGACCGTTCCTAGAGGACAAACCATGCATTTCTTAAATTCGCCACCCCATATATTTTGTGCGTATATGTCTTGCAAATCATTTGCAGCAAACAGAACTCTTCTATCTGATCTCTAACAAAAATGGATAGGTTTTTCGTGGACCTACCCTCATTTTCGCAGTTTTTTGCGAGGTTCGAACATTCAACCTTCTGTAGCTCAAAACTTTCAGCGACACGTACCTTCAAATTCTATCATATTTTATTTGGCTATCAACAAGGAACAGAATGCAAAAAAACGCATTTGAATCGGACCTCAAATAACTGAGTTATTAGCCAATTATTCATTTCATGCAAAACGCCCCCTAGCGGGAAAAGTAAGACAAAAATGAAAATTTTCTCAACGTTAGGGTCATCTTCAAATACGTGGTAATAACTGATTAAAATTTCAAACATGTGACTTTTTTCTATCATGGTGATATGCCGTTCACAATAAAAGGTTAGAAAAATAATAAAAAAAAAAAAAATAAAAAAAAAACAGAAGAAGAACAATAGGTTTTCGCACTGCGAGGTGCGAAAACCTAATAAAAATAAAACAGAAGAAGAACAATAGGTTTTCGCAAGCGATGCGAAAACCTAACTAGAATCGCTATCGCGATATCATCGGTTTTCGCAAAAGCAATTTACCTCAGTTAACGAGTCGCATGATTCGAAAAACATATTTCTTCGTTAAATGGCTTGTTGATACTGTTAGCAGTGATCTTTCAAACATTTCTGTCGCAATGTTTAAGCAGACTTTTTGCCCAAAAGAATATTGTTGAGTATTACCTGTCAGTTATGTAGTCGCGATATCATCAGTTTTCACGAAAGCAATTCCATTCAGTTCACGAGTCGCATGTTTCAAAAAACATATTTCTTCGTTCAATGGCTTGTTGAATACTGTTAACAGTGATCTTTCAAACATTTTTGTCGCAATGTTTAAGCAGACTTTTTCCAAAAGAAATTTTAAGTATTACCTGTCTGTTATGTAGTCGCAAACTTGAAAACCTTTTTTACGGACTTCGGGTACTGCAACGTTATATGTGTGTGTTGCTTTATGATGGCGACATACGACAATTGTACTCGATAAACAAGAATTGCAAACGACAAACAACAGTTTAAAATAACACGCGACAATGTATTATGCAACTCAACACTATTACAGACTAATGTTACATTGAATTACTATCATTTTCATGAAATATCGCTTTGATTTTTAGTGTTGTTTCAAATTGATGTCACCAAGAAACAGAATGCAAAAAATTGCATAAAATCAGACTTCAATTATTTTAGTTATAAAGAGTGATTTCAAGCCAAGCGCCCCCTAGCGGCAAAACGAGAAACAAACTTGAGTAAATATTTTCTATTAGGTACCTAGCAATGCAGCAGATGGTTCAATCAAATATAAAAGTCGCACTAGTCAAACATTCTATTCCTTATGTATCAAAATTTGAAGTATAAAACCTGATTTACAATTGTTCTAAAGAGGATCAAAATTTGGCCTGCCGTAAAATGACAAAATCAAGTTCATTCTTCAAAAACTAAACATCACTGGAAAGGGCTCTTCAAGAACTAAAACTTTTGTTCATACACTTTCAATAAAATATTTTTTGTTTTTGAGCTATTTTGAGCCGAATAAAAACACAGTAATCGTAATATGACCTTGACCTTTGAAATTTCATTTTAACTTCTTAATTGTGGGGTCATTTCAAACATAACAATACATAACTTGTGAAAATATCATGAAGAATGAACTAAAAATAAAGTCAGGAGCGACAAAAACCATGTTTTTGAAATTTTGATTATTCCTAAAATTTAGTGAAGTTTGACCGTTTCCAGAGGACAAACCATGCATTTATTAAGTTCGCCA
Organism: Solen grandis; assembly: GCA_021229015.1. Classification (NCBI taxonomy): domain Eukaryota; kingdom Metazoa; phylum Mollusca; class Bivalvia; order Adapedonta; family Solenidae; genus Solen; species Solen grandis. The sequence continues at coordinate 97,759,581 of CM037777.1, forward strand.
CCCCATATATTTTGTGCGTATATGTCTTGCAAATCATTTGCAGCAAACAGAATTCATCTATCTGATCTCTAACAAAAATGGATAGGTTTTTCGTAGACCTACCCTCATTTGCACAGTTTTTTGCGAGGTTCGAACTTTCAACCTTCTGTAGCTCAAATACTTTTAGCGACACGTACCGTCGAAACCTATCATATTTTATTTGGCTATCAACAAGGAACAGAATGCAAAAAACCGCATTTGAATCGGACCTCAAATAAGTGAGTTATTAACCATTAATAAATTTCATGCAAAACGCCCCCTGGCGGGAAAAGTAAGACAAAAATGAAAATTTTCTCAACGTAAGGATTAAGTTCATATAAGTAGAAAAAACTGGTAGAAATTTCATAATTGTGCCTTTTTTCTATCATGGCGATATGCCGTTCACAAAAACCGGCGGAAAATTCGAAAAAAAAAAAAAAAAAAATAAAACAGAAGAAGAACAATAGGTTTTCGCCCAGCGATGCGAAAACCTAATAAAAATAAAACAGAAGAAGAACAATAGGTTTTCGCAAGCGATGCGAAAACCTAATTACAAGAGCTGTCAGAGGACAGCATGCTCGACTATTCAAAATGCTTGTTGGTAAATCAAATGATATCTATTTCAATTCTTGCTCTTCACATACCCTGTACATAATAATAGTCAAAAATGATATACCTTGATAGTCTGACACCCCCTAATATTTTTATGAAGCTTAAAATTAATCCCATGCCTAGTTACTGAGACATTAGCATAATAACATTGTGCATGCAAAACTTTAACCAAAAATCCTAGCAAGAAAAGGGCCATTATTTGCATCAGTCTAAAAGTTATCTTCCTTAGTTTTCTGATGCCCTTGAAGACACTCCTTAACTTTCTAATCAATTCCACGAGCATTTTCTGAGATATAAACTGGATAGTAGCTTGAATGCCAAAAGTTTAACCAAAATTCTAAGTTAAAAGGGGGTCATAATTTTTAATATATTCCATCAAGAGTTATCTAACATGAAAGTATGATACCCCTAAACATATTAAAGATGTTTAAAATCAATCGCATGCCTGGATACTAAGATATTAGCATGAAAGTAACATGCATGCAAAACTTTAACCAAAATTTCTAAGTTAAAAAGGGGGCCATAATTTGTAACATATTCTATCAAGAGTTATCTACCATGAAAGTATGATACTCCTAAACATATTAAACATGTTTCAAATCAATCCCATGCCTGGATGCTGAGATATTAGCATAAAAGTACCTTGCATGCAAAATTTTAACCAAAATTTCTAAGTTACAAAGGGGCAATAATTTGTAACATATTCCATCAAGAGTTATCTAACATGAAAGTATGATACCCCTAAACATATTAAAGATGTTTAAAATCAATCGCATGCCTGGATACTGAGATATAAGCATGAGAGTATCTTGCATGCAAAACTTTAGCCAAAATTTCAAAGTTAAAAAGGGGCCATAATTCATATTAAATTCAGTCAACAGTTATCTACCTTGGTTGTCTGATGCCCCTGAACAAATTTATAAACTTTCAAGTCAATACCATGAACGGTTATTGAGATAAAGGTTGATAGTTACTTGCATGCAAAACTTTAACCAAAATTTCTAAGTTAAAAAGGGGCCATAATTCATATTAAATTCAGTCAAGAGTTATCTACCTTGGTTGTCTGATGCCCCTGAACATATTTATAAACTTTCAAGTCAATACCATAAACGGTTATTGAGATATAAGGTTGATAGTTACTTGCACGCAAAACTTTAACCAAAAGCTGCAATGCCAACGCCGACGCCAGGGCGACTACAATAGCTCTTATATTCTTCGAATAGTCGAGCTAAAAAGCAAAATATTGGATGTATAAAACAAGTACTTAAAACAAACTATAAAAATATAACAATAAGAATTAAAAAAACAAAAGGTCCCAGCTGGTATAGAAAAAGTACTGATCGCCGCTCTTACCGATTGAGCTAATTCCACAAGTGTGTAACGAAGGTGCAAATAAGGCTATTTATAGTTAATTAATAAGGCTATGTATAGGTTATTACTGTATCAAAACAGCAGCACTACACAGACAATTTTACTTAATTTTTTTTTAAATTAATTAAGCTCAATATAGAAGACATGAAATGTGCAATGTCCAGACTGACGAGTGAAGTGATAAGTAGGTTATGACCTATATGTATGAAAACATCATTAAAATACAAACATCTACTGACTAATAATTTATTGAATATGATCAATTACACTGGAAAATTTAAAACAAAACAAATCACGTATTTGATACCCCAAAACAATCACATAGAAAAATATCAGTCACTGAAAACTATTACTATCACAACTTTACATGCGACTGCAATACCAATTTGCACATGCACTAATGGAAGTGAAAACTCTTTTTAATTTGACATATTAATATATATACAGTACTTAATAACAGTAATATATATTCAGATCAGTACTGAATACCGTCCAGAAAAACACCCTTTGACTGTATGCTGTGTTAACAGCTTAGAAAATTGTCAATACTGGTGTAAACACTAAATGTGCCCCATGCATCAATTTAGCATAATGGTCAATAGATGTATCAAATTACAAATGATGATGGAGATTCAGATTAAAAATATGAATGTACCTGTAAAATAGCAAAATATGCGAGGAGAAATGGCCCTTGAATTATCGAAAAATGCCACATTCCACTTTGTTTGCACTAAAGCATCCACATTTTTGTATCAATCCTAATCAGACTTATATACACAGCGATTCAATGTGTATGCTTAAATATGCGTCTTGTTAAATGCATAAGTAAATTAAGGCTTTCCCCTTGTACGTTTTAATACAATTTACATACTTTTAAGAGCCTATAGATGTATGAGAAATCTTCATCAATTTATTTGAGTCAAAATGTTATTTTGTTCAGCGGCTGTAGAAGAATACATGTACAGTGGAAACTCCCTAAACCGGACACCCTCGGGACCAGCAAAAAAGTCCGGATTAGAGAGGATTCCGGATTACGGAGGTTTTGTAAATCAGACTCAGCTGTTGTTGTGGATGATGATGTTGATGATGATATTTTTTCTTAACTTTTTTTTAATAGATCTTTATTGTCATAATTATATTTTGAACATAATACCCACTCTATTTTTCTCTCAGATTTTTTTAATAATCACCTGCTATACTCTCATTCTTTTTCATCATTAATTGACAAAATTACTTACCTTTTGTCTTCCTGATCAATTTCCTGATTGTCAAGTTTGTTTTTTACACCTTATTCTTAATAACACTCTTTACCATATACCTGACTGTCCGTACCATAATTAACCTTAATCCCATAAACCTGACAGTCCGGACGATTATTATTTCTTCCCTTTCACCGCGTTTTTATGAAGAAACAAATGATTTTGGAAAACAGCATCCGGATTACAGGGGTTTTTTTAAGCACAAAAATGATAACCGGACCAAAACTTGCGTCCGGAGTACAGAATACGGAGGATCCGGATTAGAGAGTTAA
>CM037777.1:97763212-97788558 GCA_021229015.1 Solen grandis
GGACTCCACGATACCTTCACATGTCTTCTCAAACTCTGGGTCAAGCTCTGTCTTGATGATAGAGTATGCCATATCTTTGAGAGCACATGCTCTGTGACGAATCACTCGACCTGAAAGAAAATACAACTTGTACAGTTAAAGAGATTTTATGAATTATCTATTATACTCTTCAGTCTAATACAGGGTTCATTATACTTCTGAATTATTAGATTAGCTTTTCAAAATGTACATATGAATCTACACTATGCCATTTTTCTTGCTTGCTAGACTCTCTTACATTAAAAGTTAGAGTACAAAGAAAAAATGTATTCACAGGACCAGATCTCCCTATTGTTACATTTTCTATTACTTCTAAAGAATGTTTAATGATTTACTGTTATATATTCTAAACTGCAAATTTTAGAAATAAAGGCTAAGAACTGCATTTTAGAAAACATCTCTAATTTATATTTCCTCAAAAGAAATGTGATTTCTATATAGTCCCTGCTTCTGTAAAGTGGTGTTAATTGGGAAATTTTAGATCTTTGTATTATTAAAAAAAAAAAAAAAAAAAAAAAAAAAAAAAAAAAAAAAAAACAAGAGGGCCAAGATGGCCCTAAAGACGCTCACCTGAGGACATTTGTGCTGACCAAGTTTGAGGAAGATTGAATCAAAATTGTGGCCTCCAGTGTGTAAACAAGGTTTTTCTAAGATTTGACCTACTGACCTTCTTTTGGATCCAACCTGACCCATTTTAGAACTGGTTCAAGATATCACCAAGACAAACATTCTGACCAAGTTCGAGGAAGATTGAATCAAAATTGTAGCCTCTAATGTGTAAACAAGATTTTTCTAAGATTTGACCTACTGACCTACTTTTCAATCGCTTCTTAGGTCTATTAGATTAATGATCTTCGATAATTCGTTGAAATTTCTGAAGAGAATCGTATACCTACCAAACTGAAACCAGAAATGGAGGGCTGAATAGTTTCCTAATTTTTCATTGGTTAATATTATTATAACCTAAAACGACCGAATTTGTTTTTATTACCAACAATACGATTATCTGTACTTTCATATCTTCCTTAAAGAAAACTTTTATTTAATATACAATTGACACAATTTTTTTTTTTTAATTTTAAAAAAAAAATTTAAAAAAAATTAAAAGGGAAAATTTTAACCTTTATTACTTAAAATTATTTACTAAATCTATAGATTAAGCTCTAGGTCTTTTCCTATGTAACTCTATGTGAAACAAGTGACCACTGGTGCGGGGTCATTTATCACGATTTTTAATGATTTTCCTATTTAAATCAATGTAAAACAAGTGACCCCTGGTGCGGGGGCATTTATCACCATATGGCTATGATTTGAACAATCTTGTTAATTAACCATTAGATGATGCTACATACCAAATATCTAAGCTCTGGGCCTTGTGGATTCACAGAAGAAGATTTTTTAAGATTTTCCTATATAACTCTATGTAAAACAAGTGACCCCTGGTGCGGGGGCATTTATCACCATAGGGCTATGATTTGAACAATCTTGGTAATGAACCATTAGATGATGCTACATACCAAATATCTAAGCTCTAGGCCTTATGGATTTATAGAAGAAGATTTTTAAAGATTTTCCTATATAACTCTATGTAAAACAAGTGACCCCTGGTGCGGGGGCATTTATCACCATAGGGCTTTGATTTGTACAATCTTGGTAATGGCCCATAAGATGATGCTACATACCAAATATCTAAGCTCTAGGCCTTGCAGTTTTGCAGAAGAAGATTTTCAAAGTTTGAGTTTTTAAAATCTATTTTTAGCTCCTGTGACCTACTTTTTCAACCAATCTGAATAATTTGTACAACTTTGATAGAGGGCATCATAAGGATGATTCCTGTGAAGTTTGGTCAAAATCCCTTCAGCGGTTCAGGAGGAGATGTTGTTTAAAGCAAATTGTTGACGACGGACGGACGCACGCATGGACGACGGACGACGGACAAAAGGTGATCACAATAGCTCACCTTGAGCACTTCGTGCTCAGGTGAGCTAAAAAGTTAAAAATTTCAAGAAGTTGCAAGGTCAACAAAACACAGGCAAATTTTCTGAAGTTTCTACTCACTCTGTGGGTCACGGTCTGGATTATACTCCAGGGCGTTCAGACATATCTGTGTGATATCTGCTAGAAACTCCTTCACTGACTGGTAGTGATGTAGGTCAATCTTTGACATCATTGTTGACAGGTCCATTGGCTTCTTGATGATGTCATAGTAGTCTGGAACCTGTAAAATTAATTAAAACTGTTAAAATGAAAAAATAAAAATAAATAATAATTAATTTCTAACAATCAACCTCATTTGCTAGGCATCTTAACAATGTAAGCCCAGAGCAAACTCAGTCTGCACATTTTCAGGTTAAAATAAGTTCATACACAACACTGTTTCAGAGCTTCTTGTCCTTGAATAAATATTCTTTAGCCTACAAGTGACTTTGAGGCACTGTTACCCTTTCGAACACAGTACATGTATAAATCAATCTAAGTTTTAGAACAGAGGATTACATTTTACTGATGACCCGTATTTTCCAAGCTATACATTTGTGCATTTGTACTAGAAAATAAATATTGAAATTTTCTTTACAGAGTTAAACTTCATGGTTCAATACTGGCTAAAACTAAATAATTAAAATCTTGTAAATAATGAGATTTTAGAAGTATTATTAACTTAAATATCTTACATCTTCGATATCAACAGGTTTTGTGAAGATGAAGAACTTCCTGTCTCGCCCCAGTTTATTGAGGGTATCCCTTAGAAACAGACGCAGTTCTGTGAGGGTTGCCTCCTCTATCTCTACCAGCTTTTTCATCTCCTCTGAAGTCAGCTTCTTTGGTTCAGGGGGCGGAGCTTTCGGCAAAACCTCCAGCATTCTCTTAGCTGTAGAATACAAAATTATGCAGTTACAACCCTGTATTTGAGTAAAATGGATTGAGGTTAATGTCACATAAGTGCATTCCTTTTGAAGCACTTGCTATTACAAAAGATATAACACGTGCCAGTAGAACCGGTGGATGCTCCCCAATCTGCAATTTATCACTTGATGAAAACTTAATTACATGTATACTATTTGAGCTCAGGACAAAATTTAAGTATGAAAAATAACAACGGGTAATAACTCCCAAATTATGCGACTGAGAGTTATCCTTCTTGTACACTGCACTTCTTGTCAATGAGATCTATCAACCTATGAGGTTTCATGTTGATACCTCTTATAGTTTATGTGTTATGCTCCGGACAAAATTTAAGTATGAAAAACAACAAAGGGCAATAGCTCCAAAATTACGCAAAATAATTATGGTTCTTGTACACTGCACTTCTACTCATATAATTTGAAATCTATCTACCTATGAAGTTTCATGTTGATACCTATAAAGTTTGTGTTATGCTCCGGACAAAATTATGACGGATGGACGGACAAAGCAGCAACTATATGCTCTCTCTTTGGGGAGTGTAAAATATATTTTGAGGTGAAGTTTTCTAAATTAAATTTCAAAATTTCAAGAATGAAACCTTCTCACATTGCACAGGCTCAAGTACTTATTAATGACTGATTTGTACTGTAGTTTTAACTTTAATGAAGTGAAGGGTGAATAGCAATGATTTAAAGAAGAGCCATACCTGCCACACGATGCTGTGGAGGTCCCCTGGTGGCCTGGTTGAGGAGCAGATCCTTGAAGAACTCCTGTCTCTCGCTGTTACTGGGGTTCCTCATGGTGATCACCTCACCAGAGAAATCATCAAACAGGTCTTGCAGCTATAAACATTTAACCAAAAATCTGTGATTTTAAAGAACAGACAAAAACAACTCACTAACAACAATGTAATTCCTATACAGTCTCAACTTCTGTTTGTGAAGCAGGGGCCCATTTCACTAAACTTCATAGGATTTTTTTAATGTAGTCCTAAGTATGTGGCCTTGCATTGTATGTACTAATTTCTTATTTGCACAGTAAAACATATAGAAAGATGACCCAATTTACTGTATTATTATACAAGTTTATCTCTTTATGTGTAGAAAAAAAAATCATATCATCTAATAATAGTAATAAAATAGGTCAAAAGAATAATATTACTTGAATCTTTGAATTTACATACTAAATCGAGGTGTGAGAGCGAAACTAGGCTAAGTGCATATGTATATATTAGCACTGCCTGGTTTTGCTCTTACCACTTGATATACAAAGATATTTTTCGCACAAAGTTAAGTAAAATGGGCCCCAGGGGTCTAGTTAGAGCTGTCACTAAAGCTGTTGGATACACTTTCTACCTTGACTCAACAGTGTAAGATAATATTTAAATTTCCATTAAGTGGGACAGAATGCTGCCAGGACAGGACAGGACAGAATGTGCAATTTCTATACAGCATATGTCTGAGGTGAATATGTGTTTAAGACAAAAAAGAGAATATTGAAGCTTGTGTGTACATGATGAATCACTCACAGAGAAGTCCAGAAGAGTGTGGTGTTCCTCGCTGGTAGCCAGGAGAAGTAGGGGACAGGAGGGGTCAACATCCTGGATCAGTGTCAGAAAGGTGGCCTTGACAGTCTCCCCGACAACACTCCACCACTGGTTGATGTGTGGCAGGTAGATAATGCTGGGCGAGGTGCGACGGGCTTCCCTGAATATCTGTTAACAGTGTAGTTGCAGCATTTTATTACTTTACTTTCAACATTTTATACCAGTCTTATTTTCTTACCTGCCTATGAACACTTTCAGTATTTGTGTATTTTCATATTTAAATTTAATTTTTAGCTTCCCAATTTTTGTAAATAAAGGGACTTTGTGACTGAGAATGTAATACATACATACATATAAATACACACCATAGATACCTTATGGAAAAGGAACTTGAAAGAAGAAAACAGAGACAAAAATGAGGATGTGGGAGAGAAGAAAATTTGGCTGAAGAAGTGATCATTGTTAAGAAATAAAAAAAACTTTACAGCCAAAAAGCTAGAAAAGAAAGTAATAGAGATGAAAGAAGATGATACTGATATTAACAGGTTAACTCCGTCAAAGACAGAGACTTAAGATGGAGTGATTAATTAGGGGAGGGAAAGAAATTCAGGAATTAAGATCAGAGAGAGACAGGCAAACAAATGAAAGTAAAGAGAATGAGCTATAGGAAGCTAGGAAGACAAACGATGATAGAGACATCAGGAAGTGGAAAATATGTTCACAACAAAAACAACCAAGACTATTTTCAAGATCCTCTGTTGATATTCTGACCACTTCCAACTGAAAATGATTTTAACTGAGAGTATTTCCAATTAAACAATTCACTGCAGTTTTATCTTCTTTTTTTTTCCAGAAACTCTCAAATTAGAACTGTGTATTATTTTTTACTCCCAAGATACCTGGAAAAGAACTGAGACACTATCCCTACCTGAGCACAAGCCTCCTCGGGAGATCGAGCACTGACAGCAAAGAGTGCAGGTAGGTCGAGGACATGTACTGGCAGCTGCTCCAGGTGATGTAGGATCCCTGGTGCTATGTGAGAAGACTGACCCTGGTCACTGTCCCCACACAGCAGCAGTCTGGGCCGGTCAGTGGAAGGATGACGATGTGCATAGCTGTGGTTCAAGAAATGGTTATATAGACAGCCATGTCATGTATGCTTTTATCATTCAAACATATATTTGGAGGGAATGAAACATAAACGAAAGTGTTTTTTGGAGCCTAGACAGCATCCAAAAATAAAAGATCAAACAGAGGAACAGATATTAAGCTTTACTGACTTACTGAGTATTAATCTTTACATTTAATATTTATTGTATTTGTTAAAATAATTGAGTAATGTTTGCACATTTAACCCTATTACATGTATTTTTAAAACTGAATAACAAACATACATTACAGTGTTTTAAGTACAATTATGACACAGAGAGCTACTATATGTACTAGTTTTCAAAAATCAGAGCCAGTCAATCAAGAAAGTTAAAAATCCTCTCTAACACGAGTGGGACATACCACATTGAAGCAATATCAGATTGAATGCCTACAGGGTCACAGGTAACACATGTTTTGAACAGTTTACAGAATTGGATCTCCCAGCATTTAATGAGTTAAATTACTCACCAATTTCAAATCATTTAGGTTTAAGTCAATTTTTAATTGAGTAATGGCACAAATATGCAGCCAATCTATTTCTCTGATTGAATGTACATATGCTTTTTTGTTAGGAAGTTTTTACTTTATTACAAAACAACAACAACAAAAAAATACGGCCTGAAGAAAAGAAAAAGAGCCACATGAAAGTGACTGACCAATGAGGTGTGCATTTTAAATTGATGACAATTTATATATACCTTGTAAAGTTCATGAAAGATTCTGGGGTTGCTGGAATGTTTGAAGATCTGCGTCTCTTGTCTAACTTCTGTTCATAGATGGATGCCTCGTGTTCCTCCTCATCACTGCATTGTTCACTGTCCACCACACTGCCCTCCTCCTTCTCTGTCAACCATACAGTGTCATAGATGTAGCAGAAATATATAATGTTCAATTTACCTATTACCACTGAAGACATGGCATTTCACAATAATGTTATATATAGAAAAAACAGACTGAACTACAAGTGTCTAAGTCTGAACATTATGACATTATTTTCTGATCCAAATGCACACAGTATAAAACCTGATCTGGTTTTCAATAGTCACAATGGTCATATTTTTATGAACTCCTGTACAGTAACATCTGAATTGATTAACCCAAATTGAGAAAATTCAAATTAATCACACTATTTAAATTTCATATTACCGGTACATACTTTTTACAGAATTCAGACTCATTTATTTGGAGTAAGATCTGGTTGGTAAATATTAGGAACTGAAACTTAAGTATGCATCATTTTTTTGTTATGTACCGAAACTTTTGAAGAAAAAGATGATAAAAACACTCATTTTTCAATGTGTGACATGTATTATTTCATGTCTGCATAGATTCATAAATAAAAAAAAAACAATCATCTAAAAATCCATGATCAAAAACATAAAGGACAACAAAAATATACATTTCTTTGTTTTAGATATATCCTGCACTCATAAAAAAGTCACTTTGATATTTACAAAGCAAATTATTTGATCATTTATTACCTGCTGTATCCAAGTTAGCCAGTTGGGATAATACTGTTGGGAAAACATCATTTAGTTTGGCTAATGCCTCTGTGAGTTGAGCACTGACTAATGGCGCCACCTTTGATGACAGCGCCCTTGCTGGGGTTGTAACAGATCTCTGAGAGGTAGGTACAATGTTCTTCATCCCAAAGTAGAAGTCCCGAGCACCAACTCTAATTGAAGATACATCAATCTGGAGTTTCTCAGAGGATGTGTAGATCTGGGGATACCTTCGTCTGAGAGCAAGTAGAGCTGCCTCTGTGCATAATGCCTTCACATCTGCCCCACAGTAACCTGGCAATAGTATATTTCATGTGTAATAAGGATTTGCAGAATGTCTAATGCCAAATAATTTATGCAAATTGTCAGTGATGTATTGCACAAGTTAACCACATGAGGCCACCCTTAAAAATATATCTTTTGGCTGTTGCCGACCCAGGGTTGCAAGGAGTGGGTTGGTAGGTAGGTTGTTTTTTTTTTTTTTACTTTTGACATATATAGTTTGATACTGATAAAACAAAGAAATATCGTGAATTAATAACAATAACCTTTATTTTGGAATTTAAAACTAACAAAACAAAATAAACATTTGTGACTAGACTTTATAACATAACTTTGACAATTCAAACCTATCAGTTTTTTCAAAATGGACATCAGTTTTGCTTAATAAATCTGCTAGCAGATTGTTCCAGGAATCAGAACAGTTAAATGAATAGATTCTTTTCTTCAATATGTTTTTTTTTTCCGGTTGGTTGGCATAATTAATACTAATATTGCAGCAGAATGTTATTTCTCCCGAAGATGCATGCTTCCTTTTTACGATGGCCTCTGCCATGTTTGAGGTTGCTATGCTACTGGTGAAGTAGACGCTTGCATTCAGTCATTTCTGCACATTCAATCGTCTACACGATACCAATCGATAAAAAGATGCAACCCTACCACAGCCAGGATATGAAAAGGGCAGGGTGCTAGTGGCCCAAAGGGGCATCCGATTCGCTAAGCGATGATGCTTGTTGGTAAATCAAATGAAATCTATTTCAATTCTTGCCCTTCACATACCCTGTACATAATAATAGTCAAAAATGATATACCTTGATAGTCTGATACCCCTTAATATTTTTATGATGTCTAAAATCAATCCCATGCCTAGTTACTGAGACATAAGCACAATAACACTGTGCATGCAATACTTTAACCAAAAATCCAAGTTAGAAAAGGGCCATAATTTGTATAAAATTCAGTCCAAACATTATCCTTCTTAGTTTTCTGATGCCCATGAAGACACTCCTTAACTTTCTAGTCAATTCCACAAGCAATTTCTGAGATATAAGCTGGATAGTAGCTTGAATGCAAAAGTTTAACCAAAATTCTAAGTTAAAAGGGGGTCATAATTTTTAATATAATTCCAAGTGTTATCTTCCTTTATAGTATGATACCCCTAAACATAATATGTTTCAAATCAATCCCATGCCTGCACTCTTTGATATTAGCATGGATACTGAGATATTAGCATTAAAGTAACTTGCATGCAAAACTTTAACCAACATTTCTAAGTTAAAAAGGGCAATCATTTGTAACATATTCCATCAAGAGTTATCTACCATGAAAGTATGATACCCCTAAACATATTAAAGATGTTTCAATCAATCCTATGCCTGGATACTGAGATATTAGCATGAAAGTACCTTCATGCAAAACTTTAACAAAGATTTTTAAGTTAAAAAGAGGCCATAATTTGTAACATACTCTATCAAAAGTTATCTACCATGAAAGTATGATACCCCTAAACATATTAAAGATGTTTCAAATCAATTGCATGCCTGGATACTGAGATATAAGCATGAGAGTATCTTGCATGCAAAATTTTAACCAAAATTTCTAAGTTAAAAAGGGCCATAATTTGTAATATATTCCATCAAGAGTTATCTACATTGGTTGTCTGATGCCCCTAAACATATTCATAAATTTTCAAGTCAATACCATGAATGGTTATTGAGATACAAACTAGATAGTAGCTTGCACGCAAAACTTTAACAAAATTTTCTATTGCATGCAAAACTTTAACCAAAATTTCTAAGTTCAAAAGGGGCCACAATTCATATTAAATTCAGTCAAGAGTTATCTACCTTGGTTGTCTGATGCCCCTGAACATATTTATAAACTTTCAAGTCAATACCTTAAACGGTTATTGAGACATAAGGTTGATAGTAACTTGCACGCAAAACTGTAACCAAAAGCTGCAACGCCGACGCAAGGGCGACTACAATAGCTCTCATATTCTTCGAATAGTCGAGCTAAAAATGAGCTTGACTTGTATCTTTCTCTCTCCCCCACCCCCCCTTTTTTTTTCAAAGTTATATTTCAGATATCTTCACACAAGTTTTGATAGATGCTGCTACCTACCCACTTCAGTATTTGCTGCCTGGCCTTATAAAGGAAAAATAAATATACCAAATTATCACAAAGAAAGAGACAATTAACTTCACACCTAAAAGTCACTAGTATATAACAAGTCAAAACTAAATTTAAAAGAGTGAAGCAACCTCTTTGCACCAGGTAAATGCATTTTAGTTCAAGGTTTATTTTTCTTGTATGGCCTTTATTCAATGGTTATGCCAAGATTCAGTACTTGTTAAATAATTAGCTTGCTGAAAAATGCGGACTAATACACTGTACTAGTATTACATAGATTTGTCTTAGAGACTTGAATTTGACACAGTAGAAACTTGCTCAGAGCAAAGTTATCAATACAAACAAGTATCGAAGTCATGGTTATATATAAAGATAAATAAAGCTGCAAAACATGCTTCCTAGCTGTCAAAGGTGATAGTGAAATGTGAACACAAATTATTTATTTAAACTTTTCAAAACATGTGTTATTTAATCTATTGATTAAGTTATATTTCCTTTCCTGAAATAATAAGGTAAACTAAGACCAGTTGTAACACCTGTGCAAGTAGTTCTATACCTGAAGAGATGGCAATGGAAACAAAACTCTCTGTCGAATCTGCCCGGGCGTCTGAGAGCCGGGATCTATAGAGTCAATCCTGTTGGTAGCACCTATGACCACGATTTCTCCTCGACTGTCCAGTCCATCCATTAAGGCCAGGAGGGTGGACACAATGGAGCTGTGTATCTGGTCCTGGCGGCTGGATCTGACCGGCGCTAGGCCATCGATCTCGTCAAAAAATATGATGGACGGTCGTGTTTGGTATGCCTTGGATGTGAGAGGTAATGAAATTTGTAAAATTGTGTGCATAACTGGCTATTAAGTTTTACCAGAATTTTAAATAAGTTTAGTCAAGTTTGTAGAAGACAATATAAAGCCACAGCAAAGCCTGTTATTGTTCTGCATGGACAAGTTTTGTATTGATGAGATAAAATTTGCTGAAGGTCAGACCATATAAAAACCTGAACAAGCTTTGAGAGCATTTTTCAAGACTCTGGCTTGTGCTTCCAGCTTTTCAAGCCCTTAACTTAAAACCTACTATTCTAATTTGATTGGGAAACAAAAGCCTACAACTAATACTCATCCACTAAGATTTTAGGCAACAAGTACCTTTAGACGCAAATGTTGTTATGCCATCAGCACACAAAACTTATCATTTAAATTGACTGCCAAAAATGGAATTTAAGACTTAAATTGACTAAATAAAAGAAGTTACTGGAATACAGTCACATACCTGATCAAACAACAGTCTCAGCTGCCTTTCTGACTCCCCCACCCACTTGCTCAAACAGTCAGCCCCTTTCCTCATATAGAAGGCCACTCGTCTGTCATCTGAACTGCACTCATTAGCTAGTGCTCTGGCAACAAGTGTTTTCCCAGTTCCTGGAAAGAAATTCATTGAAACTATTTTCTACAAATAATTTTTTGAATAAAAGATATGAAGTCTAAAAAAGTGTTTTCACCTATTTTCCAACCATTACTGTTTTTTTACTGCATAATCATTTATCTTCATGAATAATTTATTCACAAATGTGGAACCACAAATAATTGTAAAAATAATACCTTTCATGTATAGACAACCATTTTTAATGATTTTACATTAAATTGATTATTTCTGAAAATCTGAATTCAGAGTTCAGAGTATGCACATTAACTTATCAATACTAAGTTAGTTAATATTTGAGCTCAAATAATTTGGTACCTGGCGGACCATAAAAGAGAACACCCCTTGGTGGTGAGATCTTGAAGCGTTCAAATATTTCTGGATACAGTAATGGAAATACAACCATTTCTTTCAAGGCACGGATATGTTTCCCCAGACCTCCAACACTGTCAAAAGTAACCTGCAAACAAAATGGTAAATTGACACCATAAAAAAAGATATTCTGGTTAAAGGAGGAAACCCGTCTCTGAAAAAGTTAATGGATGAACAAGCCAAGAGCATGACCAAAACCCCCCCAAAACCCCGCCCCCCACCCCACCTTCAATGTGAGAAGAAAATTTCCCTTCAAACATCATTTGAAATTATTGAATTTGGAAAATTTAGAATTTGGCAATTTACACTTGCAAATATCACCCATCAAAAAGCCCCAATATAAGAGTACTTTTCCAAATTGCTGCACAATAAATATTGGCCAGCCTGCGAGTGAAAACAGGCAAGTTATATGTGTGAAAATAACATACCGATCTGTCTATGTTCATTGGGTCAACATCTGCTAAACTAGATCCAATCTTTTGTCTATCTCTCAGCAACATAGACTTTGAAATATCATCTGGGTCAAAGTTCATGGGCAGGCACCTGGAATTCAAACAGTAAATACATGTAATAAATTCTCTATGACACACACACGTGTAACAGTTGAATAAACACCTCCAACATCAGACAAGACAAAGTCATTCCTTTTTATCCTCAAACTTATTGGGATGCCTCACTAGTAATGAACTAAAGAGACTGGCCATTAAAATCTAAAATAATCAAGCAAATATTATAAAATAGGAATAAAGAAATGTACAATGACCCATCATTTATCAATACAAACATCACATCAGAGTGATGACTGACAGGATTCACCTTATCCAGTAATATCAGTTTCAAACTCTTATAGAAGACATAAATAGTACAGTATATCATAACATTATCAGACTAATATCACTTTACAGTTATGATGTTTGCTCTGACCTGAGAAAATTAAAAAAAAAAATGTCTATAGAAGTTTGGAATAATTAAAATACAGGATTCAGCTATCATGAATTGACTTGCGGCGCTGGAACCTTTCCTCGTCACTACTGGAATCAGTCGAAGATGAGGATGTTGAGCTTGATCGATGGAATGTTTTACGATGTCTGAAGCAGGAAAACAGCATCATGTAGGCATACTTGGAATTATCTCTAAATGTCCCTTTTAACCTGAAACCTTGATTTCAAAAGAACCTATGTCTGGAAAAACAGTATTACATCTTAAGCTAGACAAAAAAACTGCACAAATAATTAATTTTTTTTTCTGAGAAATTATTATTCAGAGATATATGCAGAATGGAGATGCACCTGAGGCTGGCTCAAGCATTGCATGTTTACCTATTTTTCATCCTGCGTCGCGCTGGGGACATAAACTGAGTGATACCACTGTGTCTGCGCCTTGCTGGAGAATTGGGGGTGGTTACTTCATCATTGAAAAACCTGGACTGAGTCCGTGTTCTTTTTTCTGCAATGATTAATTGTTGATGTAATCAATAAAACTTCCAATTGGTGAGATTGATTTATATAGATTCTTAAAAACAAAAAAACCAACAAAAAAAAACCTCCTCTTCCATGGTAAATTTCCAATTAGAAATATTTAAGTTCTTGGGATGATTTTAACAAGAGATTTGCTTTTTCTTCACTTAATATCCATATCATATCTACTTTATGAAAGAGCCTGGTCATGATTAGATCAACTGCTCACAAACAGTATGAAACCATTGATCACATAACCCAGTGTAGTTATTGGGTAATTTAATAATATAAGTATTTCTGTAAACTTTAATTTACAGTGTCTATCACTTGATTACAAGACATAAAAATACACATCCATGAAATACAGGATTAAAACATATATATCATGGTGATGAGAAACTCTTTTACACAATTGATGAAAATAAATATCTTTAAGGTGTGAAAAATTATAATGCAACTGTCAGATGAAAGAAGACTTAACATATTTAACTCTTGCTCATATAGAGATGAGAAATGCTCTCCTACCATGCAGTGGAGCATTATAGAGTTGTGTCCTTGGCTTGTTCTCCCTGAGATAGTAGGATCTTGAGGTCTTCTTCTCACCCTCTTTATCTTCATTGTCTTCATTATTGTCATCATCCTCATCATCCTCATTTTCTTCGTCATTGTCTGGAATGATTTATTTTAATTTTATTTTTTTTGTTGAGTCAATAAATTGAAAGCCCAGCAGGATTCTTTAATAGCATGAAAATAGTATTTTACTGTAAAGTCTTCTAAAAGTTCTAAAATAATTTAATGACTGAATACTTTTAATTATTCTAATTCACAGCATTCAAAAGCCAAAGAAATGAATCTGTGACTTATCAATTGTGCGACAAAACTGCTAGATCTCAATGAAGCACACACAATTATACAACAGAATGCAAATTACTTCTACCCCTTCTATCACCTACAGTAATGGTTAGCAATCATTTTCTAATTAATATGGCCATATTTAGACCCTGTGGTCTAGGATAATACACAAAGAGACAGCATACAGAAAAGGCAGTTGTTTGATACAAGGGAGTCCAGGTGCAAGTCTGGTGTATAGCACTGATACACAAGAGACAAATTCCTGGGAAGAACTAGTACTGAGTTACTCCAAAACCTCATAGCAACCCCATTTTGCTAAGTGCCGGGCAAGCATACATCTGCAACCAATTTCATATGTCTTTAGTTTGACAGGGTCACAGATGGAAAAGTGTCCAAGCTGGAATTCGATACCCAGACCTCCCTAATAAAAAAAAAGACACTCTACCTTTAAGTTTTTGCACCACTGAGCTAATTCCTTCTTCAACTTATTCAATCTGAAGTGTGTTTTTTTTTGTTGTTTTTTTGAAATTACGATTTATTCAATACCTTTTATAGTTCAAGAGGTTTGGACCAGTACATTACACCTGGGAAGGTTAAAAGAATCTTTCAATGAAGGTGGCTTAAAGTCTTGACCTTTAAATTATTGGTCCTTTAAATAACACCAAAATAAATGTATCCACAAATAATATAAAATTTACAGTATGAAAGAATGCTATACCATCTGAAACTTCTTCTCCGTCCTCCTCTTCATTGGCCTCGCCCTCATCACTCTCTTCCATGGGCATACCATACATGTCTCGCTTGATGGACACTCTCTTCCTCTTTCCCTCGGCTGTACATGTCCTTGTATTCCTAGCATAATCAATATTAAGACAAGGTAGAGATTGAAGGGGAGGGAGAAAAAAGAAGATTGTTTCATTAGTTCTTGATTCTTGAATAACAATTTCAAAGGCCTAAACATTGATACTTATTTATTATAACAATACATTAGAAATTTGGATTTGTCATCATCAATATACAAATATGACTCGAAAAACCTCTATTACATTTTTCTTAGAAATATTTCTTTGAACTGGATAAATTCTGATAAAATGGCTTTTGTTAAGAACTTTTCTTGATCATCATAAACTTAATTACCATGTTTGTATATTAGGCCAGGACAACTTATATTATAAAACCAATGTTCAGTTTATTTGCCAATGTTAGATGTCCCACAGACAGTATTTCGGTCATTTAATGGCTTTTGTCCACACGATATAAGAGCTGCCTAACTTCAATATCATGCCATAGACAAGTGGTATGAAAGCAAACTCAAGTCATATAATCCTAAAACAACCCTTAAAAGCTGAGAGCCAAACAAGGGAAGTATCAAACTACAATGGAAATCAAAATTAAAACCCACAACCTCCTAGTTACAGGCCACTATCAGTTTTATCCCTGAGAACCCCAGGATCCAACATATCAAAACTCTTTTACATGCAGTCAAACCCGTCTTAAGCAGTCAGTCAAGGGAATAACAGAAAGTGACCACCTAACAGGGTGACCGCTAATAAAGGTTAACATATAACACTATTTTGTATTTTGGTAATAGTAAAAGTGACCGCTAAATACAGGTGACCGCTACTACAAGTTCAACAGTACCTCAGAATCCTCCACACCATCATCTGTATCAACATTGTCTCTTCTGCGTTTCCTCTCAGGCACTGATCCATTCCAAATGCCCCTGAAGTATTTTCTGATCCAGGTTGTCGTAATAGCCTTCCTAGCTCTTTTGCTGCGCCGAATCCCACTCTCTTCCATTTCATCAAGTTCCTCCCTCTGTACAGTGCATATATACATAAAATGATCAATGATTACAATCCTGATTGATGATTTTTTTTCAATTTCAGAAAATTTCAGCTCAATAATTGACAGATTTATGTATTTTATTATTAGCAGGTAAACATTTGGAATAATCATTACCCCTTACTTATACTTGATTTGCAGTCTATGATGAAGTCTAAAGCTATGAAGACCTTAAAAATTGATCTAAATCAAACATATATGGAGACTGTGTTTTCTCATGTGATCCAGTTCATAGAAACATTTATCATATCTCTAAAGATTCTACTAAAACCCTACAATGAATACAGTTCAGGGCTGTATACTTAATATAACAGGTAATTTCTATAAAAAGATCAATACAGTATGCATTACAAAAGGTAGGTTTTTACGTAAAATCATTGAAGTTAGATATTAATCTATAGTATTTTAAGGTGAAAGATGTTATATACAGAAATATCACTCCCAACAATCAACTGAATGTATTACAGTATAGTCCACATGAAACTTTTACCAACCTTAAACTGTTTCTCAGTCAATCTGATACTGTTATTTACAGTTCGACGTTGGCTACTCCTTAATTTCTGAAACCTTGGGGACTTTTTCCTCTGAGTCTAACTCTGACATGCTGGTTTCTGAGATGACCTTCTCTGCACAGAGGGCAAATCCTCCTCTGGCCCACTTTCCGCTCCATCATCTTCACTTCCTCGTCATCATCATCTAACATTGTCCTTCGAGTTCTCCTTCCACTCCTTCTTGTAGGGTAACCTTGTGAGATTGATTAATGTTAAATTTCCATTATTAAATATGCCATTTTTTTAAAGTAATAGTGTATGATATCAGTTTTTTTTCCCCCTCATAACGATAACAGTGTTTTAGCAGGATTATCTATGGGTCTGTTAGATTCAGAAAATTGCAAAAAGTAGGAGCTTTGGTAAAAGTATTTACCAGTATATCGCAGACTGTGTAAGTTTAAACAATTACCTTCCTATAACCTGACAAGTTTAAGATTGAAAACAGTAAATATGACTATGAGAAACTATAAGGGTTACAACTTACACAAAATGGCAGTCTATCTAAGCTACAAGGCTTATGTTATAAAAATAAATGAGAAATTAAAAACCAGAAATCATACTTCATCAATGAAATCCTCCACATAGCTTACTCTGTAAATAAAGGGAAACCTAATAAATTTTGATCTGAATATATTGTAATGACAAAAGATATAAAGTCCATGGTTGAGTTATATTGTTTTCTGAAAATTGAAGAGATAGCCATCGCCATTGTTGCAAAATAGAAAATTTGGCTCCAGAAATTTTGAAATGGGGAAAAGTGATTGGTGCCAACATATTCGTAATAATCACAGCATTACCTATATTTGAAATTATACTAACATGAGTCGAAACACAATACTTTTCAAAACACAGAAAGAATTTATAACAATACAAATCAAAAAAGAAAAAAAAGAAAAAGATTTTGAGTGGTTGCTTTGAAGCGGGAAAACAAAAAATAACTTTACTTTAGGCCTCATCCCACCCCAACATGGTGACAATATGCACAACTAGACTTGTTACTGATCAATCCTGCAGTAAAGTTTAATCCAACAGAAGCCAGGTGTTTTTAAGATAGAAAAGAGGTTGAGACTGCATAAAAAATGTAAAGGGCCATAACTGATAAATCATCAAACACAAATGTGCTTATAATATACACAACTTAGCTTGATACTGATCAATCCTATGAAGTTTCATCCCATTCAAGCCTGGTGTTTTTGAGATGAAGTGCGGACAAGATTGCATCAAAAATATGAAGGGTCATAACTCAGTTATAATGGTGCTAAAGATATGTGCTAACTTGATACTTATCATTCCTGCGAGTTTCATCAAATTCAAGCCTGGGGTTTTGGAGATTAAGAACAGACACAATTGTGTCTAGAGACAGAGACGGATGGACACACAAACGGATTCCAGTAAACCCACCAACAACTTTGGTGCAGGGATATAATAATTCCCTAGATAGAAAGATATTTCTAAAAAAACTGAGGAATATCCCATTCCCCAAATGAAACATTGTGATTAAATTTGACAAATTTAAGTATTCCTGAATCATTAACAATTTATATGCATATTATATTGATCACAGATAAGATTTTTTATGTACTAAAATTTGAAACAAACCTTTTGGCAGCAGCTCTTGGGGATCTTTTAGTGATAGAAGGCTCAGCTTCTGGTGACCTGGTCTGGACTCCGCTTCTTTCTGAATTGTATCACACCACTGTCATCACTTGCCTCCTCATCCTTGTCAATTAAAAAGTGAAAATAATTATTAATCCATACCAAAAGAGGCAGTTTAAGTTTTGTGTTTGCAACTAAAATATGGTAGTTGAAATATCTGGATTAAAACAGTCAGGGATTAAGCTAGATTGGAATTTTCGGGAGAAGTCACTTCTCCCTATCATATTTTTCTGGAGAAGTTTTAAAACAAGAGGGCCATGATGGCCCTGGATCGCTCACCTGAGTATACGGTTACCCAAGGAACATCAGTCTGTATTAAGACATTCTGAAATCTTGCCAGTAGTTTTGAAGGAGATGATCCCTGCAAAGTTTTATCAAATTTTGTCCAGCAGTTTCAGAGGAATGTCATTTTAAAAATTTTACTATATACATATAAGGCAAATTTTGCCCAGCCCCTGACGGCCATGTTTTTTTTTGGATCGGAATGACTTCAGCAACTTTTGAGAAGCTTCACCCAAAAAATCATCCCTGTCAAATTCTGTCCCCGTGATTTCAGAGGGATGTCGTTTGAAGATTCACTATATACATATTAGGGGAAATTAGCCCGCCCCCGGCAGGGCCCTGTTTTTTTTAAAGGATCAGATAATTTTAGCAAATTTTGTGAAGTTCACACAAGGATCATCCCTGCCAAATATAATCAAATTCTGTCCAGTGATTTCAGAGGAGATGTCGTTTTAAGATTTCACTATATCATATTAGGCAAATTTAGCCCCACCCCCGGCAGCAATGTTTTTTTAACAGATCAGAATAATTTTAGCAACTTTTGTGAAGCTTCACACAGAGTGTTTACAAGGTTTTTCTAAGATTAGAACCCGGTGACCTAGTTTTTGACCCCACATGACCCAAAATTTTGAAAATCATCCAAGATATCATGTTAGACAAACATCCTGATCAGATTGGGCCAAAACTGTGGCCTCTAGAGTGTTCACAAGCAATTGTTGACAACGGATGACGCACAACGGACGAAAGGGCGATCACAAAAGCTCACCCTGAGCACAAGTGCTCAGGTGAGCTATAAAAAAAATATATATATATGATAAGGAAATAAAACAATACAAATACTGTTTATATAATTTTATTTTTCAATTTAATATCAGGGTGCTACAGGGTGAAAATGGGCATGCAGTATGTAATATTCAAGTTCAAAAGAACATTAATCTAGTCTAATATTTTATTATCTTTCACAATGTTACTGTTTTTTATTATTTGTAATGCCCCTGTCAAAATTTTACCAAAAATCCAAATTATTGCAGAAACCACAAAGCTCATTGGTTTCCCCTTTAGGCTGACAGCAAAACTAAATTCTAACTTGATATTTATTTTTAAAATTTTCTCCCTAATAGAACTACAAAAAAAATAAAACTTGGAGCAATTTTTAAAATAAGGAAACCACTTGCGTTTCAATTGTAGTCACTTTTTATTTCGATTTTTCATTTACATTTACGATTAGTATCAAATCATTTAATATGTCAGTACATCTATGTATTTACCAGTTGAAATTAGTGGGAAAACCCAAATCCCCCAATTTTAATTGTTTTAGAAGAAACGGGGGAAACGAAACATTGTTGATGTTTGCGCAATTTCGTAACAGTTCTAAATGCATGTAAAATTAAAGTCGGTAGAGAGTGTGAGAAATTTTGTAAATGATTTTAAAAGCTCCCAATAACACCAAGTATTCCACATCTCTGCATAATAAAGAAGCCTTAGAATGCGTGTTGATGGTTTACGACTCACCCTTTTTTTTTTTTTTTTTTTTATATATCTGCCCACACAGGTGCCCTTTCAGTAGTATACAGTATCGGGGATCATTTTGGGCCGTGATATGCGATATTCTCACATTTTTTCATTAAAATCGCCCAAAATCATCAAAGGGGGATAAAATTTTTTCATCTGCAGAGAGATTGAAAAATATAATAAAAAAGGGTATCCTTAATTACCCGCCCCCTTTGACTGCGCCTGCCTCCTTTTTGTGGGCAAATTTTTATTTTCGCCTTTCACAGACCTTTGATTTTGCCGATGGGTCCAAGTGGGTGTATGTGTCATGTAATACACACGGGCCAGTGTCAAGCATATAACTACAGTTAACTCCAGCCGATTTTGTGAGGTATTTGGTTTGGCATTTTAATTAATTCTACTTAATTTTTTGGGGGAAGTATTATTTTTTGCTCACTATTTTTAAAGAGGAATTAAAAATGTTGATTATTTACAAAACCATCATTCTGCCATCTTTCTTTTCAAAAAATGACGAAGGGAAAAGTGTCCTGTCCAGTTTTCGATTAATGCTTGTACTTTAAAAGTTTATTCAACCCAATACCAACACTCTAACATCTACAGATTAGTCTTTTGCAGACGAAAGAAAAACTGATATAAAAAATATTTTAAAAAATCACTGACAGATTAGGTTTCCAGCAAAAAAAAAAAACATTTAAAAATTTTTCAGTAATTTTTTAAAATGTGGATGTTTAAAAAAACATCAGAAAATACAAAATTTTTGGAATTCAAGTAGACTTAACTCATAATATTTTAATTGTAATAAATAGAAGGGGGGTGGGGTAATTGCATTTAGATAAGCAAATTTTTCAATAAAGAAATCAATCAAAAAAAAAGTAAAAAGAGAAAAAACTTACATTGATAATTAAAATTATCAAGAAAGACCCATCATTGTTTTTTTACGGGAAAATTGGGCGAAAATTGAGAAATACTATTGTAAAAAATCTAAAAAAAACGCATTTGTACAAAAGTTTGACATTTAATTAAATAGCCAGGATTGATTTCAAGATTTTTTATGTTTATTTGTTAAAAAAAAAAATCTCATAATATTTAAAAAAACCCCATTAAAATTTGCCAAATGGGCAAAAAATCTCAAACACTTTCTGGCCCAAAATGATCCCCGCGTATAGAGGGATACCTTTTTTTTTTTGCATTACGGAACTAAAACAACCGCGGAAACTGATTTTTTCTTTGGGACGGGTTCTTGTATGCGCCAAACACATTTGCCAATTAGAAAAATCTTTCTCCGTTTCATAATTTTTTCGCTTTGGCAACCCACAGCTAGTCCCATTTTTAAGCCTTTGCTTATCATATTTCACATTAAAAATTTTAAAAGACTAATTTCAACATTTTTTCTTTCATCAGAATGCGAAGTTTTATATGGTTCCCAAGAGGTCCTGTAGCAAAACAATTTTGTATCACGCACCTGTTGACAAAATAACTTCAATAAGAAAAGAAAAACTACATTAACTGATCACATTAAAAGTTTGAAATTTACCTTATAATTTAAAAAATCCCTTTTAGTTACAATCAATTTGTTGTCAATTGTCCCCATCTTCCTGTGTAAATTAAATGTTATGTAAAATATCGGAAAGCCGAAATTATTTAGACAAAAAAATATAGTCAAATTAACAATGTTTAGTGAGACAATTCCATTCACTAAAATATTTCATCTTAACATCATCATTACAAGATATAAATTTTCTAAAATTGGAATGTTTATTTTTGACTTTTAAAAATGATAAGTTTACAAACAAATTTCGTCTACCCCAATTTGGGTTTCAGTTTAACCCTGACTGATACTTTTATTCAGAAAACAGGGGTTTTTTGTGGGGTTTTGGAGGAAGGAAGTTTTTGATAAAGTATTTCACCCCCCTTTAATCTAAATTCAAGTATGACACTTTCCATAATTAAATGGTAAATTAAAAATGCTGTATAGGTTCAATTGTTTTTTTATGAATTGCCCTTTTTAGTTATGATGAAAAAAAATCTACGTGTTTGAATTCATGCAAGTTTGTAATCAATGTATACAATGAGCCATAAGACATAACGTATCAAGTAAATTTTAAAAACGATACGCTATGGTTTTTTATAGGCTGAGCTGAGCCTTTAGTAGGGTTAGGTAAGGATGGAGTCAAACGTTTTCTATTAAAGTGAAATAGTATATGGATTTTTTTTTCGTGTATTTTCAAACTTAGGTCTACAATTCTTCTGGCCTTTTTACTTCTCAACCAAAGTAGAACACTTTTCCTAAGCTTTTGAACTTTTTGAACTGTTTAAATTTGGTACTTGTCCCATCAACATAAAAAAAAAAAAAAGCAATGGCTTTAGCTTATAGCAAAACCAATTAACATTCGTCTTCAAAATGAAGAAGGTCTGATCATTTCGCTGAAATTTTAAACAAGTGTTATTCCTTTTTTTAGTTGACTTTTTTTTTAGTACCCCCCCCCTTAAACCCAAAAGGGAAAAAATGGAGACCTTTTTTTCACAGACAGGATTTTTTCCCATTATAAATTACCTTTTGACTTGCAACTGTCGCAAGTCGATTTCGGGCGATTTTTCAAGAGAGAGAAAATTCCCATTTCCCCCTCGTCATCGTCATCAGGCGTATCCCTATTTTTCACCAGGGTTGATGACCCGGGCAAAAATAAATTTCCTCCCAAATCCACCATTTTAAAACCTAAAAACTTATTACAAAAACCGAAAAAATAGTCCTTAAACGGGAATTTTTTTTATTAAATAAATTGATTAATGCTTCAAAAAACGTTTTTATTTTTATGATTAACAAACCAATCATAACTTCTGAAACATTTTTTAACGTAGTTTTTATATTTTTTAAGTTTTTCATTTGAAACATGGTGAAAAGATACAATTAAAATTTTTGGCTCGAGAAGGTGGCGGGAAACGATTTCCGAACCCCAAACAAACCAAAAAAAAAATTTTTTCAGTTTCAATGAAACAGTTTTTTATATTTGATATCATTTTTCATAAGTTCCCAATTTAAAAGTAGTTTACTTAAAGGGGGTATTGTTTTAGCATCATACATTTTAAATTTAACAAAAAAAATTTGATTATGAAAAAGACGAATTTGAAAACAAGGGAGAAATTAATTTTACTGGTACCCAAAGTCAGTAAGTACCAGCTGAAATCAAAGGCCAATAGCTATCAAACCCTATATATACTGCAAAAATTTTCCCCTTTCGGGTATTACGGGCGGGTAAAAAAATAGGGGCTAGAGAAAGGGATTTTTATGTCGCATTTTATTTTTTATTTTAATTTAACATCTTTTTTTTTTAAAATTTTTATATAGGTGAATTTAAAAAATTTTTAAAAATTTAACACAAAAATGTCATTTAAGACGTGAAAAAAACCTTAAATTCGGCCCCCAAACATTCCCTTACGTAGGCCTGCGCGGCTATAGCTACCAACTGAACTGAAAACTGCAGAGGAGATGCTTCTTGGGGCACGCGACCTAAAGGCAATACAGTTTTATTTCCCTACTGTTGAAATTTCAGAAAGGGGGAACTCAAATAATCTCCGAATAACTTGGCCCGGATTCCCCGGGGGAGAGGGGGCGGCGGTGAAACGGGGCCCCAAGTTATGCCAAAATTAAGCATCTCCTTTCCCTTTTGAAAGGGAAAAGGTTGGGGTTTCCCAAACCAGCTGGGTGATTTTTTTTGTGAAATTTTTAAATATTTTTTTCAATCCACCTTTATCCCCCCCCCCCTTCACCAAATTTAGCTGGTCATACATTTTTTTCTGGGCTATCCCAACAACCCCTTTTAAAATTACATAATGCAAATGTAATGTCTAAAGGAAATCCCCCCCCCCCCCCCCCCCCCCCCCCAAACACACTGAACCACCCGCATAACCACCTGACTTGCCAACTCCTATATATCGCTTTTTTGCCCCCCCCGATATATTTGGTAGGGATTCCCGGGAGTCGTCCATAACTGTGATAAACATGTGTGGAGGGTATTACGTAAGCAAATTCAAAAGACACGAACACTGATTTAGCGACAAAGTCGTCTGCCGGGGGATCTAATAATTGAAAAAAAGGCATTTTCCAAAAATTCGTGTCAGTAGAAAAGAATAGCGTAAACAAAAAGAAAAGATACATTTGACAAATGTAATTGGCCCCGAAACCCTTCATTTTCACCCGAGCCTAAAGCCCAAATTTAAAAAAAAAATAAATAACACCACAAAAAAAATTTTTTACTGAAACTACGCAACAAATTTTTTTTTTAATTTTACAAAAAGGGAAAAAATTTTAAAAAGTAGGGTATACACACAGTTCATTTTTTTAAAAATTTTTTTAATAAGTAACCCATGGGGTTTTTAGGTTTAAAAAAAAAAATGGGGAAAAAAAATGAGTAATTAACAAAAAAACCGGAATCATAGGATAAGTCGAAATACGAAATACTTAAACACGAAACAATTTTTTTGAAATTAAAGGGGAAACAAAGATTTTTTAATATAAAATATCAACAATTTTTATGACTGAATCGGTTTTTTTTTGCCCCTGAAAAACATAAAAATTTTTAAAATGTTCAATTAAAATATAAAAAAAATGTCGCGGAATTGGAGTCAAAGGGGGCCCGGGAGAACTGCTAAAAAATTCAAGCCCTTTCTTTTATATTTTCCCCTAAAAATTCCCGATGTTTTTCGTATGTTCCTTGGGTTTTTCGGAACGGACCAATCCCCAACCAAACAGTAAACCCTTTCTCATGGGGGGGCTCCGTTCTTTTGGGCCCAAAAATCGGGAAACCCTTGGGAAAAATTTTTGTATTTTTCCCCACGCCGATGAATTTTTTCCCAATGTGACCTACGCTTTATCCATGGCCTTCAAGTTTTAAAAAAAATAACGGGAAAAAACTATCCGGGGGCCCCCCCTTTCGATGATGAACATTTGGAAAAATTTAAAATTTTTTCGGGTTTTTTCCCCTTTATTAAATTTTTAAAACACTAAAATTTAGATTTATTTTTAGAAAGCAAAAGTATTGTAAAAAAAATTAATGTTTTTTGGGAGAAAAAAAAAAAAATTCGACTGTATCTCCGAAAAATTTAAAGGGGGGGGGGGATTTCGTGTGTTTTAAAAACAGTCCCGAAATGTTTTTCATGTAAAATGTTTGGAAAACCCTAAAAAAATTTTGCACGCCAAAACCCCCTTTAAAAACTGGAAAAACAGACGTCAATTCACGATCCAACACCCCCCCCCCCCCCGCACAGCAAAAAACATGGGGTACTGTTTAAAGCGCGAATACAGGGGGGGGGGGGGACATTAAAATTAAAAAAAAAAACAAAACCAAACAATTTTAAAGGGGGCCTTTTTAAAAAAAAATTTGGGAAACACTCATAAACTTGAAAAAAAAAAAAAAGCTGCATATGAAATAACCCCAATTTTTAAAAAAAATAAAAGAAACGGTTTAAGGGTTTAGTTTTTATATTGCAATTCAAATTCAATTTTGGGGGAAAAAATTCTTTTCAAATTACAGGTTTAAATTTTTTTGGACCATAATTTGTGGGTACACTTGAAAAGGGAAAATTTAAATCTATACGTATATGAAAAGATAAAAATTAAAGGGACAAATTTTAAAAAATAGGCTATTTCTGACAACTGAACCCCAAGCAAAGGGCCCCCCCCCATTTTAAGCTTAAAAGGGGGGGATTTTTTTATTAGAAAATATGTTTTTTGTCCTAATAAAATAGGGAAAAAAGTTTTTTTTTTTTTTTGTAGAAAAGCTTAATTAAATTTCATCATAAATATAAAGGAAATAAACTCAAATCAATGTAAATTTTCTTTTAAA
>CM037777.1:97788658-97838658 GCA_021229015.1 Solen grandis
GTAGGGACTTCGGATTTTTCGTGTGAGGAAGCCTTACAGCTGGCTTGCAGTAGGTTGGTGGTTCTACCCAGGTACCTCTGTGTACTCGGGGTCTTCCTCCACCTGTAATTAGCTGGACGTCGCTATATGATTGAAATACTATCGCAGCGACGGTAAACCCCAATACAACAACAACTTATTCATATCAAAAATTATAGATGGTTGATAATTTTGGATGAAATGGTCACTTTCTTATATATCAAAATTAAAGAGTGGGTTTTGGGTTTAACTATATGAAACATTATAAGTATATCATTGTTTTATTGTATCATTTCAAGACATTTTCAAAGGGTTAAAAAAAGAAGATATAAGAAAATGAAGAAAAAAGTACAGTCACTGTATGCAGAGTGAAGCATGTTTAACATTGTGGTATAACTGTTAGTGATGTTTAACCCTTTCCCTCATAGAGGAAACCATGAAAAGACCTATACGAACAGCATAAAACCAGATCAGCCTGCGAGTAACTCGCAGGCTGATCAGGTTTTATGCTGTTCGCTGCTCCTCAGTGGTCTGGAAATGAGGATTTTATAATTAAATTTGGTAAGGTATAACTGTGGTTTTCTGCAGATCAGGCTTTATGTGGTACCTATTGAGTGCGTCAAAATGAGTCTATATGAGGGAAAGGGTTAATATGTAGAATGTATACACTGAGGACAGAGGTCAGTCCAACAGTGTGCATTTGTGCATTAGTTTTTGTTAGGAACATATATTATTTACAGAAAAAATAATTGGAATATGATTATTTTTTATCATGGAAGTCTGCTGTTTTGAAATTAAAATCCTATCAGTTTGACAAAATTCAGTGAAATTAGAAAATCACCAAAACTATGAAGAAAATTCAAACCACACTAATGAAAGATAAGCTCTGAATATGGTATTGCTTTCCTTCTATTTTAAATGTGTGATTAATAATTTTATCATGCTTTGCATTTGACAAGAATTTCATATGAATTTTGAGGTGAATTAGAGTTTTTTTTAGTTAGTGTCAAATAATTTAACAAAAAGGTTTTATTGATTACTAACAGCTTAGATTTGTTAAGAGAAATGTCTTGTGGTAAGATATGATCTTACCAGTTTTACTAATATTTGATATGAGCAAGCCCAGTATGTTATTGTGTAATTTATCTGTGTTGTTTTACAATATTTTCTTATTACAATACTTCTTTCCAGTTTTTAACCCCTTCACTGCTGTATATAAATGCATGCTGGGGAAAATTGTTCGAAAACATTTTTTCTTTGCTAAAATCAACAGATGGAGGTCAAATTTTCAGTTCCTGAACGTAAACTCTGTATAGCTTTACAGTTAAATTTAATTGAGATGCCTCTCATAAATGCTATTCGTTTTCAATACAGTATGTCATCACCGTGAGTGGTGCTTGGTGTATAGGGGTATAGGAAATATTTTGCTTGGGGTAAGGCAGTGAAGGGGTGAAGCCATGTTCACTATCACAAGGGCTATATTCTCATCAAGGGATGTAACTATTTTGACAATTATGACATAACTTATTTTAATTTATCTCCTCTTTTTAAAAAAAAGAAAAAAAAAAAAAAAAAGATGAGAGATGAGGGTTGGCATCTACATGCAGTGCTCTTGTTTTAATATGATGGTAACTCCACTATCTGGTGGTTGGTATGTTTGTGTATGGTTATGACTGTTACACTGACTTGTTGGTTATGTTTGTGTATGGTTATGACTGTTACACTGACTTGTTACAGAGTGTGGCTATGGTCGAGGAATGTTTTGACATCGCAGAGCGTGGACCAGTGGAGCCGGACCCCAGCTCGCACCCTGCAGGTCAAGCTGAGAAAAAGCCAGGGGTCATGAGGCCAAGGGTTGACCCCACAAAGATGGTTATCAGTCGATCCAAACAAATGGTGACCACATCAGGCCCAGGAAGGGCTAGAAGTAAAACACCTCCAGCCCGAAGGAAATAAATAATACTTTATCTGAAAAAGTTGTAATTGCTATTGGGTTGTATAAAAAAGCAAATACTATGTAGATTTATATCAAACTTGTAAAAAACAAATAGATTACAACACACAGTTCTGATTCAAAACTGTTGACAGGAACAATTCATTCTATTTCTTTTCAACTTATAAATGTTTATAGAAAATGGCAGATATTGTTATTTATACTGTTTTGACATATTTCCTGCATGATAAAATTAAATACAAACCTTTGACATAGGCAGGGATTTTGTTCATATCATATATTTAATTGGTTTGTTTCATATACCTTGAGGGAAAAAAAGTGGTCCAAATAAAACTTTCTGCTTTATTAGTAGTTTTTTTATTTTCATTTTTTGGTTTTATTGAAAAAATATCTCTATTATTTTGTTGAATAATTGGATTTAAATCATATTTATAGAGTGTGACATATCAGTTTACAATTTGATTACATTCCATCTAGTTTTGCAGTGTTGTAATCAGTAAGCATCATTTTTCCTGATAACCAATCTAATAGTTTTATACTGTGTCTACAGAAATAAAACAACAACAGTTTTTGTCTTTGAAGAGGTAAAGAATCCCTAATGATCAAAGTTCTTTGTAATATTTTGCAAGCTTTGTCAGAAAAAAAGCAACACTATTTTGAAAATATGGCATGCTGAGTTGGATTTGTATGATAGAATGAAAATATGTATAGTGTATTCATTTTCAAGTAAATAGCGTATATGTTTTGAAGAACATAACATGAGGATGTTTAATTAAAAAACCCATTTTACCCAAAAGAAAACAAAATTGACATGCTCAATTGCTCATTGTTACTATGACTTCTTGATATATACATGTATGTATTTCATTTTCAGAAATTAGACATTTGCTTGCTATATGTAGGTATTATTCCTTTTTTTAATAATTAGGTTATGGTTTTATATTTCTTTAATTTCTAATTTCATTAGAGTAGTAAAAAAATTTTTATAATCCTCAGAATGTTTTTTTTTTTAAATGATTGATTTCTTAGAAAAATGAATGTAGTTGGGGGATCAGTTTCTAATATATTGACTTATGTCATCAGATATGGTTTAATTTTACTTTTTTCATTTCATTTATATATGCATTTGATACTTTTTTTTTCTCATTTTTTAGCTCACCTGAGCAAAGCTCAGGGTTAGCTATTGTGATCCCGTGAGTGTCCGTCGTCCGTCGTGCGGTGTGTGTCGTGCGGCGTCAACAATTTTTAGTGTTTCCACTCTATCACCTTTATTTCTTAAGTAATCATCTTCAAACTTTAAGACAATGTTTATGTCCATAATGTCTCGATTGAGTTCGATTATGGCTGAGATCCATCAATTAGGTCAGGAGTTATGCCCCTTTTAATATTAAAAAAATGCCATATTTCACTTTGTTTACACTCTAGCATCTTCATCTTTTGAGCAATCATCTTCAAACTTTATGGCAATGCTTATGACCATAATGTCTCGATTGAGTTTGATTATGGCTGAGATCAGTCGATTAGGTCAGGAGTTAAGCCCCTTTTAATATAAAAAAAATGCCAGATTTCACTTTGTTTACACTCTAGCATCTTCATCTTTTGAGCAATCATGTTCAAACATTTTTGCGATGCTTATGATCATAATGTCTTGATTGAGTTCGATTAAAGCTGAGATCTGTTAATTAGGTCGGAGTTATGCCCCTTTTAATACAAAAATACAAGAGTTCACTTTGTATATTCTCTACCAACTTCATTTTTTTAACAATCTTTCTTAAACTTTTAGACAATGTTTATGCCCATAATCTCGCAATCGGGTTCAATTATAACTGATATTGACTAGTAAATTTAGGAGTTATGCCCTTTTCACCATAAAAAAAGCCAGATTTCACTTTTACACTCTAGCATCTTTATTTCTTAAGCAATCATCTTTCTCAGGTGAGCGATCAAGGGTCATCTTGGCCCTCTTGTTTCTTATTCAGAACTTTTTATATCCAAACTCTGTAAGGGGAGGGTGTTTGGTCATATAAATTTGACCTTGTCCATCCATCTGTCTGTCCATCACAAATCTTGTGTCTTGCATATTTCCAGTCAGAGTAATGAAACTTTACAAGAATGTTTATCCATTTTTTTGAAGTTTTGATATTTGGAATTCATTTAAGGCATTGCAGAATTATGTCCCCTTATTTATCCCCTTTATGATACAAAGTTGGGGCATCTTGTTGAGTTGACACATTTCTATTTTATTATTGTCTATCAAAACATAGCTTCTTGTTGTTTTGGATCTTAGTTTCATTTCATTACCCCTATCATAATTATTTTGTCATTTGTTGGGATGTTTAGATGCATTTACACTTAAATTATTAGTTTCTTACAGTTTTATAGTGAAATGAAGTGATATACTTACCCTCCTGCTGGCAGGAACAACCCTGATGATAAGTTGTACAGGATACTCTGTGATAGTACATGGTACATAATTCCTTGTTTTGAAAGTTAAATGTTATATACTGTATATATAGTAAAATCATTATACATGTATTTCTTTGACATTTAATTTTGGTGAATACATATTCAAGGTAATTTCTTGGGTATATTGATTTCTGGACTCATGTTCTAAAAACTTCAAGATCTACTTAATGAACAATTTGATTTCTTGCGGGGATTAATATTAGTGAATAAAGACATAAAAGAAATTATACCCTTGTGAAAACTTTTGTTTTGGCATTACATAGTAAATGAACAGTAACACCTTTTGGAAAATAACCGAGTTTTAGACATAAATTATTTGATATATGGTTTTTCATTAAGAATTCTTAAATGTAAATTCATTAGGATTGTATGTTTGATGCTAAAACTTTATTGAATGAATGTTTTGAATTTGAGCAGAGGAAAGAAATCGATTAAGATATTTATTAGATTGTTTAACTCTTCATTTAACTGTTAATTAAACAAAAATAAAACTTTTTTATCTTTATGTGTCATAGTTTTCTTTATTATACACCTATTGAGTGCAAAGATAATTTGTTCCCCTTCTTTTCCATGGGAATTAATTCTTACATAGAAGTTTGAATCAAATATTGAATGTAACGGTAGATAATTCAGTATGGTGCTCCTTCGCAAAATCCACACAGTGATCTCCCTTGAAAGCAAAAAAAATCTACTGCGGCGGAGTTTGGCTCCTTAGTTTAAACTTATTTTTTTAGCGTTGATTGGGGAACGAGTTATGTGCTCCTTGCCACACAATTTCTTATCAATACTATTCAATGTCCTTTGAGGAAGAAAGAAGTGTCCTATGTGGATTCCTAGGGACTAGCAGGTTGCAGGTTCGATCCTTGCTGCAACATACCAACGTTGTTAAAATGGCGCTGATAGCATCTTAGATTGTTGCCGATTAGTATGAACGGTCGGTAGGTCAAACGTAGCAGTCTAAGTGACAAGCACTGTTTGTGTAGGATTTTAAGTTATGAAGCTAACTGTATTGAAAACTATACTTTTTATTTCTGATTTCGACGATTTCCTTTTCGGATGTGTATTTTTTTTTCAATTCAGTTTAATCCGCCGTTTAATACGTTCATTTAAAAAATAAAAATGGCCAGGGAAATAAAGAAAGGGATATCTTTTACATGATATATACTCGTTAATTTGTTCTCTAATTCAGTATACAAACCTGTCCAAAAAAAAAAAAAAAAAAAAAAAAAAAAAAAAAACACTGTATAGTGCTAGAATATGGATTTGAGGTAACAAATAGGGGTTACTTAATATGAAACCTAAACCACCTCTGAATGTGAAAAATATGACCAAGTGTCGGTCGACCGATACAAGCACGTGTAAAGCGAGAGACACGATTCTTACAGAGATGATATGATGCATAGTTCCATGATCCACCTATTAGCATATCTTAACAATATATTACAGTTAGATTTTGTCCCACAAACACGATGTTAACAAAGGAGAACATGTCATTGTTTGTGGCCAAACCTATTTTTATTCAGATAAAAGTTAGGGTCAGGGAACTATCCATTCATTTCTTCAGGAAAAAGAAAGATTCACTAGGGATTCATCTCTGACTTCACTAACCACATTATATGTTCAGTTAGTTACATGTATCACGAATATTTTTTTTTTGGATGAGGACACAGCATTATAAACAGATACAAGGAAATATTTAAGACCAGGGGAGATATACCAGTACCATTTTTAACGAATGGATGGGCCCATGCCCTTTTTAATTTGGAAGGTTAACAAAGGATTACGACTATCTATTTGGTAAATCACATCCGAGGAACGAACCCACAAGCCCCTTGTCATGTGGCATATGTTCTAACCACCCAGCCAATGCGTGGGACCGGAATATATCCCTGTATGAAACCGTGAAGCTGTACATACATTTTGTTGGGTTGATCATATCACCAAAACAGTGTGGAAATTTCTCATTTTACAATAACAAATTTGCTGAATTCTTTTAACACAATACTCATTGTTTAGTGTATTTATAGAGAAATTTCGTGATATAAAACGCATGCATGTCAGGTATTGCATTAACTTGATTTTTTCATGCTAACAAAAACATAATTATATCGTGACAGTTTAACTTCGATCGAGATCTATTAACGTTTTGGCCAAGTTCGACAACTTGTCACAAAGTCCCAGTCACTTCAGAGTTACGATCCTTGACAGATTATAATCGACGCCTTTGTTATAATTTATAAGTATTGAAAATATCGGTTTATTTCAGCATGCTTTGATCCCTCCAAAATAAAGGAGATGTATTAATTACTGATCTATTTAGAATTTTCACCAAATTCATCATATTTTAAATACTGAAATGAACTGAGCAGAGTCGGTTGGATTAATAAAAAACGTTAAATATCCTTCATTATGGTTAATAAACATTAGGATAAAAGCTTGTTGCGTCTTTTCCCTCACAAATAAATCATGTTCAACAATTATCAGCCCACAAATATTTTCTTGCCAAAATAAATTAATTTCATTTCGATTTTTTTTTTTTGGCAATGTCATCGTTTCTACATGTATATTCATATCTAATGAATCTGTTGTTTTTTTTATCTATTTAAATATATATAACCTCATTTTGAAATTGTAGACCACGAACAGCCCACAATAACTTCTCGTGACCGCATTGGCAGAGTAAACACGGAAATAAAAAAAGAAAAGTTGTAATTCACTCCCATTAACTTGTATATCAGTATATAGAGTATTTAATTATTGTATTTAATCATTGTTATGGTACTCATCTCACGTAGAGTACAGGTGTTGCACTGATAGTGTACATTGTAAACACACACTGTTGGGTAAGTCTTGATCAATCACCCTCCCGGAACAATATTCATGTATACAGTCATGTATCACGTGACATCAAGCTCAGTCACATCGTCGTGTACATTTTCATCTTTAAATGTCCTTAATACTCACTGGCGTTTTATCATCAATATTGCCAGAAATGCAAAATAAAACAGAACAGGACGGAATTCAAAAAGAGTAATTTTGATTTTGTATGTCAAAAATCAATATACAATGTGCTTTTTATTAGCTCACCTGAGCACAACGTGCTCAAGGTGAGCTTTTCTGATCGCCTTTTGTCCGGCGTCCGTCGTCCGTGCGTGCGTGCGTGCGTCCGTGCGGCAACAATTGCTTCAAACAACATCTCCTCCTAAACGGTTTGCCCAATTTGAAAATATTGTGCAGGAATGTTCCTTGGATGAAGCTCTACTAAAGTTGTATAAATGGTTCTGGTCCATTGCATAATTAGGTCACAGGAGCTAAAAATAGATTTTAAAAATGCAAACTTTGAAAATCTTCTTCTGCAAAACTGCAAGGCCTAGAGCTAAGATATTTGGTATGTAGCATCATCTTATGGGCCACTACCAAGATTGTACAAATCATAGCCCTATGGTGATAAATGACCCCGCACCAGGGGTCACTTGTTTTACATAGAGTTATATAGGAAAATCTTAAAAAGTGTCTTCTTCTATGAATCCATAAAGCCTAGAGCTAAGATATTTGGTATGTAGCATCATCTTATGGGCCACTACCAAGATTGTACAAATCATAGCCCTATGGTGATAAATGACCCCGCACCAGGGGTCACTTGTTTTACATAGAGTTATATAGGAAAATCTTAAAAAGTCTTCTTCTATGAATCCATAAGGCCTAGAGCTTAGATATTTGGTATGTAGCATCATCTTATGGCCACTACCAAGATTGTACAAATCATAGCCCTATGGTGATAAATGACCCCGCACCAGGGTCACTTGTTTACATAGAGTTATATAGGAAAATCTTAAAAAGTCTTCTTCTATGAATCCATAAGGCCTAGAGCTTAGATATTTGGTATGTAGTAGCATCTAATGGTTCATTACAAAGATTTTCAAAGTCTTGGCCCTACGGTGATAAATGACCCTGCGCCCAAGTCTTCTCTGAAACCATATGGTCCATTGCTTAGATATTTGGTGTGTAGTATTGTCAGGGGTAAAGTGTTTTAGATTAAGTTATATCAGCATCCTTGTCTGTTTAAAAACCTTGACATCAGTTGAAGCAATGGTACTCAGGTGAGCGATTCAGGGCCATCATGGCCCTCTTGTTTTCAGTAATGATAGAATATTTAACTTACATAAAATGTCCTTAAATGTCATAATTGCTAGCTTAACTAAAAATAACATTTGATAACTGCGTATGTAGAAATTGTAAAGATATTCGACAAAATATAGAATGATCCCTAATTTGTTAAATAACACTGAAATAACGACAAATTACAAATATGTTGCTTCTGGGTTACCGAACATTTATATTGTGCCCAAATACAAACAGATAATATGATGTACATGCTTGTGCCTGGATACATAGCTGATGTCTAATAATTTATGAAATGACATAAGGTAAGATTAAATAATTGTTTATTTACGTGACATGTACTTAAACAATACATAGGTTAACAGAAATACATGTAAAAATGAAACACACCCAACATTCACTGGCCCTGTATGTCACCCATGTTTAACTCATATAATAAGATATCAAACATCTAAATTAAATTATTTCATTTTATATTTGAGAATGGGTGAATTATATCATGTCCCAGTGCCCAACCACAGAATAGGGGTCAAATAAACCGGTGATGGTGCGCGTTTGGTTGTAAAGCCGAGGTTTGTTGATTCGATTCCCACTGGGATCTGACACGGTCTCCGTGATGAATGACTCACTTTTTTTTCTGATGATCATTCGTCTTCCACATCTGTACTTAGTTCATAACAGAGATGTGTGCTAAAGTTTCAGTACTGTCAGAATCCCGGGAAAGAGTTGTTAGGTGACCTGGTCACCTCTTTATCTTTGATGAGATATAATGGCGTTAAATAATTCAAATAAAATCAAATAAACAAAGTTTAGTCAAACACACAATACGAAGTTAAAATGAAAAAGGACTCATCGCTGTCACATGTTTAAAGGTGTGTGTTATTTATTTCAAAGGGGAAGGACAGTATTGGAATATAATGCAGAATGGACTTTCAATTGCTGTGAAAAATAACAGTTTTACTGTGAACTGCATAGCAGAATTAAACAAATTCTACAGAAATGATTTGTAATCGAATTGAAATAAAGGAAAATCATAACAGATCACAAATCTAAGACTTATGATCTGGTGCTAACAAAATGCATAGGCTTTATAATCCGTTGCCCGTTATTGGTATGGCAATAATTGAATCGAGCCCCACTTGATACTGCACACAGTCATGAAATTGTCTTAGCAATGGGCCATAAAACATGCTTTTAATGTGTACCTACGTGAACATCGTAGTTTATAAAGCTCCACGCAACATAACTCGAAAGATGAATTGGATAACTCTAAAGTATAAATAAAAGGACCCTTATGGGGACACAAAACCGATATTGTTGTAACGTGGCTGCGAGGCTATTCGAGGTTTCACCAGAAGAATTGACGGATTTTTAATAATACGAAGAACCTACTATACGGTGTTCCACAGAATTGTTACTATTTTTAGATTTATCCACTGTCGATGGATTCACCATAAATTCTTGCAAACTGTGCAATCTTATTTATTTTTAAAAACAAATAAGACAACTACAAATTATGGTAACTGAATAACCGTGATACTCTGTATAATTGTATAGTGTCTTTTCATAACGGCACCAAATCCGACACGAAAATAAGCTCGTTTCTTTCAGTAATATCAAAGAAATATTGATATAATAAAATACTTTTGAGCAGACTATATTCATCTTTTAAAGAAGACTAGAATACAGGTAAATGTGAACCTCTATAGTCTGTATCAGTATTTCATGTTAAATTCGATCCCTTCATTTATATGAATAAAATAGATTTTTGTACTTAGTTAAGATCGCGCACAAATTATCTATATTACTTTTATTAATTAGCCCATTCTGCTTTATTTTCCAATGACGCAACTATTTCACTTCCCCTTTGAAATTAAACATGTGACTGTAATAAGTCCTATTTAACTTTAAAAAGGAGAATCGTGCGATCAAACTCAAAGATTTTCTTTCATGGAAAGTAATAAAGTTTGCGTTGAGATTCGGACTATATCTCGGAGTAGGCATGGTATTCGGATGATCGCCCTTCCGATCAGCGCCATTTTACTGTATATTTTAGCATACTGTAAAAACATTAATTTTCACTGACATAAACATTCGTGGAAAAGGTAATAAAGTCAATTTTGATGTTATGTATAATCGGAGATTCTTGTTAAAGATTTATTGAACAGTTTTCGTGGGGATTATTATTCGTTGAAAAAGCCATCAACTGAAATTAGTCCCCCACGAAAATTAATGATTCTACAGTTTTAGGAATCAAAGTATCATTCCAGCCTAATTATAGGATGTCCTAAATAAAAATGTGCTTTTTATTTTCAGTTTTGATGGAATGTTAAGATATTCGACAAAATATAGAATGATCCCTAATTTGTTAAATAACACTGAAATAACGACAAATTACAAATATGTTGCTACTGGGTTACCGAACATTTATATTGTGTCCAAATACAAACAGATCAAAGACGACCCCATGCTGAAAAATAGGTTATTCCGAGAAATAAATGATGTATTTGATGCATATATACACTGTTAATGAAGGCCTGGCATAGATATTTATAGATGTATAAATATTGCATATCATGTGGTATCGGATGTCAAATGGACACATACATTATCATCATCAATCATCAGTCATTGCATGTCAAGAAAACAGCGCCTTTCTCT
Organism: Solen grandis; assembly: GCA_021229015.1. Taxonomy (NCBI): domain Eukaryota; kingdom Metazoa; phylum Mollusca; class Bivalvia; order Adapedonta; family Solenidae; genus Solen; species Solen grandis. The sequence goes on from CM037777.1 coordinate 97,799,880, forward strand.
GAAATTGTGCGATATTTATGACAATCAGCATAACTGCCAAGCCAGTTGTTTCCTAAATGGACAGTTTTGCTGCTTTCCTTCAATAATAACAATGACAATGATAGCAACAATATTACTACTACTACTACTAATAATAATAATTCAGTGATTTTTTTTACAATTTTTGCTGCACAAAAAATAAATAAATAAATAAAATATGAGTCCCAATATGAAAACTATGCATCCTATTTTAATTTTGATAGCATTTTTCATATAGATTATGCATCCAGAGGATGCATTGAAAATTAAACATTGCACCCACACTGAAAACATTAGGATGCAATGTGCAGAGGTAAAAAAATCACATCTTATTATATTGAAAATGGTAATACATGTAATAATAATAATAATAATAATAATAGTAATAATCATCTTCATCATCATTGGACGAGTTCTGGGCTCTTAATCACCATTCATGACTGTAACACTCACTCAGCCCCCCACCTCGCGGGTTCGAATTCCGGCAGGGTCATTCAGATTTTCATGTGAGGAAGCCTTCCAGCTGACTTGCGGTAGGTCGGTGGTTCCATCCGGATGCTCCCGTGCATTCGAAGTCTACCTCCACCTGTAATTAGCTGGACGTCGCTATATGACTGAAATACTGTCAAAGCGACGGTAAACTCAAATAGTCAAGTCTTATTTACCATTCACTCGAGTCTATGTTTTAGACTCATGATCAGGCCTTAGCATTCTAAATGTTCCCCTTTTAACTGAAACAATTCATGGATACCCAGATATATCTCATAAATATTCCCCTATTATAACAAGAAATATGATACATGTCCCTGAAATATTGACAGACATTATTTTTTGTTGTAGAAAATTTGCACTTTTATAGCCTGAGTGTAAAAGTAGGGCCCTGGTGCTTCACATTAATGTTGAGTGTAATTACAGAATACTATACCACTGTCAGTTTTATTAAACTATAAAGAGCATGCGCAAAGCATGCATTAAGAACCCGAACTGAGACCAGTTTCTGATATTTTTAACATTAATGTATTACTACGCAAGAGAAGGTGAGAAGCTAAAAATATTTCATTTTAAGACCTGTCTGTGAAGAGGGAAAACTAGAATTTTCATTATTTCGTGAGCAAATAGCAGTATCTGTATGTGTATTTGACTACTTCACCATAGTATCTTAGAACATTTAAAACAATCGATATTTGTCACGATTGGTCTACTTTATCTTCGCGCCATTCCGCTATTTCCCGCATAATGACAACACAATCCTATTTACAAAATGCATACCCGTTGCTCATAAAGATATTTTTTTCAATATTCCCTGAAAAGGCTGTAGGTGATGGTTTTCCTATCTCTTATAATCAGCCTGCATATGGATAAAGTAGAGTTTTTTTTAAGTATCTACTGTTTTCTGACCGCCTCGCAGTTTTCTAGCGCTTTCAGCACTCTGATCAAAAACAATCGTGGCCCGGTATTTAATCCGCGACCTTCCTGCTTCAAGACCCCAACCATGCACTTTGACCGGTAATTAAACCTTAAGTCCTAGGTCCTGTGGGTGGGGGTGGGGGATATCATCATTTCAGTGTTCCTCTCTTTTTACCCAAAGGCTTTCACATCCAATCTGAAAAAACAACAACAGCAACAAAAAACAACAAAGAAAAAAATGCCCATTACAGGTGTAGTTGTTTCATTTCCATCAAGTAGAAGAAGTTCAGTATTTGAATTAACAAAGATCTTAACTATATACAGTAATATTACAGTAATTATAGTTCTATTTCTCTTCTTCACATATCACTGAACGACATTATTTGATTAATTCGAAATGAAAGTTTATACTTGTAAAGAGAGAGAGAAAGGCAAACGCCGACTGATCAAATATTTAGGTAGTTCATGGCTTGTTACAAACTCTTCATAAAATGGATATAATTATGTCATGTATATGGCAAATTTATTACCATAGTCATGATTAATAAATAACGTACGTCAGTCTTGATATGATTTCATTATGATATAATGAATACATTATTTAATGTGCAAATAAAACGAATGGGTAAAGGAAAAAAAAGATTTCCATATTAAATGATAGGAATTTTATTTAACAGTATACTTTATATGTAAGTTTGCCTTTTATGATATAACAATATGCACCTGGACCTTTAAGTGAGGATATATCCATCACTTACTAAGCACCACTGAGAGTGATTGATTATTTCTTAATCAACATCATTTTAGCAAATAGACACCAGCAACGTGCGTAAGTTTCTGCAGCCGCCGTTAACAACTTTGTTATGTATAATGTAGTTCAACCTAATGTTCTTCTGGAGGGCCATGAATCTGGTAGTTAATACAAGTATATATCCCTGAAAATCGAAATGAAATTTTTACTTATCATTATTAGATACTATTTCCTAAGCTGTCATAGCTGTTAAGGTCAGTATATGTTGATTTTGTTAAGGCGAGGATATTTATTGCATTATTATTCAGTTATGACTTGCAGCGCGAGATGGAAGTTCCCCAGGTAATTGATCACGTTACAGGTGTCACGTGATCCAAACAGCTCATCATAACTACTTGGCCTTCCAATTAGTGGCCTTATTACCGTTTTGCTAATGTGGGGCGCCTGTCGCGGTAGTCAGGTAACATCTTACGCCGGAATCTAAACGATACTGTCACTTCGTTATATTTTCACCAGGCGTCCCATTCTTTCTTCGTTATCTATCGTCTTGATTTTTCTTCAGTTTTGCGAAGTTTTCAGAATTATTTATGTAGATGGGAATGATTTTGAATTCATTACTGTGGAGTTTAATATGTGAGAAAAGGATATAGCACGGCATGAAAATAATCGGATTCAAGTATAACATATTACGGCTATAAGAACACGTGTGCGGGGTACCAGTATGGGTGGACTGTGTACGGAAGTGTGTGTGAGCCTGGTACTCTGCTTGCTGGTTCTGGACTGCATGACCGGGCCATCACTGGTGAGTAGCGGGCCCCGGGGTCAATTTTCTCACTGTCTATCATTGCAAATGACACATTTCACAAAGTGATTTGTTTTGACATTTTAGTTTTGTTGGGAACGAAGGAAATATTGCTGTTTCTTTTCTAGACGTTACATTATTTTGTCCTATTAAGGTTTATCTTTCCAGCACTTATATAATTGCTTGTAATCCAACAATGTTTACATCACTTAATACTTCAAATCTGTTTCGCTTTAATAAAAAAATAAGAAAAAACAAACTTCTATCAAAATCCGTACGATTGAATGTAATATTTTTTTTTTGAAATTTTCACATTAAGACAGATATACACATTTATATGATATGTTTACATATTCATTTCTTTCTTAAGTTACAAATGTTTTTAAAGAAATTACATATATATAAATACATTGGCTATTGTCAAAATGTCGCCGCTGCCAATTTAAGAAAGTAAGGAATAAACAGCAACAACAAACAAACAAACTATATCTAGTTCGTGAAGCAATGCATTATAATGATTTATTTCATTTAGCAAATTAATCACCAGTATTTATAGATACAAACACATGGTATCGGACCTTTCCCCATATCCAACTGTTACTTTTAAAACAGCTTTCAGTCCAGAATGGTAGGCAAAGATGACATTAAGTTATGGTACCCGGCTCAAATTTCACCAACGTTTCTTGACGCTAAGTTAAATGCTTAGGGTCGAATTTCATATTTTAGTTTCTCTTATACAATTACCCATATATTTCATTTCTAAACAAGCGTTGTTAGCCACTCAGTTAATAATTTATATTACTAGAATATTTCGTAAAAAACAGGAATGTTCGAATGTGTTACAGTCTGGTTTAAGAATTTGAATATTACTTAGCTTTAAGTATTGTTGGTGGAATTCTAACCCGTTCCGTTATCCTTCCTTAGAACTAGGAAATACTTAAATACTTAGTGACGTATTTCATCATTTAAAATTCCCTAATATGATACATATATATTTAATTTCTTTATTAACATATCATTTTTTCAGACCGTTTATAGTAACTATTCCTGAAAACTTATTAGATATATTAGATGTTTCGTAAAATAATAATATTGGAATGTGTCTCTATACTTTACTTAAAAAGCTCTATGTATTATGGATGGAATTTATGCCATGTTAGTCTATCCTTTTACCTCTTGGATATCTATCTACAAATTTATGATTTAATATTAATTAACTGAAATTTGAATGGTGTATGAAATAATGGAATTTTATTTACCGAGCAGACTGAAAATTCTGAGATTTCTGAGAAAGTATATGAGTAAATAGATGAGAGCCTGATCGGATAGCCCTTGCAATGTCTGATTTCTTTTCCGATGCGTCAAAAAGAATCTATATAAGGCAAAGGTTTAAATATGTCATAGTCATACAGTTACACATTAATACATACAAATTATCGAGATCAGCATATGTAAGGCTTACCCACTTCTCCCCGATAATTTCAAGTGTTATATGTGGCATTTATCAGAAAAGACAATTATCATTTTAAGACAGATTTTTGACACGGACGAGTATATGTGTGTGAATGGACACTTCCATGGACATTTGTCGGTCTTGGCACAACGTTAGCGATACGTTGGCCATTAGTGTACAGCGATCCTAGGCCCGCGACCCCTCTGTGACATCCGTGGTATACACTTCAGTATATGACGGTTGTTAAATGATGGAATAGGAAACGGACATATAATATATCAATGGGCCCAAATGTGGTTAGCTTGTTCGAACTGAAGGTGAACATGACTTTAATGGTCCTAGGAAAGGGAGAGTGAAGCCTTAATTAAGTAGCTCTACACATGGCATAAAGCGTGCATATGTTTGGTGATGTTTGGTGTCAGTATCGATGATATGAACAACAACAACAACAACAACAACAACAACAACAACAACAACAACAACAACAACAATCAACAACAACAGCAACATAATGGCTATTCCAGCGACTACCGCAGTTCTTCTGAATGTCATTAAACGATAAACACGATCATTGTATTGAAATATACATGTTCCGTTTTTTTTATGGTCTAATTAAGTTTTGTACAGTAAAACCTCGCTGTTAAGAGAAAAGAGTTAATTTCCAGAGAATTTGTTATCTTGATAGCGAGGTGGTCTTCATTATGTATTCTACCAATATTGTCAATACTGGACTGGTATGATTACATTTTATACTGTAATATAGTTTGTTAGCATAATTACTATTAATCATACACATTGTTTGGTTATCTAAAAATAAAACTGAATTATGATGAAAACAATAAATATAAATTTATGCATTTATCAATCAATGCACGTGTGCATCATATGTATGTGTTTTGTGTTTTATACTCATACATACATGTATAGGATGAAAATAGGGAATTGACGATGTTATAGATATTCTAAGCCTCACCATGTCAGACCAGCCGTCCATTGAGCTTTCCTCCGCCCATTCTATCCATCGTGTTTTGATTGGTTTATTGTGTTTTAATTAGAGATTGCATGGTATCCTGCCGCCACGGACAATAAACGTTGGCTGTATGGTCATCTGACAGCCCGTTATTGCACAACGGAAATCATAATGGATAATAAAGACAAAAATAATTGTTAAAACGGTCATCCTTCTACTTTATACCATCTCTGTGCTTGTCAAAAAGCCTGTATCGTTCTATACATGAACAAGCATTCAATCACTTTCACTTTAATCCTCTATCTCATGAATATTCATGTTTAAATTTATGACCTGATGAATGTTTATTTACTGAATTTTACTTGAAATGACATACATTGTTGACTTACCAACTCTCGAACCCCTTAACATTGTACCAAGTATAATTTCGATTGGAATTATGTGATAATATTAACGGAAATTTGTACACAAAAACATATATAATGAAAAGCAAATGTTTTAATCCCTTATATTTTTTGTCAAACGATTTTAAAATAATGTGTTGCATTGTGAAAAGAAAAAAATATCTGGGGGTTCGAGAGGAGGTGGGGTTCGACAGAGGGTAATTGGAGAATACAACAATGGAATTGTCCTTGCCGTGCATACTGTACATAATCTGAGCTACAATATTTAGGGACAAACAGAGAAGACCCTGATCAGACAGCTTGTAGCTCTCTTTGTCAATGCGTGAAAATTAGTCTATAGGATGTAATGGGTAAATTAACAATACGTAACAATTATAAGCCATTAAGGTTCTTTTCGATGGGGTTTGATTTTGGAGAGCATATATTTTATCGTAGTCACACTGGCAAACTTCACATCCATTTAATTCACAAAATTATAATAACTTAATCGAATCTGTTTAAACATATTTATCATTAAATTGTCACTTTCATCCGATGGACAAAAACCTCATCGAAAGGAACGAATAATTTGATTTTAAGTGACATAAATATCACACCTGTAAGTAAGTAAGTAAGTAAGTAAGTAAGTTTATTGATATATGGCCGCCAGCCCTTGCAAATACATACGGAACATACATCAAACATTGTATTTCAAATGCATACTCTTTTATCCTTGTTGAAATGTACGTACCGCCACATGCCTGCAAAGTTATACTAGAATAAGACGTTTGAATATAGGGATTCAGATTAAATTTGACATTTTTATTGAATTGAGATTGACGTCTTTTAAATGCTTAAATACGTACACGAAATAGATAGTTGCTGTGTGAAATTCTAATTACTCAACCACTTGTCTTAATGATCAGAATATAGAGGGTGTCAGCATTTTGCAGCGATGAGACTTTTGATACATTGGTGATTTAGTGATATGGACACTTATGGCTGGCGAAACAAATGTTGTAAATTACATTTTAAGTACTGAATACATGTATACTGATTATAAAATATAATTGCGTGTAGCTTTTATCCGCTATTTCTGTCAAAACTTATTAGGGGCTTGCGGGGCCGAGAGGGTAAAGTCGCTGACTTTAGAACTCACTCAGCCCCTCATTGCGTGGGTTCGAAACCCGACAGGGTCATTCGGATTTTCATATGAGGAAGCCTTCCAGCTGGCTTGCGGTAGGTCGGTGGTTCTACCCGGATGCCTCCGTGCATTCGGAGTCTTCCTTCACTTGTAATTAGCTGGACGTCGCTATATGACTGAAATACTGTCGAAGCGACGGCAAACTCAAATAGTCAAGTCAAGACTTATTTAAACAGAGATAAGAAACTCCAGTAAGAGCCAGGGGAAAATATTGTGAAGGCACACATCAGATAACTTAATTTTGCAAACTTTCAAAAAAGTATTGAAAAATCAGAGGAAAATTTAGCATACTAAAAATTATCATTTCTCTCATGCATGGAATTATTTTCAGTTTGATTTATTTTCATAGTTCTTTTAAATTGCGATTTAAAATCATTCGTCGTAGCAGAAAAATAACAAACATTACACAATTCTTTTCAGCATATACTCTTTTTATTTTATATATAACTTTTTTTAGCTGACTTATTTTAATAAATAAGGCATCACGTTGATGGTAATTTAATTTTCATGTGAGGAAGCCTTCCAGCTGGCTTGCGGTAGGTCGGTGGTTCTACCCGGATGCCTCCATGCATTCGGGGTCTTCCTCCACCTGTAATTAGCTGGACGTCGCTATATGACTGAAATACTGTCGAAGCGACGGTAAACTCATAGTCAAGTCAAGTCAATATCCTAAGAAAGATACACTTGGCTTTCACATACCTTCAGTAGAAAAGATATTTGAAAGAATTTGATAATTTGTTACGTGCTCTGTTGAGATTTAGACTAGTTGCCAATCTTTGTTAAATAAGTCTATGTTGACACATGTAGTACTTCTACAATGGTAATGACCACACGTATATATTTTATAGCAGTGCTGGCCATTCAAATATCTAAACCATGGACATTTCCCGTTTTTTCTTTAATTCTACATGTTTTGCATGAAAATATGAACTTTTAAAGTCCGAGAGTAAAACTAGGTCCGCTCTTCCTTGTTGCGGACGGCTCTGAACTAAGGCTTTAAGAAATCGTAACTTGTCCGAACCTCCGGTCTCACAATACAACCCCCTCCCTGTTGGATACAGTTTAGTAAGTGTGGTCTTATAATATATTACATGTATTTGCAATTGATAAGTAAATATGGCCATAGGCAAATTGCAAAGACATGTTTGAGAAATAGATAATAGTAATAAAAATATGTCAAAAAAGTACATCGGAACTAGATTGGCCAATATATATAAGGTCGCGTGTGTTTATACGTTTTCGTCCATGTTTAAGACTGCGATGTAAAAGTTGTTTATGAGGTAATCGTGTTTCCGTGTCCGTGGGCTGTTTTGGTGAACCTTTACTTGTCACATGTCAATTTTTGAACGTCAATAGATGTTGGATTATAACTACATGAAGTTTAGTTCCTCACGACAATGTATAACAACTAAATGGAAATATGCTTTTACTCTCTTGAAATTGATCAATGATGACACGACCCTCCTCAATGATAATGCACATCGAATGTAACGACAAAATGGTTGCATTCAAATCCTATCACAAATGAATGCATATTGAAAGATGGAGGAGCGACTGATCCATCAATTTCCCTCACTCTCAAGGTTGGCGTGATTCATGCAGATCGTACAAATAAACAGACGTCAGAAGGAAGGCTGGCTCATCTACATCCCCTCCCTCCCCCATACACCTCGTGATTCAGAAAGATAGAATGCTCGGATTCATGACAAATGAAGGAGGAATTTAGTTGTTTAATTATATTAAAGGGGGTGAGGGAAGAGAGAGAGAGAGAGAGAGAGAGAGAGAGATTCCAAAAAAAAAGGCAAAGATCGATTGATCAATCGATATATTATCAACTGCAATAGTACCTGTTTTTAGGGGGCGGGTTGTGTATTAAACTGAACATCTATTCAATTTTACCCAATTAAAAACAAGCAATGTTGTTTAACTTCATCAATAAACACTTCTTATATAATATACAAATGGAAAGGGGCACCATATGTACACATTGTGTTTTCTAACTAAGATTAATTAGCATTTAATACATCATGAATGACAAACGGCTGTATAATTTTAAACTCTGCCGAAGGATTCATTAAAATACCAACAAGTTCATAGTAATTGTTTTGAAATAACGAGAATAAAAGTCACATCTTGATACATTTATTGATTTTTCTGTGACAAAATGACAGCACTTTGAATGAGAAGGAAATCGGTTTGAAAATAATCTAAAAATAGTAAAGCTATGCGAATATCTATGATCATATTTAATAACCATTACTGCTGTTTAAGATGACAGATGGTCAAACAGTAATTAACGGCTGATATATTTAGTTATTGCAGTGTTACATAACATGTCATTGTAGCGTGTTAAAGAGACGCACAGACTAATTAGGCCAACGATTTCTAGGCCATGGACATCACAGGTCAGTGACAGGCGGGGACGGGTGGGTAATGCGGGGCGGTGGGGGTCATTCAAAACCACCAGCAATCGGTGTTGATGTAAAACGGTATGATGGTTGAATTTCCACAGCAATCATTGCTACTACTGCAACTACTACTAAGCAGTAGTAGGCGGTAGAACATTAATTCTCTTTCTTTTCAATGGCCCGAAAACGACGGCTCGTTATTTGTGCGTTGAATGTTTCTGCGTCAGCAAAAGCTTTATCCACATATTCAAGAAGAAAGGACAACAATTTTTCAAACAAAACCTTGATAATAAATGAATTATTAAAAACAAGTAGATAAACATATTTCGGGGTTTTGCTTAGAACAAACCTAAAAATTTAAGTAAAAATCACAAGAAGACCAACAGTTTTGATAGTTGTTTCCATTTCCAACGAAATATATTTAAGGTTTCTGGAAGCATAAACTACACGTGTAATGTGATTTCAGATAATTACTTGGTCCCTTAACCTCAATCAAATATAGCAAACGCACACATTTTGGACAGGCCAACACCATTTAATCATCTTATTCGTTGAATCTAATCAGAGAAAATTCATCTTTAAATTTGTCAGATACTGCATCAGAAGAATGATTTTGGACTGTCTTGGTTTAGATTATTGTAGAGGACAAGAACCTGGCATCCCCCCTTTGTAAATCACCATGGCAACATATTTGCGGATAATTTGATTCGTAGAATGTTGACAAATGTTTTATTTTGATTGCTTACTTTGACAGAAATTTGTAAAATCCCATAAGACCATGAAGTTGAAAAAATTTGTCAGTGTAATTGTGTACAGTATATAACTTAGTACATTGTGTATGGTCTACACAACACATGGTAAGCACTTTATGCATACATAATGCGTATATATAAAAAAGCCTGGTTATAAATAATCGCTAGTTTAACGCGACATGCCAGTATATAGTTTTGAATTTCAAACGATCTGTATTCCATTCTTACTCAGAATAGTCGGTCTTTATACTACTTTTTGATACAATCTATTTTTGATATAATATTTCATATCTATATACAATCACAGTATCGTATCAGTATTTTAAGAGTTTGCTTCCGTTGATCTATAATTTAATTAAACAGTAAATTTTACATATTTGGGTGTTAGTTTGTATACGCGTGTATGGTTGTCAATATTAATAATAATAAAAATAATAATTATAGAATAATTTTGAACAGAAACAACACTTTTAAGACCGTTGAGAAGATTGGAAAAAACATACCATTTAAGTAAGACCTTCGTACAGATATGACAAAGATTTCCTAAAAATGGTAAAAATCGTGCATATCATTCTTGTACGAGACATTTATTTTTGGGAAAAAAGAGAAATTGAAAGGTTAAGGTCAAACGTTTGTATATAAATCGAACTATTGGTAGTTGGGGGTATTGCGGAAATAAGTGTAAATTTAATGTGTTTTTGGCCATGTTACTCACCATGTGATAAGGCCAACTCTTGGCCGACACAGTTTATATACTCATATAAATTGACGCAAACAGCAATACATTTTTCGGTCATCTGAAGACAAATGTAATTGCAAAAAGCAAGAAAGCATACAATGCATGTTAAACCGTCTTACTTATATAAATTTGGTAAATCGAGAAATATTAAGTGGTTATAACTGTCTTTCCTTCTTTATTTCATGGAATCAGATAAAACTCGTGCTATATTGATTATAGTTTTAGTTTTTGATAGAAGTATTTTTGTTGCCATCACGCCGACAGTACTTCGGTCATCTGAAGACAGGTGTAGTGCTGCCTCGTACTGCATTAAGTCATGTCATTCAGACACTGGGTCAGCCAGTCCTGGAACTACCTTAATATGCTGGTTCCCGAACAAGGGAGATAAATGACAGGCACAGCAACATTAAAACTAGCACAACAACATTTTGATACGGACAGGGGTCCCAACAACGATCACTCGGACACTCTAACCACTCCGCCACCGAGATCGGTGATGATAGTATTCAAGAATTGCTTGATTTTTCCGCATAATTTATTGTTAGTAGAGCAGTATACTAGTAATAAAAATGCATTCGTGTTCAGCAGCATTTTTTATTATTATTTTACTGATTCAGTTTTCTCTTCCTTCCCGAAGATGTGCACTTGTCTCACAAAGTCTGCTTTAAACTGCTTATAATAATCTGATTTTGGTTGCTGTTTTTGTTTAAGAAAATGCGACAAATGAAAATAATATTTTCTTAATACATGTATTTAAGAAAATAACATTACCAACGACTCATACTCATATTGCATACTTAAAATAAGGTTCTATGTTTTCTGAAATAGACATTACTGGAGGCATTGCATTAATAAAATTGTTCAACTAGCACACGATTCGTAGGAGTATCTTACGGGTCCCGGTGATTGAGCTGTTAGAGCGTTCGCCCCGGAATCGGGAGGCCGTGGGTTCGATACCCGACCGCGGCATACAAAAAATATAAAAAGGTACTGGCATAGCATAACCTTACTTGGCGATCAGCATATAACGGTAGTTCCAGGACTGGTTGACCCGGTATTAGGAAAATGAAAATGGGTGTGGTATCATGCCACATGGCTACGGCTTGATACTGCAGTCTGGCAGCACTATGCCTGTTTCGCATAGAAAAAAAGTCCCAAAATGACTGAAATAATGTCGATGGGACGTTAAACCCAATCTTATAGACAAACTATCATAGGAGTATCTGCCATTTTTATTTATTTTTGTGCAATAGTTTACACCCTTTCTTTAGAGATTAATAAACTTAGAAATCTACGATGTTCAGTAAAATACAATAGCGGTTGTTTGTGAACGCAGTCCTAACATATTTCAGCAAAAATTAAAATGTAATTTATAAAATTCTTTGTAATCATAAATGCATCAAACTCTCGCCCGTGCAGAATGACAAGAAAAACTAGTGAGTCAAACCGAGGAAGGTAGGGTTTTGTATATAACTCTACTAAATATAGATGTTAGATAGTTATGGACATTAAACATAGATATGTATATATATGTATATATCCTTCCTTTTAATGCTTGTTTATTTAATACTTTTTATATTTACAATTGTCCAGAATTTGAAATGTTGCAGAAATCATTTAGTTTGAAAAAAAAAATGTGTGAATACGAACAAATGTCAAAATCAAAGGTTTTTATCTTCATACAGGTTATACAAATTCCTCTACTACTACTACTGCTACTGCTAATACATTTCTACTACTGTTACTGCATCTACTGATGTTACTACAACTACACTGTTACCACTGCAACCCCACTGCTATTACTACTGTTGTCACTTCTACTAATAGTGTTACTACTACTACTTCTACTACTACTACTACTACTACTACTTCTACTACTACTACTACTACTACTACTACTCTACTACTACTACTACTACTACTACTACTACTACTGCTACTACAAGAATGCTCTCACTTATTACCTCTTCATACACGTTAATCCCATGTTTCGATTTTTTAAAACATTTTTATTATCAAATAAACTAAAAACAACCAGAAACATAAAAAAAAACAGATCATTGGTATTCTAGTAAACCCTAAAGCCCGTTTTGCCCTACAAAGAAAGGGTCGTGGATTCGATCCTGGCCCATAACGTAAACTATTATCGACAAACTATCTCATTGATCTCCACGTAGTTTCAGTGCTTGTTGATATGGCGCCAAAATAATTTGACTGGGCGTGGTATCATGCTCATCACATTTCTGAGGTATAATATTGCAGTATGACAGCTGTATTAATGCCTTATCATGACTAGTGTAATGAGAGAGAGAGAGAGAGAGAGAGAGAGAGAGAGAGAGAGATTTGCAATGCCTAAAGTTTCCTTCTTCCCACAGTGATATCTGTGTAACGCAATCTTGACGACAAGACAAAGGAAGATTTAATATTAGTAACTATATATAAACAAATATTGTCCTCTTTATTTTGATGGATATCACTGATTAATATATGCTAATTAATGCGATGCAAGCCCACACAAAGATTTCTTTGTATAATGTAGCGTTTTCATATCTAGAGTCGTGTCTTTTATTTGTTTTAATATGAACACTTTTTAAATACTAGTTACTATTATGATGCAGTTAATTCATTGTAGACGAGTTTCTATTTCACAGTTAAATTTAAGGTAAAGTCCCTGTAATGGTTCCGCTATATTTCGGACTTCATGATTATCAAGGTTTTCTAATGTTTCATTAGGGTACCTTGGTTATCTTGGTAGAGGCTAAGTGGTCCAAGACTTGGCGGAACCATTACAGGGAATTCACCTTAAAATGATTATTAAGAGAGAGAGAGAGAGAGAGAGAGAGAGAGAGAGAGAGAGTATAATCATTTTAACTATTTTAATATCATTTTATGTAAAGCTATTACTATCCTTTTTTCAGGCGTTCGCTAGACGACAAAATATAAAAGACATTCATATAACTGAATCTCCAGTATTTAAACAGAAAATGAAAGAAGCTAGACATATATTCAACTTTGACAATATAGGTAAGTTATTGTTTCTCAAACTCAGTATTTCATATATCATTTTTTCCATAAATCAATAATTTTATTATAGATTGTTGGACAGAAGAAAGGTAGAAGGCTATTTTTCCCATTATGCATCAATAGTTACCGGGTATTCACTAAAGTAAAAAAATACAAACGCATTTTCAGAGATTTACAATATCTAGATGTAGCTTCCTGACATTGTAGTCAAGTCAAGTCAATACTTTTAATAATAATTTTTTACGCCATTTTGTTTTTTCTGACCTTATATAGATTTCTACTGACACTACATAGAACTATTGGGGGTCGCCACGTGACCACGATTCATCCAATGAAACGCAAGGAACTTGCTGAAATTGGAATTTACATAATGTAAAGGACAGTGAATTGTCTATTGAGAAATGATAAATTAAGGAAAGTGGACAGAGTCCAGAGGTGGTTCGATAGGGGTGGAGTAGTGACACCTCTGTGACAGCAGTCTGTGGTCAAAAACATTTAATTAAACGAAGGCTCGATTGAAATGCTAGACTCATTTGTTATGTAATAGTTAGGTCATAGTAAGTGAAATCTTAATGATAAAGAAATGGAGGAGCGAGCGAACTTCTTCTTAACCATTAAGATTTCACTTAATATGTTCCAACTTACGTAGGATATAACCTACATTTTGATTGGATGATATGCGCGTCATGTGACATTTTTTATGTAATGCATATATTTCAATATCGTGTTATCGGGCCTCAATGAATATGGAGGCACACTATCTGGCCCTGTTTTCTCGAAAATACTTAAGTACTGTCTCATGCTCAAATTTGAGTATCATACTCAAATCCCTATTGAAAGCAATGGGCATAAGTTTGAGTTTGAGTAATAAAATCATACATAAGTACCATTTTTTTTCGAGAACACGGGGCCCTGAGTTCCTATTCAATAATGATTTCGATGACTCGGTGGGGAAACAGCTCCCTGGTCAGCTTATGGACAATGCAACACAAAATCAAGTACAGTTGAATTTGCCAAGTCATACTTGTGAAAGATTATGAAAAAGATGAACTGATTAAGTTCCATCTACCATGAAATGTGATTTTAGAGAGAGAGAGAGAGAGAGAGAGAGAGAGAGAGAGAGTGTGTGTGTATGTGTGTGTGTGTGTGTGTTAGGATTTCTATTCTAATAGGTGCCAAAATCTTACTTTAATAGTTCTAATCGTAGAAATATCAAACATTTACATTGAAAAACGTGTAATTAAATATTTGTCCTTTTTTGCTGTTTATTTCCCCTTTTACACACAAGGAATGCGTTTCAAAATATAGTCTACACATGTGGGCGAAGCCATAAAAGCGCGCTATATTCTGTTAAGTCGAAATTCTTAATGATTAAGTGCAGTTCTTAACGGGTCCTGTTCGGTGATTTCATTGGTTGAAAAAGTAGATTATGTTCTAGAGACACATTCACCTGACGATCGGCAATTTCCCGGTATATTTCGCTGACTTAAATTGACCAATCAGTGACTGGGGAAACATCTGCAGTATATATGTTTATTTCCCATCGAAGAAAGTGTGAAAATTTTACAACAGCAATTCGGAGAGCGCTTTTTGATTTACGTACATTCACGTTTCATTTCGGAGTGTAATGGTTTATTACATTTCATATTTTTCAATTCACGCATACATCGTATGAGAACAA
This sequence comes from Solen grandis, assembly GCA_021229015.1. Lineage (NCBI taxonomy): Eukaryota > Metazoa > Mollusca > Bivalvia > Adapedonta > Solenidae > Solen > Solen grandis. Next base: position 97,815,472 of record CM037777.1, read on the forward strand.
TTCATCATATACCGTTCAAACTTTTATTTGAGAAATACTTTGATACTTTGTTGTAAATAGAGTAATAAGTGTATGGACAAAATGATATATAAACGTTTAAGTAACTTGTTGAAAAATGTCTATTGCATTCATTATGTGAGATTATTTTTGAATTATTCCCATAAGAAAATTCACAGTAAAATTATCAAAATTCGAAGGAAAAACAACCGCAATGGGGAAATTTCCAGATCAAAGATTTTTGCTCAAATATAGATAAACACTTTATTACACGTCAGATGTTAATCCTAGGCAAACAAACACCTATTTAATAAAGTAAGACATAGTTTCCTTACGTTTGAAACTTCTAGTAGCTGTTCACTGTCATTTAAAGGTCAAGGTCACGAGATTCAGTACATTAACACATATTTTTTTTAAATGGGTTAAGTTTAGAATCAAAGCAAAACAATGTGTATTTTCACATTTCTTGCAATAATATGACTTACGAGTCAAAAGTTTTAGGAAATTTGAGAAGCATCTTTATTTTCAGTCTTTACTTACCTGTGAAAATACTTTTAGATCTAGATTATGAACACACCGAGTAACAAACGAATGTGTTCAGAACACGTATACCTTCATTGTAATATACATGTATACTTGTAAACCTGATCTTTTCCAACATTTAAAAACATCACTTCGATGGATTGACGCCTACTCTTTATAAAATACACAAAAAGGACGAGGGCGGACAAACGAGGAAATCAATTAACGATTTTATTGTTTATTTGTAATACATGGCATACATATACATGTCAGGTAATCAAGTCACATGACTGTGATTGATCACGTGCTTTAGTCTCGGTCTGTGGTCGTACTGGCCGGGCAAATGAGGGGCGAGATGTCAAGAGCAAACAAATGGGGTGAAGACAACACTTAAAGCTATTTATATCCGATACACATCTATTTATAGATGCGTAAGATATATACATCTAGGTCTACTAAGTTGTTTTAATTACATGTATTTATTTAGAATTCTAATGGGTTGTTTCGTATTCTGTGGGGATTAAAACAATGGTATTAATATGTATAAACAAGAGCTGAACATGTACAAAATGTAATAACAAAACCGTATATGTATCACAATAAAACTGTCAGCATTTGCGGTCTTGACGGTCCCAGGCGCGGACAGGTCCTATTGAGTGGGTTGCTCTAGAGATGCTTCATACAATGTCCAAAACCCTTAGTCCTAACGCTACTTGCAGTAGCCTAGTTTGCATTTGATAGAATATTATCAACATAAAGTACACGATCTTTAATAAGGGTTCAATAAACTGCATAGAAATTGAATTGTGTCGCACGGAACCCCTAGATAGACATAAAACAGGTTTTATTTTCTTGTTCGAAATGCACACTTGTAGTCTAATTTAGCACAGCATGCATATCTGTTTATGTTTGATCATGTTACTGCCTATGAATTGTGAAATAAGGTTAAGCTTTTTCATCTACGTAGTAAATTTTGATTTTGTAAGTTTGAAAAATAAAGCATAATTAACGTTTGCCCTAAAAACAATGTAAAGTATTATTACAAAGCGTTAGAGACAAAAATTATCAATGTGAAAAACAATTTCAAATAATACCTTTTTGTGTTACCTGCTGTAAGCTGATGTGACACATAGGAATCACTTTTCCGTCGTCTGTCTGTCCGTCTGTTTGTCCGTCACACCTTTTCCGCCCACTTCAGCAGGTGACATATGTGTTCCAGAGAACACTCTTGTTTCTTGATGAGCAAAACAAAATATATTCTTTATTCAACCAGCATCACAAACCTCTCATGGAGATACGAAAGTTCACAAAGAAAGTAGTTTGATAAAATGACAATTTGCAAATACAAAGATAGATTTTTACAAAAAAATTAAAAATATAATGTTTAAAAAATGGTGTGGAAAGTTTTAATATAGTCTATTTTTCAGTTATAATGTTCTAAGGGACATAACTCAAACGAAATTACGAAATGATATTTTTTATATTTTTTTTGTAAAAAATAAATATCTATATGAATTAGATATGTATGACACTCATGCATTCATTAATATAAAATTAACATTTTTTTTAATTAAGTCATAAATAAGGTTCTCAATCTTCTTATATTTTCATTTTTTTCGCTGGAGATTAAGCCATTTTAGTATGGAACAGTAAACATATTAAATATATGGAGATGAATTTAAAGGAATACGCTCGGCTGAAATGAAAATTTAACCATCAATAAACCTTTTAGTGTAGATCACTTTGACATGACTTTCATTTTTATACACGCTATATTTGTGAAGATATAGCTGTTTAAAGTTTGTGATTTCGATCGGCTATGGCCGCCGCCATCTTTGTTCATGTTTACCTTTCTGTGACGTCACAAATACCCATTGAACCATATCCCGATCGATGAGTGCGATTAATAGGGGTTGTGATAAAAGCATTAAAGGAATACGCTCGGCTGATTACAACTAGGTTTCAATTGAAAGATATTGATGTAAATAAACCAATTAAATTTCTCATTTCATTGAATCAATCGTAATAAGAAAGAAATTGTAAGTTAAAGACGTCTATTTAAACCAATTTGCTCCGCGATATTTTTTATTTCTATAATACATCTTTGTCATTTTTACCGTGAAATGCTTGCAACTGCGGTTATTGAAAAGTTGTGTGGTGTTAAACTGATTGGATAAGAAATCACTGGCAAGCCTTTGTAACAGAATAAGCGTCATATAAAATCGCACCTCAGGGCCATAAAACACGGCCATCTTTCTTTTCTTTATTCCTTTATTTCACTCATTCCATTTTACAGTAATGGATAAGAGAGGTTATAATAAGTACAACATATAAAGAGGCTCTAGAAGAAATAGAAGTAGTAACACAATAATTGAGATGATTTCACTAATACGTTTTGTAAATATATATTCTAATATATAAATAATTCAGTTGAACAGGTGGAGAGTCATTGTTTCACAATTGCCATTTAAAGAAAACAACAACAACAAAACATCAATTTAAACATGTTGTCAGAATATCTTCCAATTAATCATTAGAGTATAATATTACCTTATCTTAGTCAAAATTGATTGTACAAACAAAAAATTTTTTTTTTTTTTAGTTCATTAGTTTCTCTAATTTAAAAATATTTGGGTTTCTATAAAAATAGGGCTTTAGATATTTCTTTCTGTCATCTGTTAAATTATTGCATTCAAAGAGATAATGGAATTCGTCCCCTAATTTTTTGACGCAATGTGGACAAAATCTTTCAGTTAGTGCGATTCGATTCCATTTACCTATTTCTACCTGCATTCTATGATTACGATTTCTAAATCTGATTAAACATTTTAAATATCTTGAAGGAGTTTTTATTAAATAATCTTCAAAACCAAATTTTGTCTTGAATATTTTATAAAATGTATTATTGCTTGAGCTGTTTACAAGACTATACCTTTCGTTAACAAATAAATCTTTTAATTTTTGCCTTACAGTTAGTTTCAGCCATTTCGGGTTAATAGTCGATTGATTACTCCAAATATTATTAAACCCACATTTAATTAAAATTGATTTAACTGAGTAAATCCATGGATATTTTTTCTTAAGAGATTGGTCTTGTAGGTGTTTTGATTCATGTACGATACTGTTATAAATTTTGGCTGATAGTTTTAAAGGGGTGTTTTCAGGTGATAAATGTAACTTTGACCAATAAGCTATTACCCTAGTTTCAACATCGACTGAAAGGGGAAGTGTTCCTGTTTCTCCATAAATAATGTAATTTGGAGTAGATTTTTTTACATTTAAAATATGTTTTTAAAAACTGTAATTGTACTCTTTCTAAAACTGTATTATTACCGTAACCCCAGACTTCGGCCCCATAAAGTAAAATCGGTTTAATAGTTTTATTGAAAAGTTCTATTTGTAAATCAATAGGTAAAGATAATCGGTTTATATTTCTTAATAAGGAGTACATTGCCCTAGTCGCTTGATTTGCTAAATGTTTTTTACATTTCTGGAAAGAACCTGAACGACAGAAATATATTCCTAGATATTTGTATTCTTCTTCAATTTCAAGTGTATTCCCTTTATAAACAAAATTGTTTTCAGCTAGTCTACCCTTTCCAAAAACAACAACTTTAGACTTTGAAATATTTACAGTTAACTTCCATAAATCACAGTAATTTGCATAAGTATCTAGAGCATTTTGTAATCCGGATGCAGATTCAGACATGATAACAGTATCGTCTGCATATAAGAGGATAAATATTTTTAAGTAATTTTGAATGTTCATTTCGTGGTCAGGCTCTATATGTGGAAGATTCACACCATTTGCAACATTATTTCGTAAAAAATAATCGTGTATATCATTTAAAAATACGGAAAATAATAAAGGAGAAAGATTTTCTCCTTGTCTTACATCAATATTACAAGGGAAAAAATTAGATACTTCTGAGTTATGAATTATACATGACTTAATATTATTGTACATATTCCTTATTAACATTAGACATTTACCATTTATATGTGTATTCAATAATTTCATCCACAGCCCACTTCTCCATACAGTATCAAAAGCTTGTTTTAAATCAATAAATGCGCAAAATAGTTTCTTTTTGCTATTATTTAAATATTGAATTATATGATTTAAAATGAATATGTTATCTACCGTTGAAAATCCTTTTCTAAAACCTGACTGGAATTCAGTTATATAATTGTTTGATTCAACAAACAAAGAAAGGCGATTATTTATTACACAAGTGAAAAGTTTACCCAGGCAACTAAGAAGTGGCCATAAAACGAAGCGTGCGACCGAGTCACCATGTCAACAGACAATTGATGTGCACGTTTTACTGAAACGGACATGTAGAGTATAATCATCACCACAAACATACTAAATGCATTATATAAATATGAAAGAAAAGTGTTGAATCCACGTTTTATATTATAATAATCTATATTATGCTATTTTACGGAAAAAGTCTGTTTAAATAAATATATATAAGTAAAAGTATCGTATCGCAATGAGCTCATGTTATTGTGATAGAAATTTTAAAGGAATGTGTTAATCATAATTACAACACGGTGTCCCTTTGATTCGTCTCTATAGTATTTCACAGTTACCGTCATTGCAATTAGATTTCTGCTTACATGATACCGCCCCTTTTATATATTTATATGTTTGATTAAAAAAACTGTTTAAAAATTGTAATGATTTGCGCAATTAAAATAGCGATGTTTGTGAGAATGTGCATAAATGATTGCGTGACAAGGGGTATTGACTTTAGTTATGGTTCGATCACTATAGCAGGAAGTTTAATAAAGTTTTTGAGATATTTCTTAAAATGGAGTGTATAGTTCCTTACGACTTTGAGCCCGAATATACTGAGGAAGAACTGCAACTGCTTCAAGACAATGGCGTACGGGAGGAGGAATATTTATGTGCTGAGGACTTTTGTCTGTGTGATAACTGTGTTATGATGCCATCCAATATGGATAATATATGTTGAAAATCGAGTGACTTGGTTGTTGGAAATTTAGATGAACTTACGTGCATTACGAACCATACGGACTTTCACACCTTAGTTCTGAATGATTCTGTTTTAGAAGTTGCATTCATTACCATTCTGGCATACAAAGGTCATAGGACGAGGGCTCCAGACTCTCTTACTCACGAGTAAGAAAACAATAAAATGATCATAGTTTAATCTTTTAATAATATATTTTCATCATATTCAAATAATAAACATTTTTCAAACAATTTCTCCACAACACACGTAATTCCCTTCTATATTTCAATGTATGTACGCAACCGGAAGTGTGTCTGTGACGTCACGATTGTTGAAAAAAAGTCTCGCGAGACCACGAGACTTAAACAATGTCTGCGCCCATGTCTCGGAGCAAATTGGTGTAAATAGACGTCTTTAACTTGCAATTTCTTTCTTATTACGATTGATTCAATGAAATGAGTAATTAAATTGGTTTATTTACATCAATATCTTTCAATTAAACCCTAGTTGTTATCAGCCGAGCGTATTCCTTTAAGATTTCCAAATTCGTAGATGATATTTATTTATAATTAGACGGTGCTGATAAAATTCATGAATTTTAATTAATACTAAATAAAGTCGCGGGAAATCGTGGGAATGTTATTTACTGTTGGGATTCGTGTTATGTCCTAGTGACCATGCAAACACGGGATAAGGACCATGGGTTCCACATAAATAAACCGACCTTGGTCGCGCTTGGCTTTAAAGCCGAGAGTTGTGGGTTTGATCCATACCGGGGTTGGGTACGGTCTCCGTGATGAATGACCTACAATTTCTTTCTGATGGTCAATCGTTTTCAACTGATGTACTTAGCTAACTACAGAGATGCGTGCTAAAATTTCAGTACTGTCAGAATCACGGGAAAGTGTTGCTAGGTGACCCGACCATCTTGCATAAAATGGCGTTAATTAATTTAAATAAAACCAAATAAACTTTAACACACAAAAGGAGAACATAATATTAAAAAGGACTTGCCACATGTTCAAGGGTGTGTGTTTTAGTTTCAAAGGGGATAATAGTTGCAACATTGGAAAATAATGAAATATGGGATAATTAATGAAAAATTTCAATTGCTGTGAACAATAATGATTTTATTGCGACCTGCATAACAGAATTAAACATTTTCCACAGGAATGACGAACGGATAGAAAAAAATCATAAATCTAAGACTTAAGATACATTGTGTATAGTGCTAACCGCGCAGGTTTAAATATGTTGCCCGTTATTGGTGTGGCAATATTAACATTGAACAATACGACTGCCACTTACTACTGTACACAGATATTAAATTATCTTAGCCTAGGGCCATATACCATAGTTTTCACGTGTTCCTGTATGTATACGTGAACGTCGTGGTTTATACGGAACGCACGCCGGACTACAGCGTCTCGTATAAATGTTCGTTTGTTTGTTTGTTGGGTTTAACGTCCCACCGACAATATATTAGTCATTTGGAGATGATGTCTACTTGAGACAGATATAGTGCTGTCACACTGCAGTATCACGCAGTAGACATGTGGCATGATACCACACCCAGTCACATTATCCTGACACCGGGCTAACCAGTCCTGCAACTACCCTTATATGCTGAGCGCCAAGCAAGGGAGCTATAACAGTACCATTTATTTACGACTTTGGTATGTCGCGGCCGGTTCATATAAATGCCACACAACATAAAGTCAAAAGATTAATTGGATAGCTCTCAAAGATTAATAATAGGAGCCGTGTAGTTAACATGTGGAAAAAATGCTTTGTAACACTCTTGTAACGTGGCTGCGAGGCTAGTCGAGACCCCCCCTCCGAATAGAAGTATTTTTTAACAATACGAAGAACCACTATACGGTGTTACCCCAAAAATGTAACTATTTTTAGATTTATTCAATTTCGATGGATTCACGATAAATTCTCGCAAACGGTGCAATTTTATTTATATTTTAAACAGAAATAACATAACCACTGAGTGGTTACTAAATAACCGTGATACTCTGTACACATAGTGTCGTTTCGCAACGACGCCAAGTCCGACACAAAATCCAGCTCGTTCTTTTAGTAATATAGATTGGCTTGGAATTGATTATTTTGTTACTTTGGGAAACATATTTTCATTTGTAGCATTTTTTTAATCGTTATTTAATTTTAATGAAATGATCTATATAAAGTTAGGCGCCCGCTTCATGTAACTGGTGAACAAATTTGGTTTGAGAACTTGATATTTGACAAAATAAAGGTTTTGTAAAAGTTTACCAATATTTTTCGATATTGAAGAGAAACATTAGATGATCTCTCGGCAGCAACCATTTGTGGTGATCTAATATGACTCGATAACAAAACATATTCATGCATATCACTATTTCTGATATATAGCATGTCATATATTTCATAAAATCAGCAAAGGAACAGCGAGCTGTTTCAAAAGAGTCATTTCACCGTACATGTATATACTGTTATACTCCCTGTCAGCGGATTTCCTTTCTTTCCCTCTGACCCCCGATCTCCCATGCCGAAGATATTTCTTCTCTCTGTCTCCCCCCCCCCATCTCTCTCTGCCCCCCCCCCTTTATTTCTCTAAGTCTGTTTATCTCCTGTACGCATCTATCTGAGGTCTCCTCACTGTCCATGTCTTTTTCCCCCAATATTTTTTTTTATAAAGTTATTCTATCGTTAAACACAACTTTTCTTTCCAGGTTCCTCCGCGGACCAGCATCCAGCCCATATAGCAGTGACTGGAGACCCTAGTGTAGATAAAGACTTACATATCAAAATAAAAACACCTGCCACCAATTATAATCTAAACCTCCAGAGATTGGAAGGTGTCATCCTTCATAAAGACTTTAAATTGTTAAACATTTTCACGGACAAACAAGGGAAAACCGTCTTCCATGAAGATCCTAAACAGGTAATATTTCAGTAGAAAGTATCCATCCATCCATCCATCCATATTAACTACTTTAGCTCATCTGGCATGTGTGTAATGCTATGTGTGTTTTTACATAGATATGCTTGTCAATCGTCGTCTATCTATCTTTTTTTACTTTTTTTTTCAATCACCATACAGACTTAAAAAAAATAAAAAAACATGGTCAATCTGGTGAGAAACAAAAGTAGGTATAAATGTCTAGTCCTTCATACAGGGGCTCGAAGTATAATGGACCGAATCATTTCGTATGCATGGTAACTATGGTAATATAAAAAAGACACCACCATATAATATGATTCGCCCTATTCAACTTCGAGTTCCTGTGGTTCATCATTGGTTCATTTAAATTGGCAGGAATGATCCTTTGTTCTACTAAACCAAGTCACCGTGATTAATTCTGATTTGGAGAGAACCATGTAGATAATAGCACGGATTTTGGCAGAGAGATTCACTCGATGTCCATGAATGGTGTTAAATTCCATAAAAACAAAGAAACACAAATGACTATGAAATTTTACACTGAAATGCACAGGTCATGTTTATACAGAAATGTTGCATAATTTTGCCGGTTTTTATAAGTCTTAATTGATAGAGCGAAAATTCATTTTTTTCCTCTCACGATCGGCTACAGGAAACAATCTTGAATGATGTTCAAAATTACAAAGTTTTCTCCTGTATACACTGACTGCATGTGTGAAAAATTGATTTATTGATTTATTAATTGATTCCTCACATGTAAATCCGAATGAACCCAAACGGTAAGGGGCTGAGTGAGTGTTAAAATCAGCGACTTTACCCTCTCGGCCACAGAGGCCCCTATAAAAATGATATTAAACGTTATCTAAAAAGGAAATCAAGCATAAGAAGCATCTATTCTACCTTCCACCCATGTGACTTATGTACTTTCTTAAATTTCAGGATCCATTGCAGAATAAGGCCAGAAGTCTCAATTTTTATCACGACCCCCTGTCCGGTACTTTGATCAGCGTCCGACAATCAACACTTCCGGTTAGCGAGGGACTCCAACACCATGTGGTGAGAGTATATCCTGACTGTAGCGAGTGAATCACTGTAACAGTCCATGTGTCAGAGTGTCTCACTTTTACCCTCTTCCGTGTAGGCTTGACCCTGATCGAAGTCCAGTGGACGGGACAGTTATAGTGGTCACTGAGTAACTTACCATATGAATATCTCTTACATTTTGATAGGTGCTCCACCACCACCACCACCACAACAACAACAACAACAACTTTGCACACTTATAACCTGCCGTACTTTAAAATAAATCAGATATTTTACAATAACCTTTCGATATTATCTGTTGCTCTTTTTCCACTAAACGTCTTTATTCTCAGCATAAAGTCGTCCTTGCACTATTAAAATGAATGTTGACATTATTGTGTCGTCATATTTTTTGATTAAAATTTTATTGAAAAATACAATGTTTTCCGTGCTGATATAAACAAGACACATAACGCTCGTATAAATCTAAAATAAGGCACACATGATTTAATAATGTTATATATAGATGCAGCCTGGTTTTAAAATTTAACAGATCGCATTACGTGACATTAATGCAACATTCAAACGTTTACAGCTTGAAATGAAATGTGATCTGAAACTTATTATGCAATGAGCAAATCTTGAATATTATTGTTCATGCATCGTATATCTCCTCTGATGTTGTTTCGTTTATTATGACGTACATAGAAAAGAGACAAAGTTTCAACAAGGCAATTTGACAGACTGACGGCTTTAAAACAAGATATATTTACTAGGATATGGAATATAATTAAAAAGAAAGTATGATATACAATGTATGTACTTGTTTGTTGATTAAAATGAAAGGTTGTGTCTAATTTTACGTTAGCGAACTATCTTATAATCTTATTTTCACCTCGAATGAAATAACATACCCGTAAAACATTCTTTAAATGATATCAGCAATGTATACTCTAGTTAACCAGTCCTGGTGGCCAATTAATTAAAACGTTCGTCCAATAACCGAGAGGTCGCGAGTTCGATCCAAGGCCGCGATTCACCAAAATAAATAAGTAAATAAATAAATGAATAAATAAATAAGTAAATAAATAAAGTAAAGAAATAAAAAAAGTAATATAAAAGATAAAATAAAAATAAAATAGATACGAATAAAGGCTCAAGGTTATATCACTTTATCTGTCGTATGTTATAGAATACTGATGTGCACATTTGTCAATATTTCCAGATAAATTTCGGGAAATAATTTGACTAGTAAAAAGTAGCGTTGAAAATACAATGCAAGATTAATATACGACTTCTTAAAAACATGTAACTTTTAGGTATTGCCTTTCTGGAAATATTGTCCCCGGTGGCCGAGTTGTAAGAGCGGCCGCCTCGGGAGCGGGAGGTCGTGGGTTTCATCCACGACCGCGACTTACCAAAGTCGTAAAAAATGGTACTGGTATAGCTCCAATGCTTGGTGCTCAGCGTATAAGTGTAGTTCCAGGACTTTCTGACCCGATTTCAGGATAATGTGACTAGGTGTGGTATCATGCCACATGTCTACGGCGTGATACTGCAGTGTGGCAGTACTATATCTGTCTCAAGTAGACATCGCCTCCAAATGACTGAAAATCTGTCGATGGGACGTTAAACCCAACAAACAAAGTTTCTGGAAATATCAACAAAAGGTTGCTATAAAGGCAGTTTTTTTTAAAAAGTTTTCTGTATTCACGTGTGCTGTTGGTTTTTAACAGGAAGGAATTATTCATGATGAAATGATCATAGCGCCACCAGTTGCTCACAAACGCCACAAGAGGTCGCTGCACAATGACACTCATACAATATGGCGGAAAGCACCGGAAATCCACGATTTTATCGACGACGAACTATTTGGTAATTTTTTTTCAACGTATCTCATTTGAAGTCTTACTATCACCAAGAAAAAAAAAAATGTTTCTGACATGCCTATCACTACCATCACCGTAAAAGCAGCTAACAAAAATACAACATGTTTATTTTCACATTTCCGCAGAAACCGCCATGTTCTATGCATGCAGATCTATTAGTTTAAACTTATTTATCTTATGTCGATTGGAAAAACAATTTCTAACAACTCATATCAATCGTCCTCAATGGTTCCTGTGTTAAATCAGTACTTTATGCCTGGGAAGGTCATGAAAAGTCAGTCTTTGCCTCCAACGGTGTTCGAACCCACATCCTTCGGATCCGCAGTCGGGTATGTTTCCAAAGGACCACGGCAAATAATCATGGACAATGTCACATGGATCTGTATTGTAATTTATTGAAATAAACTTGAAACCTATTGCAGTCCCGCCAAGTGTAGACGCCCTCAAGTTCCCGGATGTAGTTACCCTGGGCGACATGAAGGGATCTGGGTCTAAGCCCTACACTCACAAGGGGAGACAGCGGCGGCAGGCCAGTGGGACCACCAGCAGGATCGAACCAGAGCTGCTGCTGTTTTGTGACCACGCCATGGTTCGTCAGTTTGAGGGAGATACTGACGAGCTCCTGGAGTACCTGCTGCATTTCTGGCACGCGGTAAATCACGTGATAAGGTTCCAGAGTGCCAGAAAATTAACCTATATTATTCAAACTAAAAAGGTCAATTAAACTGAAATTAATTCCCATTTATACATTCATAACCCCCGGATATTTTAAGGTGATTTGTACAGAAAGCATAAGTTCTAATGTCGATTTGTGCATGTCAGTATTGACAGTTAAGCTATGTCCGTCATAACGACACCATACCAAAATGTATTGATTATCATGTGTTTTCTTCAGAAGTATTTATAAACTTATTTTACAGGTGAACTGGAAGTTTCTGACGATCTCATTACAACGGAAGTGGCCCAACATTGACCTCAAAATCCGGGAAATCGGCGTCTTCCGGGACGCCACCGCTCAGCCGTTTATAGAAGAGAACCGGATTCGGCAGGGAAGTCGCCTCTTCTCGCTGTATGACGCCATGGACAGCCTGCAGAAATGGTTGGTCAAGTACGAGACTGTGTTACCGCTCCATGATATCGCCTTCTTGCAGACGGGGTAAGATGGACACTTCAAATGTAAAAGCAGGAATACGTTAGTGCAGTCTCAGATTCAAGCTGAAAAGCTTACTTAAATCTCAATTAAATCTGCACGTCATATTTATTTTTAGGCTGAAAATCATATTTAATGAAATTTTATAGCATCGAGATGCCGTGCCTCGTTCTATCATTACACAAAAGCTAATTTGTACAGAGTCTACCAGGAAATCATTTTGAGGGATTTTAGACATTTTAAAATTAATATTAAAGTGAGATAAATGTCAGTTGACTGCAGAGTTGTTGCCCCCAGTGCTATAAATGATATCCTTAATATGTCCAGATACATGTAGCATAATGGCTTTTCACCAGTGAAACCCGGTTTCGAGCCTACGTCGGTTCTACGTTTTATGCAAATGGGTATTTGGTTGCCATGTATCTCACATCAAGGACCATGCCAATGCCGCCATCAGTGGTAACGAGAATATAAAACGATATCCTTTTCTGTAAATGAGAAAAGAAACCCTTTTTATGAATTCGTGATAAAAGATATCGCGATAAAGATCATACAAATGAACCAAGTTATCGCCCTTAATACGCTGGCGTTCTTATCTATATTTCAAGCAAATAATTGATATTTTCTCTGTGACATCCTTTTTTTTAATAAGACTTTTTTTATCAATTATGTCAAAAGGAATACCTACATCGTGTGGTTTTAGAACTTTTCTTTATAACAAGTAACAATTTTCTATAAGTTTAATTAATTTAATTGATTAAAAACATCATGTTCAAACACCTGAGCGGTCTGGGGGATACAATCGGTAAATTCAAAAGAAGCCTATATATCCGGTTTACAAGAAGGATTTGTTCAGCATACGTTAATCGGTACACACATTAAATATGGTAAAGGTAATCAAAATAAAGGTACCCGTATAATGGCAAGCTATAGTGAACATTAGTATAAAACTCAATTATCTCAGGAACGACGCCTGTCGGATGACGAGCCACACCCGCCGGTTCAAGGATAGCCGGTTTAACGGCGAGGAAGATGAAGAAGAGGTTGACGGCTGTGTCGCCGGTACCGCAGGTAACCTCGTGTTTCATATACCAGACGAGAGTGTAGTTTTTGTTTTGAACTTGGAATTCTTCTGTTGCAAAAGTACTTTTGAATTTATTGATAAAAGGCAGTTTCAAAATGATCAATTTATACTCACCTGCATTGGTATATATTTTCACATTTGTTTGGGTATCAAATCATACAGGTTTGACAACCTTAAAGTGTTTGTTTTGCAGAATCGTTAGATATTTGTTCGTTTGCAATCATAGATAATAAGTCTCCCGGCCTGCTATTTCAAACATTGCATAAGTATTTCTCCGCAAAATAACCGCACGTATGCTGCTGTCACAAATAAAAAAAAGTCGATCCATATGGATATAGAATATAAAACGCTGCATCTGTTATATTTTTGACAGTCTAATTAATCTAAACGTGTTTTCATGTTTTCATCTCATACAGCGACAAGAAAAAGAAAAGTAAAGTTATAAAAGTGCATATTATTCCTCAACTTATTAAAATAGTCACATGTCGATTTTTGTTTTATTTTTTGCCTTCAATATAGTTTCGATATTTGAATAAATAGTTATTTCATGATTATCACGTCATTGTGTATATGTGTATATATCACATCAAAATACAAGAAATAATTATGTGAGGAAATAAAAAAAAAATGATTTGCAGACTGGGTTAAAATGAAACTTAATCGCAACGCTAAGAATCGATTTTTTTAACATGCATACTTACAGTGCATAATTAATGAGGGAAATGTGACGATATGATTTAGTTCTGTTTAATAAAATGTCAACAAGTTTTACCCCCCCCCCCGGGATGGTTTCCGGATAGATCACGTACTTTGGATCATAGCAGAATATTGTTGGAAGAAGAAGAATATCAAACACTTTCCTCATAATATACACGCTAGCATATTTTAAGTCAAGACTAAAATTAGAACGTGTCATTCAATTTCTCCGCCAGGTGTCGCTTATGTCCGTGGTGCCTGTCTGTCCGCCCCTTACTTCCGGAAACTAGCCTATAACTTCGGTATCGGCGAAGCGTCCACGAGTTTCAATGGAGTCATTATTGCTGCCCACGAAGTCGGCCATTTGTAAGTTCGATGTTACAGGGAAACAGTGTCTCCTTAAATATGCATGGGCTAAGAAATGTTTACAAAAACTTTATTATAGAGTATGCAATTTTGATTGATTATAAAATGCGTTCAGCTGCATATCAATGGAGGAAATCAAGAGATCCGCTGGTAAGTTCCAGTAAAACAGGGCAATAAAATGCAAATACAGTGAATAACAATTTTATCATCATTCAATTTAAATTACTGTATGAATATCCATCAATGATTGAAATATCCACCGGAAGTTGGTAAAATCCAAGCTTAATTCAAAATAAACATCAAAGTGGAAATCTGTAAAAAAAATATTGCCAGTGGGGCCCAAGTTTACTGGCTGTGAATGTGTGCATGCAGACACTACAGTGACATTAATTAACATAGTTTATGTAATTAAAAAAAGTCGATGATTATTTCACCACGTGCGTCGAATATTCATTAGCTTTAAAAAGACCACAATTGTCTGAGAAAGGTTGAGTTGGATAATTTACCTCAGGTGTTTTGTTGTAATAACATTTCAGAAACTATATAGTTGATGTAAAAAAATCGGTGATGTAAAAACACCCAAAGGATCGTCCCCATAATTAAGAAGTACAGATCCGCATGTTGTTGTTTAAGTACTATCCCTTCATAATTATATGATTCTTAATGATGTGTTGAAAACGTGTATGCACATATACATCAAAAACTGTACATGCCTTCTAGATAATCAGTCTTTAAATTTTACATAGTTATCAACATTCAATTATACTTATGATTGAATTATGAAATAACGATTTTGCAAGTAAAATTCATATGTATATTATCAAATTTGGATATACATTCCAATAATAAACCATAATATATATGTGTACAGGTTTATATTCAAGTTGGTGCGGGTAGTTTTTTTAATGCATCTGTCAAGGGCAATGTATTTTGAAATACATATATTTTTTATAACGTTTAAAGGAAAAATGTAGACAGCGATACATGAATATAGCTGTCGCCTTAAGGTAATCCATCCATCATCAAATTATGAGCATGGTCCTTCAAATAACAGATGAAAGCATCTACTGACTTGGAGTTATAGGCTCTATAGCTTAAATGCGTTAACAATTAAATTCCCATGATCATGTGATACACTATGATCACAATTTAATGATGGATGGATTACCTTATTTTAATACATACTTGGCTTGAAAAGGGTTATTAAAAGAATATCTCAGAAGACGTTTCGTCCCTTTTGACCATTGAACCCATCTCAGTGTAGCACCGTTCTCATAACTCGTCTTGGTACTCATGTTTCAGACTAGGGGCTTACCACGACGGCGAGGCCGAGGCCAAGATCTGTCCTAGCAACTCGGGGTTCGTCATGAGCTACTCCCGAGAGGACGCCTATAAGTTCAGTCGCTTCTCTCCCTGCTCGGTCATCAGCTTCCAGAACTTCCTCAAGTATGACGTCACTAAATCTTATTCCGGGAAATTACACATGGGAAAACATGTTTAAATAGACAGGGTTTGGAGAAAAAATTATCTGATTATTAATTTTTAAATGGTTAACTTCCATGGAAAACCGATGAACAGGAAGCCAGAGTAGATAAATTACTATATGCGCATACCAAGTGCGCCAAATTTCAGTAAAAATGCGCAATCGGTTCATTGTCGCGTGTGGAAAATTCTAGTATATCTTAGGAGATATATCAAATCCGGCTAAATAGACGAAAATTATGTGCTATTTGGTATGTGTAACTAGGGAAAACAACAACAACAAAAACAAAAACAACAAAAAAACAAGCCATATTGTAAAAAATGTGAAAATAATTTATGTATTTTACATGTAAGTACACGTATATCAAATTGATAATCTTAGTGTTAGATCTGCTCACTCACCTGTGATAATAATAATGTGTGTCGTGGTTCCATGGTAACCTTCACGACTGCGGATCTAAAGATCTGTGTTCTAACCCTGTCGGAGGCTTCAATGCCTTCACATACGCAGGATTGGTCCTTCCAATGAACCGTCGAGAGGAAATAGTATAAAACAAACGTGCAATTACATATCCAATGACAAGAATGTTTAAAGATATTAAAACACATTTTTTTTCACGTTTTTGATGGCAATACTAATACTAGCAGGATTTTCAATATCATATTTATCAGCAATTGTTCTGATCGTTTTTCAATAACGGAATCATAAATATGATTCATATGGAACTATCTGTATGTTTACTTTTCAATAGTGTAGCTATGAGGCAATTTTGTCTTTTGTTTACAGTATTATCAGTATTTTTGTATTAGATAACAATTAAGTAATAGACATTTTAGTCTTTAATGTTTAATATTTTATAGCTTTAAGACAGACGCAAATCTATTTCCAGCATGGACAGATCCGCTTGTCTTAAGCAGAGAGCCAGTAACGAGATCATGCAATATCCGACGTCATTCCCGGGGGCCTACATGTCACTTCGTGAACAGTGCCGGCGGTTTACCGGCGGGCCGCCATGTGAGGTATACAGTCATTCATTACGCCATTTGCGTTGCTACAGTGGTGTTCAGTCATTGTGAACTTTAACCCGTGAGTGTATCCGGTGCATTATCTAAAGGGCAGTAAGACGGTGGAATACAAATGAAGCTAATAAAAACCATGTAAAAATACATAGAAACATTTATTTCGTTTTAAAGGATGTATGTCGCGTTGCATTAGACACAGAAGTTACACACTGCACTTTTTTTCTCCGGACAGATCGGCCCGAAGCAGTGCGAGCACCTGTGTTGTGATGATGCCAAAGGTCAGTGGCGCTACACGAGGTCAGAGCCGGCGGTAGATGGCACCACCTGTGGAACCGGAAATGTGAGTTGAGAATGTGTACTATAGGACTATATATGATATTAGTTAAAATAGGTGGAACAGTTTTTAGCTCACCTGAGCACAACGTGCTCAAGGTGAGCTTTTCTGATCGCCTTTTGTCCGGCGTCCGTCGTCCGTGCGTCAGTGCGTGCGTGCGTGCGTCCGGCGTCAACAATTGCTTCAAACAACATCTCCTCCTAAACGGCTTGGCCAATTTGAAAAATATTTTGCAGGAATGTTCCTTGGATGAAGGTCTACTATAGTTGTATAAATGGTTCTGGTCCATTGCATAATTAGGTCACAGGAGCTAAAAATAGATTTTAAAAATGCAAACTTTGCAAAGCTTCTTCTGTAAAACTGCAAGGCCTAGAGCTTAGATATTTGGTATGTAGCATCATCTTATGGGCCACTACCAAGATTGTACAAATCATAGCCCAATGGTGATAAATGACCCCACACCAGGGGTCACTTGTTTTACATAGAGTTAAATAGGAAAATCTTAAAAAATCTTCTTCTATGAATCAATAAGGCCTAGAGCTAAGATTTTTGGTATGTAGTAGCATCTAATGGTTCATTACAAAGATTTTCTCAAAGTCTTGGCCCTACGGTGATAAATGACCCTGCGCCCAAGTCTTCTCTGAAACCATATGGCCCATTGCTTAGATATTTGGTGTGTAGTATTGTCAGGGGTAAAGTGTTTTAGATTAAGTTATATCAGAATCCTTGTCTGTTTAAAAACCTTGACATCAGTTGAAGCAATGGTACTCAGGTGAGCGATTCAGGGCCATCATGGCCCTCTTGTTTTTTCTTTTGTTTATTTTGTTTCTTTTGGTTATTTATGTGTGTGTGGTCGGGGGGTGGGGGGGGGGGTTGTTAGTTTTGTGACCTAATGATTCATTGCTGGGTAATGAGGTCTTCGAACCACAAAACGAAGGAATAATATATTTGGCAATATATACGTCAATGTGCTTATAGTTTTCTTTTCAGTTATGAAAAGTGTAATTACAATTTTCACAAATTTCATCAAAATCGGTGCTTGAAAATTTATATTTATGGCAAATTATCATAAAATGTTATCAAAGCAACACAGCGTTTTACCATCACATTTCCCTAAATGATCTGTAAAACCTTTTTTCGTGTTTATCATCGATATTTTGATTAAGGTATTTTTGTGGAAACAAATATTCATATTCGTTTAAATATGAGACATTCTAAAGAGTATCCTGTGTAGCTGAATCCATCCATAAAACATAAAATACCGACCCCTTTCAAAACGTATATATACATGCATGTAGGGTGATGGCCATGCGCCTACAACAAAGAATAGCGATGACAAAAAAGAATATTTCAGGCGTATGACTACTAAAGAATATAATTTAAGTGGGAGGGAAGGGGGGTAACTGGTGAGCGAGTTATGTCGGATTCTCCTTTAAAATTTAGTCTATATTGTAGGAGAATCCGACACATTTCGCTCCCCAATCATACTAGATATCATGCAGTCGCTACTATTTATCCTATGGATCAGTCACTTGTATTCACCAAGTGTATAGGGCCTATGGTTTTCTTAAGTTTGAAGTTACGAATTTAAGTGTTTCAATTCGTTATGCCTGTTGAACAGAAGTAACTTGTTTGACAACACTGCCCCTCAATCGGAGACAGTTTTATCAGCTCGTCTGTTTTTCATCGCAAAAAGTCGAGGTAATGGTATCATTCTTGTGTCGTTGGCGCTGGCGTCATTGCGAAAAACTTTAACCTTGGTCATAATTTCTAAACTATTAAACCGTCTGACATCAAACTTCACATACTTAAATATCACGAGGGCTTCTCATCAAGGGCCATAAATCTTAGGTCCATTTTGACCAAATTTATCTCCTTTAAATAAATACACGTACAGTGAAAAAAACCTTCGCCATCACTTCTAAAATATAAAAGCTCTTGTCAATAAGTCACATACTTGTTCACTATCACAAAGGTTACATTCTCGTCAAGGGCAATGACTCTTAAGTCAATTTTCACCTAAATTATCTCCCATTTGAAAAAAGACTAGCATTGGCATCCGCGTGCGGTGTTCTTGTGTGTAATGGGATATTACGTTTAAAAGTATGAAGGACAGAATGTACAGGCATATTACTGTTATAATAGGACAACAGCTGTTAAAGCAAACTCCACACAGTGATCTCCCTTGCAAGCAACTGTAAGGGGAGGTAACTACTGCGGCGGAGTTTGCTGTTAAGGGCGTATGCTGCAGTTTGTGAACAGGGTTGATTGCAACGCTGTTCTATGGTAGCACACATTTTGAATTGGACAACAAATCGGGACTGTGTTTAAAAATCTATATTTATAGATTTCACCTTTTTACAACGTAGAGAAAAAGTTCCAAATTTTGTTTTATGTCTCATCACGATATGGTAAAAATGTTCATGTTTATTTCAGTACGATTGCGTTACGGAAGTCTTAACTGAATTAAAATGTGTTGATAATAGAGGCTGGAGATAACGTGTTTAATAAACTGTAATGAAAAAAGAAAATACGCCAGCGAAGAAAACGCACCTCATTCGAGATGTTTTAACCATGATTGGCTGGAATATCCAGCGACAGATAACAATATATAGATAAAATTTCATCATCATGCAACAGTTGACCCAGTAATGCAGGGTTAAATAGTCAGGCTTAATCGCCATTCAAACGGCATGGAAAAGGGGTGTGGGTTCGAGTTACAGCCGGAGAACAATTTTTACAAACTTTAAAAAAAATTATTAATTTACTTATATTAGTACATGTGTATATAACATGAAATGAAAAAAAAGAAGAAAGTTTGTTGTTTTAGATTTCTTCAACATATCCATATAATCTTATAAATCGTAGGCAACAAAAATGGAGAGAGTAAGAGTGGCGATATGCTTATTGTTAGCAATCCTTTGAGACAAATAGTGTGTTATCTTAACGACAGTGTTCGAGCACGGTTAAAGCGGGGTTATAACAGTGTGTTTATTGGCATCGATTGAATGAAATGATCCTCGTTTATTAAATTTACTTTGATAAACGAAAGAAATGCGACATCATCATATTAAAAACCCCGTTCTCTCAACGCTTAAATTGTTTCTGCTATAGAATTTTTTTATTTCCACATAGTTTATACTACATATATATGAAAAATTTCGCTGAATAGGTATATGTATATGATAAAATACCCTCATATTCTTCATTTTTACAGTAATGTACACAAACGCATTGAAATTTCGGAAAAGGGAGAGTGAAAAAATCCGCTTCATTTTCAGACATTTTTTATTTTTTGCAAAAAAACCATTCAATATTTTTTTCCAGTTTTCTATTAAATATTCTTCTATAGTTGCTTGTTCAAAACAATGTTAAATGAGTATAGGTCACCTATTTCATTTTCGACCACTGAGCTGTTTCTATGATAACTGTTTAAAGCTAAACCAGAAAACCATTTGAAAGTTTAATCTCTTTTAAACATACATAATTCATTTCAAATTAATGAATTATTTGAAAAAGGAAATGTTATTAATACAAACAGATATCCTCTGGCGAAACAACCATTTAAGCATAGTTGAGCTGACATTGTGACAGCTTATGTCCAAACATTAGAAATATCCAAAATATGTTGCACTTAACATACCCAAAACATTGCGATGGTAAAATGTAATATACGCCCTTTTCGCATATGTTTTCACATGTCTGACTGACCTGGTTTTATTGCTTGATGTCAGTGTTATATAAGTATAGTATATGTGTATACAATTATCTATTTCAGGTATGTTTAAATGGTCAATGTATTTCCTTAAAGTCTTTCGGTTAGTTCTGTTAAGGTAAGTGTAAACTGCATTAATATTTTTGTCAACTACTGTATGAGAAAAATATGCAAACAATTGTCTAGATATTTGTCAGACAAATGATAACAACATTAATATATATATTTAAATGTTTATATTCATTTATTAAGTTACTTATCCACACCTGTTACTGTATAATGCAAACACATGTATGAAGTTAGGCTATTATGATAAAGTAATGTTGCTAATTTTACACGTAATCATTGCGTAATTCATTGTTCTATTGCAGCTTGTATAGTCGTTACTATTTATTGGACCGGACATAATGTTCGGGTCGGAGAATTACGGTGTCCAGTAGAAGACTGGTATATTCTGCGGGGCACAGTCCTGACGTCCTGTCCAACAGGACACTCTCGAAACTTCTTGACGACGAGCTGTACTTTACTACAGAGTTAACTTGGACATCGGTTAGTTTACACTATTGTGTTGCAATGGTTGCACTGGATTCTTAAATTCATAAGGAATTGTAGAGAGCGTCTGAGGATACAGATGTGGCCAACATATCCACCCGTCTTAAACTGTGTCATTAGGTGGATGTCTGTGATTTGTGTCCAATTTCTTCAAGATTTTATCATAACATGGTGATCCAGCATTACCCAATATTAGCCAGTTTACAATATACACATACATGCACATTGAGAACAGTTTCATAAGCACTTTGAAGAAACGTCAAATGGAAGAGACATTGTACGTTTTATTTTTCTCCTTAGAATGATGTTGGGTGAAGCTAATCATAACGTTCCGATACTTTTGTTGGGAAGTGTTTGAAATATGTTTATTTTATTTATGTTGTTGTTACTATTTATTCTATATTTATAAGATGCTTGATGCTATGTTAAAACACTATGCAGATAAAACTATTCAACGTGTTCAATATTCGTGACCGTCACACTTACTCATACAGTAACAGCCGGTTTCAAAATAAATAACCAAAAACTGTGTTCATAGCTATTACTTCTTTTATATAGACCATAACACCAAGGGTTCGGTAATACTCGGTATAATTCGCTGATTTGAACTGACCAATCAGTGACTGGGGAAAATCGCATGTGCATGTTTATTTCCCAATGAACAATGTGTGGAATTTTACACTGGTATGTAGATTAGGTGTTTGGGGAGTGTTCGTTGATTTACGTAAATTAACGTCTCAAATTCAAAGTGAAATTTGTTCTTACCTTTTCTCCCGATGATGAACAAAACCTTCATATAACACATGAATGGTGGATATTTAAGACATTGTGGTGTCGCATACAGTATTCACGGCTTCTTTAATAAAGATTTTAAATGTGCGTGTGTGTATGTGTGTGTGTGGAGAGGGGGAGAGAAGAGAGAGAGAGAGAGAGGTGCGCTTGAGGATTTTGTTATATTTAATAATATGATATTACCTCATGAACGGATTTCTTTTAGGATATTTGCCCATGCTGTTTAACAGCAATACCTGTCAATGCCCGTGATAGGTTGAATGTTTAACTCCCTATCCAAACAGTGTCTGTTTAAACGCCAGTGGGGCATTATTGTATTACGACCTTCCCATGCGAAAAGTATTGCCACAACTGAGGGCCTGGTGAGAGGGAACCTAACTATTTTCCTATTTTTTTTCGGGTGAGAAATAATTGGGAGTTTGAACATCTCTCAAAAATAAAGGAAATACAAGAGAGTAAAATATAATTTCATTAGTAAATTTTATATTAATTAATTGTGCAATTAAAAGCTATAATAACAGTGATAATCTTTGAGTTTTATCTCGCATATAACGGATCCAATTAAACCAATTCCCACAATCATCATACAGTATATCAACTTCTTCATTAACTTCACTATTTTGTTAAAAAAAGTAAATAAAA
>CM037777.1:97838758-97888758 GCA_021229015.1 Solen grandis
ATTCGAACATGCTTTCAATTTTCAAAAGTTCAATTTAAATGTACATTACATGTAATAAGTTTCTAATTACGTGTATAATTCTTTCCATGTAAGCTTTACAGAAACATGCACCATAAAGTTGCCTTCCAGACTTCATTCTTAAAATATAAACTCGTATATTAAAACACAAGAGATAAAAAGGATTCTTCTTTCCCATGTAAGATCGTGATTTATTTCACTTGTTAACTTGGAAAATGAATAATTTTCTAATGCAGTTAAGTTTTATATACGATGTACCGGTATATATATGGATATAACCTTCTGAACAAGATATTCTGATTTGTAAATTGTAAGAATGAAAAAGAAGTATGTATAAAGACGTCAGTGTGAAAGCAAGGATGATAAATTTAATGGTCTGAATACAATTCAAATAGGTGCATGATGAAATGATTTCCCGTTATGTCCGGGCCGTAAGGGATATAAATTCTAGAAATTTAATGTGAACTCTGATTTATTCTAAACAATGCGTATTATATTCGTCTGCTGTTTAAAGAAAAAATGCAAATATATAGCCGTGTCTTCGTGCCCGTGTCATATGCAGGCGCCATCAGGCTTAAAGTGGGTATTTTGAACGTTAATATCTTTTGACCTTGACATTTGATGTGACCTTTGCAATATGACCTTACTTATCAAGGACAAGTTTTAAATGTGCCACAGGTAAGTATTCTGAGTGACGCGCAATAAAGACATATCAGCACTATTGCTATGAAACTTGGTATGTCACGGTAGGGTAGGGAATCAAACAGCACAACCTCCTGCTTAACCTGTGACCTTTTTCACTCAGTAATGCCTCAGTCACCTTACTCGTACGATGTCCGCAGAAATAACGAAATCGTACGATTTATGGTACTCATAGATATTTGCAAATTACGTATAGGCTCTCAACAATTTTTGTGTGTAGTCACATTAAAGTAAAGTCCCTGTAATGGTTCTGCTACGTCTTGGACCACTTAACCTCTACCAAGATAACCAAGGTACCCAAATGAAACATTAGGAAAGATCATGAGGTCCGAATATTGTAGCGGAACCATTACAGGGACTTTACCTTAATCAGGATATTTGTACGTACATCGCAAAGAAACCATACAAAAAGAAAGAAAAAAAAAAGCTCATAGGGAGTTACGATCCCTGTAAGCTGCTCGTACGAGACTAGTATATTTTTTTAATCACTCATAATATCGTGCGAGTCTCGCACGAATGTCGTACGAGACTTCACGACTAGTAAAAATCGTGCGTGTATCGCACAATACTACGATATCCGCACGGTGCTCTTGCGACTTGTACACGAGCTTCTTAAGACCTCAAAATATTTGGAAAATCGTACGAGGGCGTTAAAACCTTCCGAGCCCTCGCACGAGAATCCAAAGTGCCCAAGATTATTGCACTGTGCACGTATCGCTGATACTCGCACGTAACTCGAACGAAAAAGTCGAGATTTGCAAGATTGCACTTTGTCTTCACTCTAGCATCTGCAATAACTATCTTCATTAAACTTATACACAATGTTGATGGCAGCAACATATCGGTGGAGTTCGATTATTTAACTTTTTGTCCTTGAAATATGAGACAATCACCAAAATTTTCCGTTTTTACACTCTAGTTTTAAAAATCTTCTTGCCAGAGGAGCTTAATTAGATATTTAATGTTTGTTGTTTTCTAGAGGTCCTTTCCGAGTTTGTTCAAATCATAACCCTGGGTCAAAATGGGTCCCGTCGTGTCTCTTTTCACATAGTTGAGTCAAGACAGTGTAGCGGGGAAGTGATATACATATAATTCTAGTTAAATGTAGTTCTGCCAGTTGTTTTCTGTGTATTATTGTGTACATGTAATGCATGGCTGTCTATTTTTTTCCCATTATGTGTTGAGAACAGAATATATATTTTATTGAGACTTGTACAGACTGTATATAGCATAACATTTTACACATAAAGATTTTGATAGCCGTCGCTGCGACAGTATTTCAGACATAAAGGAACATCCACCTACAAAAAGGTAGGGGCTATACCGAGTACATTGAGACTTCTGTGTAGAACGTAAACCAGCTGGAAGGCTTCCTCACCTGAAAAATCCGAGCTACCTTGATGGGATTCGAACCCACATCAGTGAAGGGCTGACTGCTGCCAATTCAGCGACTTTAACCGTTCTTGCCCGGAGACTTCATGATCAATTAAGCAAATTGTCACCTAGACCAAGTATAGCACTATCATTAAATCAAGAAAATGAATTGGTTCAGACACTGGTTATTTGTACAAATGTTTTGTTTTGTAATGTTTAGCCTTGCGGTAAAACTTTACCAAGAATGCAGACCCAGATCTACAATGACATGCTGAATTGATTACACCGGCAAAGTTTAGGGCTCTTCATCATTCATTAAGTGTCACGTTCAGTTACATAACGAATGCCAATAATTCCGAATGAATATCACATATCATAATATATTCATGTATGGATATATGAATATTTATTAGGCATATGAATATATACATAAATCACCAAACCTGTGGTCAGGACATCAGTTAAATGCACTCACCATCTTACGCAAGAGTTATAATAAATTAAATCAAGTCATAAAAGTTGACCTACTTTGTCATTTATAGAACATGTATTAATTTATGAATTTGTGAAAAGTAATTTCTTTGACAGCACCGAGTCAAAGTGTATGGCGGACTTGTAAAGTGATGTCACGACCCTTTCTTGATATCAAATCTTACGGAGAATTCCGGAAATAGCCGGAGCAACACGAGTGGTGTATTAGACTGGAACCTCATAATTTAGATGTGTAAATTTCCTTCTGTTTGTCTTTAGTTTCTGTGCTAGGAGAGAAGAAGCTAGGGGATGCTTTTATTCATTTATTTATCAAATATAATAATGTTATCATATCATTAAACGTTTCCTCTTTAAAGTAACCGGAATCTAAAACAAATCGACCAGTGCCAGTAACAGCGTCCGTCATGTAATCGGAAGGTCCTGGGTTCGATTCCCGACCTCAATATTCCAAAATTGTTTTAAAAAAATGGTTTAGCTTACTTGATTGCCGCTCAACATGTAAGGGTTGTTTCAGGACCGGATGGCTCGGTCTCAGGTGTTGTATTTTTCTATTTCAATGTCTACGTTTTGAAGCAGCACTACATCTCTCTCGTGTAGACAGATTTCACCAAGTGACTTAAATACTGTTGGTGGGATGTTTAATTAAGATGCTAAATTGAATACTGGCTAAAGTATGAGCACCCTTTTTGTATGTCAAAATTAGTTTTGAAACTTGGACCTTTTCTTCTATTCGGTCATCAGACACCCCCAATACATCACGTTCTTTAATGACTTAACTTGTTTAACTTATGACAGAGTGGACATGTTTTATCTCGTGACTAACGATGTTTTTGAAATACTCCTTGAAGTAAAACGAGTTTTTGATTGACAGGTTACAACCCCTCCGTCGTGTCAAAATGAAATCATGAATATTTAACTGACTAGCGCAAGCGGACTTTTCATATCAAAGTAAACCTCAGCATAATGGAAATTTATTCATTTTCAGAATATATGGAAGTCATATTTGGGTCATCTGGAATTACTTTTAATGACATGGGCTCGAAGTTGCATGGGGCGAATCGTACCATTACTTTGAGACACTGTGCATTTCTACATGTATTAAGTTTGTTAAAAGTACAAATAAATTAATATTCTACCGTCTGGTAGCCTTCCATTCGTGAACCAACTCCGGCAAACTCGGAATTGAAGAATCAGGCTGATATGATCCAATGTGTCAACACCGGTCTGAATGCAACGTGCAAGCTAGTGACGTTACATTCTCTATCTATAGATTGGACATGGTCTCTGACTCGGGTCTACATGAACTCATCGACGGATACCCTTGGCTGACTTATTCCGTTTCACTACATGAAATCGGGCCGTGGGGAAATAGGCAAGCAGACGTAGTTATTGAATTAACGCGCCTTATAAATGCAATGCTCTTCGGCGTGGAGGCTTGAAAGTCATGTAAACAATAGAAAAATATATATCTTTTAAAAAGATATTTGGCGTAAGACTAAAAAAATGTTAACGTTTATTTTGTTGGGTTTAACGCACCACCAACGATATTTCAGTCATTTGGAGACGATGTCTGAGACAGATATATAGTGCTGTCACACTGCAGTATCACGCCGTAGACATGTGGCATGATACCACACCCAGTCACATTATCCTGACACCGGGCCATCCAGTCATGCAACTACCCTTATATGCTGTGCGCCAAGCAAGGGAGATATATATATATACTAGTACCATTTTTCACGACTTTGATATGTCGCGGGGATCGAACCCACGACCGCCCAGTCCCGAGGCGGACGCTTTAACCACTCGGCCACCGGGGGCGGTGTTAAAGAAAGTTAAAGTGTTACAGTATAATATATTTCATATAATAGTGCTCGCAAGTTTTAATAATATGTCATTTTAAATTAATACTAGGAAACGTATTTGTCGCTAAATTTAGGAGATGTAATATACTGTAGCCAGTGAAAAAAAAGGAGACAAAAATGATATATTTATAAACGAATCATAAAAAAGTTCCGTTGGTGTGATTTGATCTCTGAGCACTTAAGTTAGCTGACGAGCCCTTCACCAGCTGTTACTATAAATAGCTTTTTGCGACTTAGAGGGACGAGTTCACTACCAATGTTAACTATCTTTTCTGAAGACCCACAAATGTTTACTTTTTCAACTGGGTGGCTTTCATGTTTGAATTTTTCATTTGGATGTTTTTTATGTTTAAATAGGTAGATTAAATTGTTATTTGCAAATTGGCAATCATGCAGAAAGATGCACACTGAAACTCCCATTTCATGATGAAATATCCCAATATAATTTATGCAAACCAATGAAACGAGTGCTTTTTTCGAACTCTTCGGTTGTTAAACAAGATTAGATTGGTACAAGAAGTAGGGCAAAATCCATTTTATAGCCTACGCCGAAAAATTGCTGCTTTCGGCAGCTGAATAAAACGGCCTCTATGATTGGTTTGAAAGAAACGTAATGCGACCAATGAAATGGCGTAATTTGACACACCCTAAAACTACAAAATCCAGCCGTCAAATCACACGGTCTATAGATGTACTTGTACTCGTCAATTCCCAATCGACACAATGTGTCAATACCGGTTTGAATGACCTGTGTAAACGCGCTCAAAGAATCATGGGTAAATCATGGCTGCGCCACTAAGATTTCCTGTGTTGGAGATTGCATTGAAATGGATAAGCAACCTAAATACAATATTATAACACGGTATTAAGTTATTGTCAACTTATTATGCCAGTTTAAATTACTTTTTGCATTGTATTTGACATTTTGAGAGAAAAATACTTATCTGTATATTTAACACACGCGACAGCGTTTTCCAAAAAATCATGTGCAAGTGAAAGTAGGATAGTATGGTATGGTATGGTATTATTTTAACTGGATATTATGCCTTTTTCCAGATAATTATGTGAAAAAATGCTTGTTATCCACATAATTTAATTGACTAACTTGAAAAAAGGCGAGATAACCAGTTATCTCAAGTGAATATATGGCTGGCAGTAGTGGGCACTAACAGGCAGATTTGTTCTGTTAAGATACCTAAGAGGATAACACGAAAGTTTTCTACTTGCCAGATACTAACTGACTATGTGACAATTTTTCAGAAAAGTTTCAACATAGCTAAATGGATAAGTGGCTGGCAGAAATATGCCACCATAGGATAGTAATTCTTATTTATATGTATTGCTCAATCTATATTGGATAATATCAATAAATAAAATTAACCACTTATTATTCAAATTATACAAAAGTGTGTAAGGGTGTTTTACAGGTGATGCAACACTGTGGCCAACGTCATCAGACATGTCTCAGTAGGTGACAAGGCGAGCCAATCGGAACACCTTGGGGATGACGGAATTACCCATGGTGTTCCGATTGAAGGCGAGCGACCAGGTGCTAATTACAGGTGAGGTCGTGTTTAACAAATGACTGGGTGTAATTTACTTCGGTGACGGCAGTGACGCAACTGACATGCTAAGCATGAATACATGTATATTTCATTGACTTACCTGTGTACTGTAGCGTCGAAAGAAACAGAATGGGACCTTTCATTTTTTTTGTAAAGGATTATTAAAAGTGAAACGGTATTCTTTTGTAATTTGGACGGAATATCTTTCATTATTTTTCTGACGGTATGTAAACATTATTAAATAATGGCGTAAGATAATAACTGCTAATATTCAAAGTTAAAAAAAAAAAAAATACACGAGAGAAGGTTTTTTCACTTCAGACAGGAATTGCACCAATACGCATGTAAATCGTATATCCAGTGTGTCGTTCTCCATTGTTCAAGCATGATATTTTTTTCTTGAAAAATGAGACAAAGAAAAAATGTCTATATGAGTGAAATAAATTTATTTATGAATATTTAGCATCAAACATTGGGTTTCGTTTTTAAGGAAACTTTATAGGTACATACAGGTAAATTGGGTATTAAAACTGACAAAATATTCATGAATGATGTTTGAATCATCGCATTAATTAACAAATCAGCGACTAACTTTACACACCTCATCCTCATAAATGACAAACTCAAATGAAAATTTATTTTTAACAATATGATTTATTCATATATTCATTTTTCGAATGCATATTTTGCAGCCGGTATGTTTACAAACGAACATATATATATATAAGTATTGTGTTAAAAACCGCCATAACTGACACATTAAATTGGCTAATGTATATGTATACTTGTTCACCACATAAAAATGGTTTTATTTAAATACAGAATTCAATGACAGGGCGATTAAAAAAGATGCGAAAGAAACGTTGTGGCGACAGGTTTACCTTTACCGTAACGCCTTGTGCTTTCGCGGACATAACGTAAAGCCTTGTGGTTTTGCCCAGTGTTGGATACCCTGGCCTGCTATTAGGACGTCTTTTAAGGGTTCAATTGACGCAGTACGTAAATCGGCGGGCAGAGGGGGGCAACATACGATTATATCTTTGTACAATCACTCACGGTTTTACGGTGATACATTCTACACAGCATACAAATGCGCTCACACAATTGATAAATAATTCGCACGTTTACGACATCGGAGTCAATTAAGTTCATGTGTACATTTTGTTTTGAGAAAGTTTAAACAATATTTCAGGAGATGAGGACTATGCACGTGCTGAGTGTGTCAGTGGTGGTCGTTCTTTTCTGTGGAGTATTACGTGTTGCCGGTCAGCCGTGTCCAGCCTCATGCTTCGCGCCGGATTGCTCCTGTCCTCGGTTTAGCCACACGATGGACACTCAGGAGATTCCGCAGATTGTCTACTTCGGCTTTGACGACGCCGTCAACACTGTCATGTCCTCGTTATATAAACGGATTTTCACGAAGAAACGCGTCAATCCCAACGGATGCAGGATGAAAATGACTTTATTTGTATCACATCAGTACACGGATTACAGATTAGTAAAACGGTTTTACGACAATGGAAACGAGATTGGCGTACATAGCGTCACCCATACCGCCATCGACGATCACGACAAACTTCGACGCGAGGCTAAGGACCAGAAGGATAACATTGCAAAAGTTGGCGTGCCACTCGAGGAGATTAAAGGTTGGCGGAGCCCGTTCTTAAAACCAGCAGGGAACAACCAACCACAAATTCTGAAAGATCTCGGCTATGACTATGACATTTCGTTGACCTATTCTAGATTCAGACTTGACCAACCGAAGCCGTGGCCTTTCACAATGGACAACGGTTGGCCTTACAGGTGCGGTGTACCTCCGTGCCCGACCAGTGCTTCTGTGGAAAAGTTCTGGGAGGTTCCTGTGGTCAGTTTGATGGACTATAAAAATAAATACCCGTGTTCGTTTGTGGACGGTTGCGCCATCAGGGCCACCAGTGAGAAGGAAGCATACAATTTTTTGATGAACAATTTCTTGTCGTATTACAATACTACGCGCACGCCTTTTGGTCTGAACATGCACGCTGCGTGGTTTTACACGCGCTACAACCTGAAGGCGATGATGAGGTTTCTAGACACGCTGATGACGATGAAAGATGTATACGTCGTCACGGTCAGTCAGATGTTAGACTGGATGAGGAACCCGACCCCCATGTCCGAGATTCATATGTTCGATCCCTGGCAGTGCCCGGAGTCTATCCGACTAGGTATGACTTTTCTCAAGTGGTTGATTGATTGACGTTTAGGCCTATTTAGGTTGAAATACATATACACATGCAGTTCAGGCTACAAATGTGATAAATCACAGCATTTAACAGAAACTTGAAAATCATCAAGAGTATAAATATAAAAGATATCAAAGACTGACCGCTAGTAAAATGATCTAGATCAATAAAATATCTCAAAGGACGTTTCACATTTGTTATTTACGAGTAGTATCTACTATCAAAGTTAATGCTTCAAAATTTCTGATACAGGTACATACCATATAAGAGAAACATAAACTTTTGAAAGAAATCATATTCGTGTAGGTCCAAAATCGCAGTGTCACATGTTTATATAAGATACATAGGTTAGTGACTAATTTCTAATGGGTCCATTTGTTTGCGAAAGAAATATTTCCAAAATCTTTCCTATAATCCAGGGCCCTGATTTATCAAAATCATGAGTTTTTATTTTATTATAAGTTAAAACACATGATAAATAAAAAAAAGACATTATTCAACAATATGATTTAATGCAAAAACTCAATAATACCTAGAATTTTTTCCTGTATATGCATCTAAGAAATATAATCAAAGTATCTGAAAAATGTATAAGTCTAGTAAAACATCACTTTAGAATTTTGTACAACTTGGTGTCTGGAATTTAATGAATTAGTACCCAGACATCGAAACAAGAATGTCAATCACACCTCAAAGTGTTTGTAAATAAATTAACTATAAACCACTAAGAAAGACATATTCCCCTATGCCTTAGATATATAAAAATGAATAGAATTTGCTGCTACAATCTCTAGTTCCTCGTAAATATTATATTGTTTGCATGCTACAATTCTCATTTTCTCCGTAAATAATTATATGAATATTGTTTGCGTTTCCCTGTACGTGCTACACTATCTAGTTCCCGTAATTTCGTATAAATCGTATTCCCTTGCTCCATTTCTTTCTTTCCAGTAAACATGAATAGTAGTAAGGTGCTACATTCTCCATTTCCCTGTAAATAGTGTTGAAATGCTTCACACTCTATTCCCCTGTAAATATTAATAGATTGCATGCTACCAGGAGGACATTCTCTAATTACCTCTCACATTTCTCTCTGTTCTATGTCTATTTTGTTTGCTTATCATTTCTACCTAACTGCGCGCAAAATAGAAATTACTAGTCAAACTTAAAATTTATGTTTTTCGTTATGTCGATGATGAGGATGATGATGATATCGATGATGATTAATGACATACTTTGAAATAAACATATTCAACAGAAGCAATAATACATGCAACATATTGCAGCAATATATCTGTCTAGTTTAAACTAATTGATATGATTTTGATTGAGAAGCATGTTCCCTTGGAAGGCCATTGAAACTCATTGTCCACAATTTGGTTTAAACCCGCAGCCTTCGTATTCACAGTCGTGTAACGGTAAACTCCGACGCAGTGGCTTGGGTCGTATGGCTTCGCATCCTCTTAATATCTGTCTCATGTAGACAAAAAACTTGCTAAATGTCTGAAATACTGTCGGCGGAGCGGTAAACCTTAGCAAACAAGCTTAAACTTTGTTTTCGCCCGTTAGGCCGTTTATTTCACCCTGACTTCCTGTGAAACACACAGTTATGAAGCGGAATAAAATTAGGCTTTTCAGTGGTTATTATATACTTTGCTAAATTCCCATTGGTCATTGTAAAATTAGTCAACAGAAAAGAAAGGAGTTGTGGAAACTCTGTTTGTTTTAAAAGTTGAAGTTTTCTTCCCCTGCGAACGATTTGTCTCGAATAGTAAGACACTGCACCTTTTAAGGTAAACTGAAAGAGTTGAACGCTTAAAAATAGGAAGCACATAGATTTCGGAGTTGATTGTTCGACCCTGACAGATCCTATATTCAACAAAAACGTAACATCCGGTTTCGTTTAGTAGCCCGCGAAACGAAGGTTTTAAGGCTGTAAGTGTCTACCAAGATTGTACAAATTATTTGGATCCGTGGTATTTCAAAGAGCTGCACTGACACAGGAATTACACAACTATTAAACCAACAACAAAATCTATTACATGTTTAACCATTCAGACACTAATCATCAAGCTTGTTACCATGGCCGAGAATCTTTTTTAAAAATATTTCTTATTTTATATGTTTTACCTTAAATATGTGGCCAATCAGCAGTTCTGAAAATTCAAATTATCAGCGATTTATTTTAGTAGAACACCTTCCTATTTTCTATTTTACCATTTACAAAATAGGTCGATCTAATTGTCAAATCAAGTTTTTCATAAAGTTAGGCTGACCCCTGTGTCGAATAGAGTACATTATGCCATTTCTACTGACAATAGAAGCCTACACCCGCTACTGTAGCTTCGGTCTTCCGTTGTCTGTAGAAATGTTTTGATAACCTCTCTTATGGTAAGTGAAGCATGTGGGTTGTGTTGAAGTCGGTGTTTATGTGAATTGCTTCTAAATCACGACTGACCATCCATCAGTGAAATTACATCCCTCAATACATAAGAGAAACTTAATTATTTAGAATAACCTAAACTCATTGATGTGGTTCATTGTTGTTTTATGTTCTTGTCTCTTAAAAAAAGAGAGAACACTAGTGATGGATACTTCGAAGTTTACTTAGATGTTTTTATTTACAATCCAAAGTATGATATATCAAACAATGATTAAGTTTTTATGATTTACTGAAGTTATGATATTTTTATTTTGATCCGCTTTGTCTAGCTTGAAATCGAAAACCAAAAAGAATTTAAAGTACAAAAATGCATTTTTAGTCCGCTACCGGTGTTTAAACCGGAGGGGACTATAGGTTTGCTCTCTGTCTGTCTATTCGTCCGTCCGTCTGTCTGTCTGTCCGGACGTCCGGATGTCCGGAAATATTGATCCCGTGATAACTTAAAAATGTTTTAGATAATATTATGAAAATTGGTATATGAATAGATGGCAGTATGGAGATTCTGCACGTTACTTTATTTTCTTTTTCTCAGATCAAAATTCTGGTTGCTATAGTAACGGAAAAATAGGCATATCACCGGTAGGGGACTCATGTGTTGCGTGCAACACCAGGTATTTGTTTAATTATAGATTGTGTAAATTATTTACACAATTTTGGCTTAATAAATAGATCTTTATGTTCTTTTTTATCAATTTTTTCATTACATAATCATAGCTCCAAATGTGTTTATTTTTACATTATCTATAATGATACAGAATCTTAAAATGCGCACCACTTGTAACATATTGTTGTATAAGTATGGGACTTGCAACATTTCATTGTTGAAGAAATATGTAAAAAATATGAACTTTTACCGCGGCGTTTAGAAATTAATAATCAGTAACGGTAGGTCATGCAAGTACAAATCAAACTTCATTTTATCTTAGTACATGCACAGGTACTTGAGGACAGGACCGTGTTTCTATCAATAAGAAAAAAAATCACGATAGTCACGAAACAACAAGGTGTTGTTTTATATATAGTGATTTTTTTTTATTTATAAAGACATGTATAGTAAACGTTAGATTTATTTGAATGTGAATATTTTGATACATAAACTCAATGCAAATGGCGAATTAAAGTTGAAAACCGCTATATTCAATTCGTTTCGTGTGTGTGTGGGGGGGGGGGGGGGAGCAAGGGTCCTGTCCTCAAGTACCTGTGAGTACATGACCCTAAAACCAAACACTTTAAAATCTGATATGAGCGATATAAAAATAATGGTCAGAGAGAAAAAACAGAAAGAAACAAGAACAAAAACATGACCTACTGGGATTTGACTTACAGCCAACAGTTTCACTGGTTAGCCTATTTATGTATGCTTCCAGTTGGATGTAACGCATAGGAGTCCCGTAACTTTAAAGGCCCATTATTCTTCCAAAAGCAGTGTGTATTTTTCGGACAGAAATTCAAATTGCGTGCAAAAGATATGTAACAAGATGCAATCTGTACATACTCGTTAACGACAATTTTACTATAATACATGAATTAAAAAAAAAACATTCAATTGTTTACAAAAATAACTAATTTACACATTTTTTTTTTGTATCTTTTCAATTTCTAATTTTCCATAGACCTTCTGTGTGTCTCCGTTTACGAATGCATAAATTAATGACGTAGCAGATAAACAAATTGTGATTGGACGACGGTTTTCAGATTCAGATTATTTCCGATGACAGACCGTCTTCAGGAATACTAGCCGATGCACAGTGTAAACAATGAAGGTATTTTGACATCCATCCAAAATGCTTAATTGCGTGATTTGACCAATATTTTCTTACTCATATCTTAGAGCAGATATTTGCACATTAGGCAAAAAAAACTTGTTTGTTTCCACTAACATCTTCAAAAAGATAAAAAAATAAATAAATAAGATAATCTTTTATAATAGTGACATGTGTACATATATATAAATATCAACACATTTCATGTACAAATACAAAATACACCCGGCCCAACGGGCCTATATGTCACCTTTTGCAAAATAAATTAACTTATATGGTGCAAGAAGAACATTGGTGAATATATAATGAAAATAACTATTACAAGTAAAATATGTAAGTTAATTAAATGGCGGATTTCAGCATTAAGCGTGAATACTGAATGTACTGAGCTACGTGATACAAAATGTGTTCACTTCTAAATGAGATACAATTCTACTTTTATGGTATATGTCACACACACACACACACACACACACACACACGCACACACACACCGCGTAATGAACTATTCCAGTGTGTGCGTGCGTATATATGCGTGCGTATGCGTATGTGTTGGTGTACATGTGTATCCATGCATATGCACTTGTTCATATAATTCTGTTTGAGTTATAATATCTTAATCATTGTACGAATATTCTAATGCAATTCCACATGAGTTATACTATCATTGTACCAATGTTATCATACAGTTCCAAACGAGTAATATGTATATATATATAAATTATATAAAAAATAGGGTCGGTCGAATTAGTGGAAACAAGTAACGTAAGTTACGCCTTATGTACCATTTGTTTTAGTCAACAATATGTCAATGTTATTTTTTTTATTTTCTTTTTCATGAAAATGGAATCATTATGAAATATAAATGACCTTTAATGTTGCGTTTGACTGTTGACATGTGATAAAGATAATATAATCTGGCCCTCTTCTTTTCTTCCATTAAATGTGGTACATCTGTATCCAGAGATTCCAGGATTTCAGAGAGGGGGGGGGCGCTATATTAAAAAAAATGTAGGCAGTAACAATGCATGCAGCTTGCCCCTTTGCCCGAGCCGTGAGATGGGTATAGTTCCGGTTGGACTTGGGATCCAGGGGAACTCCCACGCGATTTTTTTTTTATTTAAAGCTGTGAAATAGTGCATTCTTGTGAGTTTTTGGGGGGAATGTGTGTCTACATTAATGTAAGGTCGGGAATGCCCCCCGCCCCTTGACTCCACCAGTGGTATTCACTTGCGTGAATATTTTATTCATAGATATTTTTCCCAGAGTACCAGAATTTTAACTTGGGATCTCTGATTGGCTGACACCTCCCACACGATTCAATACAAGCCTCTTCTTTGCATTTCCAAATTAATAAGGTTTTGACATGTTTATAACACACGCAAACAATTGACAAAACTGTACAGTTTAGCACATGAAAACGTCAAAAGTAAAGATCATGTTTTTAAACCAGAAATGTACCATCTTGCGTATGACATTTCTTTATGTTGAAACTCTGTCGCTATTTTTTTTCTTCAATTAAATCAGGAGTAATTAAAATGACAACTATGATATTAATTAATTTACATGTATTCTTTTATGTAAGTTCGGATCTTTCAAATGGACGATAACAGCCCCGGTGGTCGAGTGCTGAGGCGTCCGCCCCATTATCCGGGAGAACAGGAGTTCAATCCCCGGCAATCTCATTAAAAAAAACATGTCCTATATGTGGTAGAATCTGATGACATCGCATTAAAAGTCGACTCAAATTGACTTTTATGATTACTGATTAGCCAATCAGATCGTCGGCTTCAAATTCGCAAGTTAACGGCAGCGAACAGATTTTCTTTTTTTTTTTCTTTTTTTTTATCCTGCGGATATCACCTTGGCATTCTGATTTTCATATCCAAATTGTTTTGAAATGCGCAAGTGATTGGACAATATGTATATCATTTTCTTATTAATATTAATGATAAAAAGGTCGACTTGAGACGACCTTTCACGGGATGTTGTCAGATCTTCGTAGGGCGAAATCCCCGGCAGCGATACATTGAAGTCGTTAAAATTTACATACCTTCACCGTCATAGAAGTAGCTCCAGAATTTACTGGTCACGTGTCTGGATAACATGGCTAGGTGTTTAATTTGTTTATGTAGACAAAAAAAAAATGTAATTCCAATATCACAGTTCATATTTTTCTCGTAACATTTCAGATATATTACATAGCCGAGATTGTTTCCCAAAGTTAGCATATAATGTGGGAATTAACAAACAACCAATCCGATATTGACTCCTTGTTCCTTCATCTGTGAAACCTAACATCAAACTTTTAATCCATTCCAAGGGACTTGGTCATAAAACAGGGCAAACAAAATCAGTTGGTGGTTAAGCAACAGGCACTTCGGTTAGACCGGTTTATAATTCACTGGGCAAACCTTCCTTTATTTCCTTGTAGTTTATGCGTTCTACCAAAATTAAAGAAGTAAACTTTTTCCACAACTTTTTGTTGTTGTGGCCAATGCTAAAAACGTTTGAAATACTAATATCTGATATATTGAATAACATATTTTCACTAAGACTTAGATAAATAACACACGTATGATCATTCTTTTTAAGTGTATGGTTAAAATCTCCGAATATTTGAATACTTTGTGTATTTTCCTATATATGTCTCCACGCTGTTTTTATATTGTTGAAAACAGATCATTTTTCTAGACCATCAGTTTAGTTAATGCCTATCTTTGTCACCATAAGTAATTAAAATTTGAAGTTTTGGCTTGGTTTATCTGTCCAGATGTTGATTTGATTAACATTTCTCCATTTCAAATTGTTTATTTTGCCACATAAAAACTGTTATCGCTGATATGACGAGTTTATGTTAATTTCAATTAAAGAGAAACAAACACGCGTTTATATGCTATCTTTAAAATACCATTAATATTTTCACATACCTATTATCGCTTTTATAATTACCTATACGCGAACTTCTGTAATACAGGACAAGCCATCCATCATAACTCGACAAAATGTATCTAATACATAGTACTTATGTATCGTACATTGTCTACTGTAGTGCAATTAATATTGAAGATGAATTTGATAATACGCAGTAAAAACTTAAATATTGGAAAAAGATTTATTCATTCATGTCTTACTTATACTGACATACTACAACAAAACTGAAATGTTTTAAATGATAGGTCGAGAATCTCTCTCACCCCCCCCCCCCTTCTCTCTCTCATTTAATGCTATATTCTCACAGTTAAGCAAACTCTCTCTTTCTCTCTCTCTCTCTCCTCTCTCCTTTAAGGCTAAATTCTCACCGTTAAGCAAAAGGACAGACACGTCTTCTTTCTTTCTTACCAACAAATTAAATTATAATAGTGTTCATTTATTGCCATTAAAACGATAACTTTGATTTGGTAATCTTAAAATGGGCTCAGTTAAAACAAACGATTAAGCTCTTTTTTTTTTAAATAGTTAGTTTGCTTGGGTTTAAGATCCCAATCAACAGTATTTCAAGCACTCGAGGACTTCTGTCTATATGAATCACGCTGTAGACAGGTGGTATGCTACCACACCCAGTCACAAACATATAATCCTGACACTGGACCAACAAGTCCTTGAACTACCATATGTGCTGAACCCTTCCGCACAGGCTTTACAAGTAGCATTTTAACGACTAGGCAGGGATTAAACCATTACATCCTTGTCAAGTATAACAATATTAGATATAGATGCGATTTTTTAAATGTTGAATAAAATGATTTTATCCTTAACAAAGATTTTCTGCCCAAACGCTTGATATGTTATGAAATTAGATGTTTTATCGATCACTTTTATAGAACAGAGAAAACTGTATTTCTTTCTTAAAAAACTAAGCTTTATTTTTGGCACAGGACAGGTCTAATGATATAAATATTATAAATTATAACATAAAAATGCCTCATCAATTCAGAAAGTAGAATGAATTTACATTTATTTAAATGAAATAGATACACACCCTAAAAATACATAAATAAAGATAAAAAAACAAACAAACAAACAAACAAACAAACCAAAACAACAACGAAAATCAAACACGAGGCACCGCCATGGTTTTTATTTGTTTGCAACATGCATGTCACTGACACAGTCAATATGTAGACTAATGCATTCCTTAACCTGTTTAAGATTTTAATCATACAATAGTGAAACACTCAGACATCATTAAATCTATGTTTCTGTGCAATTACAAATGATTTAATGTCGCCGTGTGGTTTAATCTAATGATTTTCCTGAGCTCATATAATTGCACTGTCTCTCTCTCTCTCTCTCTCTACACCATCTCTCTCTACTAAATTATTTTCGTAAAATGAAAGGCAATGACTCGATCGATTCATCGATTCATCCTTCATTTTTTTCCTTTTTCTTTCTTTCTACCCACCTATCTCAATAACTGTTTTTACAGACAAAATGAAAAAAAAAATGACTAAAAAACACTTTTTTATACACACCCTTTTGCCATCGATCCAGAATCTGTATGTCGTCGGTTCGATCCTCGGCTGCGACATACCGAATGCGTAAAAATGGTCCTGGTATAGCTCCCTCGCTTTGTGCTAAGCTTACAACGATAGTTTCAGGACTGGTTGGCCTGGTGTTAGGAAAAAGTCCCATCTGACTAAAATACTGTTGACTGAACGTTAAAATCAAAACAAATTCAAATTACAAAATTGTCGGTTTTTCTCTAGAATCGGAATATCGCGAGGTTCTAAAAACCGAGAGAACATGGCTGTTTATTCAGTTGTATAAAAAAAAAATTGGATTTGCGTGAGAATAGAAATACGGTTAAACCTGTCTTCAGTGTTCAGTGAAGAGAACAAAAGAAAATAATTTAATTGAGGTGACCGCTACATGAAGGTTAAACACATGTAGCAAAATGTTCGTTTGGTATATACTAGTAGTATCAAAACTGACCACCAAATACAGGTTGTCCGCTCAGTACAGGTTGCCGCTAATATAGGTTCGACTGTATATCTCGGATAAGACATGGTACATGTATTTGGATAATCGCTGAGCGGAAAATCGTCAATTTAATATTTTCGAAGCAATGTAGACTTCATGCCTTAAGCTAGCTGCACGTGTACGTACATTTAAGGTTTGAAAGAATAGTTAATGTCTTGAATGCTTCTATAGGTAATTACATCTTGTTCTACGTATTGCGAAATAACTTAAGCATAAATAAATATCTAATAAATTACATTAGAACATGTTTATTGTTCCGGAAAGCATTGTCTACGCTCTACCACTTTACATCCCGGCGATACCGACGGAATCGCTGTCATCACGTGATTGATATGCACATATTTAGATGTATGATTTACGATTATTGTATAGTACAGATATTCAACTTATAGTTGTCAATCTGAATTTTAAAAAAAAAAATCTTTAAAAAATGCCATATGCTAAAAAATATTACTTTTGCGTCGTATACTGCAAGATGTCGGATTCTACCGATTTCTGTTGAGGATTACCGATTATGTACGATTGTATAATCAAGCATTTCTTATTTTAGTGTAAATGCAAGTAATTTCTGTTTCCCCCTTTTCGCTGCCTAGTTCATTTCGAAAAATAAGTCTAAATTCAAACATAGTTACTCTGTTGTTATATCTCTCTAATGTTTAGTGCTTAGCATTCTAGGGTATTCCAGAACCCTATATTATATTCAGTGTTTGTCTAAGGTTTGGGTTCAGATATTCCTACTTTTATGATGATGATGATAATTAACCACGTACTCTTCAGTGTCATTAGACAATAAATGTACATTTGTATTTAACATTAGCCGTTGTATATCACATGCGGTTTTGATTACGTGTATAAAATTAAGTGTACATCAATTTGATTGAATCGTTCGTTAAGTCCAGCAACCACACGCACGAACGCATGCGCGCGCGTGACACACACACACACACTGAAAGAGAGAAATACTCAATTTGATGACGGGAAAGTGTTACTGACCTATATATAGATATCATTTTTTTCACTCCATAGTACGAAATAAATCATCTTTATTTCTTCTACCCTATTTAAAACAGCTCGTTCACAGATGGAAATTAATTTATAAAAAAACACACACAACTAAATGTGTATATTACGTCTATCAATACCCCACCTACAGACGCATGTACATCCAGTGCAATCATCCATGATTGTAAAAAAGAAAAAGAGAAAAAAAATGGGTGGTTTCTCCGTGACAGACAATTGCGTTACGAACGTAATTGAACCTATATTTAGAATTATAAAAATCTATATTTGGTTTGTCTATTTTCATTTGTCATCACTTGACTGATCAGATTCAATATTGGTGCATGCGCTCACTTTACAGGCTGAAC
The DNA here is from genome assembly GCA_021229015.1 of Solen grandis. NCBI lineage: Eukaryota > Metazoa > Mollusca > Bivalvia > Adapedonta > Solenidae > Solen > Solen grandis. The sequence goes on from CM037777.1 coordinate 97,857,553, forward strand.
TTATGAATGCGATACTCGGAACTGGTGAACGGAACATTTTAAGTGATACCGCATAGACCTGCTTTTGGGGATACCATTTTCTATATTTTACCGATTCCACGGATAGGCGTTTTCCCGTGTAATGTGACTTAAACTTGGGAGAGTAGGAAAAACAACAACATTTTTTTTATTATAATTTCTGCCCATCATCTGTGAGCGAGCTATTTTAAAGAAACATACACTGAAGGGAAAAAGAAGTGTTTTTTGCGACGGGTTCCGTTCAGTATAATTGCAATGTGAGAGAATGTTAATTACAAGATAGTTAGACTGTCCCCGGTGGCCGCGTGGTTAAAGCGTCCACCTCGGGAGCTGGAGGTTGGGGTTCGATTACCGGCCACGACATACCAAAGTCGTAAAAATGGTACTGGTATAGCCCCATTGCTTGGCACTCAGCTTGTAGGGGTAGTTCAAGGATTGATTGGCCGGATGTCAGGATAATGGACTGGGTGTACCTGTGGTATCATTTCACATCTCTACAGCGTGATACTACAATGTGGCAGCACTATAGCTGTCTCAAGTAGATATCCAAATGGCTGAATGCTGTCGTTGGGACCCTTAACCAAATTTACAAACAAGCTACACAGTTAGGGTGTCCTGTTAACCTATATATACGAATTAAAAAAAAAAGTTGCTTATCATTAATAAATGTTGGGTCAGAATGCAAATTCTTTCAACACTAAAGTTGTCAATGTATACATTCGTGTGTAACAGAAACGAAATTAATGTTGGATGCAAGTGAAATTGTCATTTATTATCACGGTGCATATATATTTTTTATAGGATCTTTTTGGCCTTCTAAGTAACAGATAGATCACCGGTGACACATGCTTTTGTCAATGTATTCCTATACATGTATATGCTAATGTACAAATTCATCCATGACATTACTTGACCCAGAAAGGGTGACTTGGCTTTTCAGTCATTTGGATATTTAAATTTGTAAATATTATTGATATTATTTTTTTTATATAAAATTTAAATCAGTCGGTTTGTTTATTTTTAATAAAGGTTTTACAGACATTCAAACCCGTTTTAAAAGTAGTCATAAATAGTTTGAGAGAAAATTACAACAACAACAAACAAACAAATACAACATTGGGTCTATGATCTCCTGTCAGATCTTGAACAAACCTTTCCTGAAGGAAAAATGCTGTGGCAGACAACATACTGTTAATATCTGCATCTATGATCATTGGTAAATCAACAGCTTTAGTTGTCTAAAGTTTTCTTTAATTCCTAAAACAAGTGTGGATTTAGGGTCAGACATGTTTGGAAATTGTCTACAAACGGAACAAAATAGAATGCCGTCTTCAATTTTCGCCCACGGAAACTTGCTAAACCATTCGTCTTGGGCTGTTCTCGTTCGCTTTGACTTGTCATATTGTTTTTGTGTTGACTTTCTCTTTTCAATCTTCTCCTTCTCTTTCGCTGTCTCACCTTCATTCTCTCGCTTTTCACAATCTCCTCCACCCTGAATAAACTTTCTTATGTCTGACATTTTCAACCTCCGCAACCAACAGACGCCTTTTGACGGGTTTACTACTTATTATTGGCTAGCGGACACTATAAAATAACGATTTTTTCTGGTACACAGTCTATAGTTAGCAACGCGCACCTTGCAAAGTAGGTTATATACCTTCGCAAGACATTTTCGGGTTCTCCGTTTATTTAGTAAATTAAATCATAAAAGTTGTTTCCCACTTTAATGACAACATGAATGAATGTTCAGATGTCTATTTTTAATAAAAAATCAATTTATATATGTCAGAAGATACACATGAATCTCATTTCCTGTGACACCGCCTGAATATCGGTCTCGGGATATACCGGTAATTAGATACGGTTAGATGCTGACATTCTGCCAGGGGTTATCAATCTAATAATTTGTTTCTCTAAAAATTAAACGCATTGAAGGAACATAATGTCGACTTCTCTGTTGCATTCATGAAAAATGATGATAATATCATTAAATAGTGATGTGTATTTTTCCTTAAAAATCTACTCGTCCTGCAGGACGACCGGATTGCAAAATCTACTCGTCCTGTCCTATTTTTACTCGTTATTACGAGCGGAATTTTTGCCCCCTGCTATTGGGGCACTTGTAAAATCTGTAAAATGTGAGTTTTCTCTCTCCTTTGTAGTGTTATTAACTGGCTTACTGATTTACAATGTTGTTTTTTTTTATTTATCCCGTCGACAGTATTTCTGTCATTTTGAGACTATTGTCTACTGGAGACAGATATAGTGCTGCCACACTGCAGTATCACGACGTATTCCACACCTAGTCACGTTAGCCCAACACCGAGCCAACCAGCCCGGGAACTTCCATTTTTATATGCTGTTTTATATGCTGAGCTCCAAACAAAGGAGTTGTACCAGTACCAATGTTTACGACTTTAGTATATCGCGGCCAGGTATCAAACCTACGACCTCCCGCTCCGGAGGCAGACGCTCCAAACTATCGGCCACTGGGGGCTGGTTGTGGTATCATGCCACATATCTTCGGCCACCGGGGACAAATAGTATTATTATGCCACACACGGCTCACTGCCACGGGGTGGGGGGGCGCTTGTTGTGGTATTATGCCACACCCACCGGGGACTTGTGGTATTATGCCACATGTCTCGGGGGGCTGTTTGTGGTATCATGCTACGTGTATCTCTGTTACCGGTGACTTGTTGTGGTATCATGCCACACGTCCACGACATGATAATGCAGTGCTGCAGTACTATATCTAGCTCAGATAACGACGGAAATAGTGTCTGCGGGATGTAACCAAATATGCAAACATTATCTCCTAACTGATGCTTTTTGCACACATCATGGTATCTATATGGTATAAAAAGACCCTGCACACATGTATTTTTCCTTCCTAACTCTGTAGTTTGGTTTGCCAATATAGACCAAATTAAATGTCCGGTAGTTTTACAAAATCACGACTAAATCAAATGTGTTACAGATGCTAGGAGAATAATTCGTTAACTTGATGATCATCAAAAACGGGACGAGTTGAAACAGGGCCATGGCTGTCATTTGCCTGACAGCATGATGTAATACACATTCATCATACAAACATATAAGAAATATAAAAAAGCTCAATCGGGGCCCCTCGGGTAATTCCGTCTCAGGACGATTGTTGTGATGAAGCATTTAGCGCCGAGTAGTGACCCTATTTACCTTGTAGTTAGTTTTATAATTAAAAACATGCCAAAAAAAGGGGGATTAAATCCTATAGAACTTGTCGGAATAGTCGGAAAATGCCCATTTTGGATGCCAGTTTAGGTGACAACCTTAGAAGTTGAGCATTGAGGGGAGGGGAATTAAAAAAAAAAAAAAGTAGTGTAAAGTGGCCGACTTTTGAACTGTCATTTTGCCTTAAACATAAAATTAATAAACGTAAAAATAGAAGGATGATCCCATGCTTTGAATGGACGGAATAATTTCTCTTGGATAGATCTAACTAACGAGGGTAATTTTCAATGTCATTTAAAAAAAAAAAAAAAAACATAAAAAATGTCATTTGTGTATATGGTTATATGAAACATACAATCCAACTCAGAGGGCATATACGAAGTAAATTAACAGAGAATTGTCTGATATATGTTCCTGGATATTAAGAAAAGCCTTTGTCTAAATATCAATTATTTATTTCAGACATATAGGTATATAATTTATAGCTACATATCAGAGGACTATCGTTCTTAAAACATCCAATATATACAATGTACGTTGATAGAACATATAGTGGGAATTTGAAAGATAGTTTTCTTTCTTTCTTTCTTTCTATAGTGGTCATTAAAAATATTTTAAGCTGGTGTAGACATCAGAGTAAAATATAAATTTCCACCACACTAATTAAGCTATTTTATTGCATTTCGTAAAAAATATCAACTTTTCATTTTGCATTCATGTAGTAAAAGCAAACTTTTTGACATTTAGGTTAAAACAGTTTTATATAAAATGACAACGAAATTTCGATTTATTTTATCAGATGACTTTATTATATTCTTTTCACGCATTTCAAGACGCTTAAAGTGCATAGTTTTGTCTGCATACGCAGTGTTAAAGAGTGAAAAACACTTAATGCAATGTATGCATGTGTGTATAAAATCAAATCCCAGTAGAGCATTTCAAATTTGAGCCTCTGAGAACATCTAAGAAATCACCATTGTGGTTCCGCATTCCATTTTTCTGGCCCTTAAAATACATATGTCATGGGCATTTTATTTGGTTAAAGTTTAAATATGTATAAAATTAATCAAACAATAGTTTGAATTGTAAATAATAGTATTTTAAGTTGACTTTCAAAATAAAATACAAAATCAAAAACATACAAAACAGAAATTTAACCCTTTGATATAAACGTGTTTTGGAGCCATGACATACAGAGCAGACGAAATTCAGACAGCGCCTGGAATGAACTGTCTAATCAGGGTCTCCTATCTTTTGCTCATACGATATTGTAGCTCAGCAGATCCTTCACAGTCAGCACGGCAAAGAAAATCAACACTTATGATGCTCTTTTAATAAAATAAATAAGTAACGCTATTGCCGGTGATGGAGACCCTCCTCCCCTAATTTATTTGGGTGACCATGCGTCTGTTGATGGCTATTGACAGCCTAATATACACAGATAGTAAAACATGCTTTAATGAAAATGAATCCACTAATGCGGGCAATCCTCGATATTCTCTTACGAATCTATTTTTATTTTATATTGCACCAAATAAAACTAAATTTATTGTTTTTGTAACATACCGACATTCAGTATGGTCTGTATTAATCATACTGCTTCGTCTTTCTTCGGAATTCTTCGTATAAACTCTTTTCCTCGGAAAACCAAAGCACAACCCTGTACATTTCGAAATAGGCGAGATGTATTCCGGAGATGATTTTCGGAGATATTCGGTCATGTCTGATATCGCTATCTATCGCTTACATCCTTGTAATCGTTTGATTGATGCATTGGAAACCTTTCTAGAGTTAAAAATGACGTATATTAATTTGTCTGGCATTTAATACTAGTGTATATAAACAATGAATTGATACGGAATTACTGAAGAATAAGTTTGATGGATTAATCGAATCCACGACCGGAATATAAAATGTATGGGTATATTAGCATAATGCATGTGTTTAATTACAAATTGAAACGTTAGCAAAATAAAATCTTTTACTCTGATTTACAATTTATACTGCATATTCAAAACAGTTAAGATAGTTTACAATAAGAAAACGATGAAAATGGTATCATCAGTATAACAATAACAACTACAATATCATCATCATCATCACCATCATCATCATCACCATTTTCTTCCTTTTCCTCAGAAAGAGTCAATTCTGTCAACGCTTAGGTTTTCAGTTGTGTGTGACGTAGTCGCTCTTTCATTTGAAACACACACAACTTTAGTGCCTTCAAAAGTATGTTGACCTTCATCCACAAAGGTCTGAAAAAACATTTCTCAACAAAAGCTTTTTCTACAAATTCATTTTAAAAACATAATTATTAGATCTTTTAATAAGTTGTCTACGAAGAAAATGAAGTAACGAAAATATCATTATTTCAGCAGCAAAAACGACGAAAACTACAACCACGACTAGCACTTCTAGACCAACAACTACTAAAACAACTCGAACAACAACAGCGTCTACAACTACCACTACTCCAAAACCAAGAACTACGACGACAACAACAACACCTAGACCAACCACAACAACAACTATTCTGACAACAACCACTACAACTCCAAAACCAACGACATCTACCACCACAACTGCAAAACCAACGACAACAACCACTACAACTTTAAAACCAACGACAACAACCACTACAACTCCAAAACCAACGACATCTACAACTACAACTCCAAAACCAACGACAACAACTCCAAAACCAACGACAACAACTCCAAAACCAACGACAACAACCACTACAACTCCAAAACCAACGACATCTACAACTACAACTCCAAAACCAACGACAACAACTCCAAATCCAACGACAACAACTCCAAAACCAACGACAACAACTCCAAAACCAACGACAACAACTCCAAAACCAACTACGTCAAGATCAACGACAACTACATCATCTACCACGTCCACCACTCAAACTCAGCAATAACCTCTAGGCAGTCCACACGGGGAGCCATTACGCCACGTCCTTCAACCAGATTACAAAAGACAAGGAACACTCCAAGAATACCTCCAACTAGTGGAAGCGGAAACGCACATAATAGCATATCAGGAGGGAACACTCAGTTTCAGGGAATACCAACAAAACCTACAGAGATATCGAAAGTAGTTAAATCTCCGGTTCCCATTGCCAATATATCTGTATCTAGACCAGTTTTCAGGCCTCGTCTGCAGACCGGAATGACAACAAAAGGAAAATGGTGGGACATTTGGACCGCAACCACAGAAGTAGAAATGCCCAGCACACAAAGCACAGACTGTCTACAAGGATACAATTGCAAACTTCCGGACTGCTTCTGTCAAGGTACAGACGTTCCAAATAATCTACGCGCTGAAGATATTCCGCAAATGGTGTATATTACAATCGATGGAAACCTGAACCCGGCTGTTTTTCGAAGATACCGCCAATTGTTCAAGGGAAGGAAGAACCCAAATGGTTGCCGCAGCAAGGGTACGGTCTTTGCAACCGATCGCGGTTCATATGCATTTGTAATGAGAAGACTTGCGATGCACGGTGCAGAAATCGCAATGCAAGGTGTACATGAACATCATTATGAAACTGCTGCCCATATGGAAGAAGAGATAATTCAACAAAAGAAGTCCCTAGTGACGGCAGGAATATCAAACATCACCGGCTGGAAAACTCCAGAATTAAAAGCGCTGGGTAACGAACAGTTCAAACTGTTAAAAGAGTTCGGTTTCAAGTATGACGCTACGCTCTCGGCTAGCCTTCCCAAGGAAGGACAACTGAACCCCTGGCCTTTCACTCTGGATTTTGGTTTCAAGGGAAAATGTGTCATTCCAGAGTGCCCAACCGAGAAATTTCCTGGCCTCTGGGAAATACCGACCGTAGCAGTGAAGGACTATAGACAAATGTTTGAGTGCGGATACATAGATGGCTGTATGTTCAACCCACCCACTAGCAATGACACAGAATACTTCTTGCTCGAGAATTTCATGTTTAATTACCGAACCAACAGGTCACCGTTTGGCCTTCATCTAAGGCAAGTTTGGTTCTCCCATCCGGCCTACCTCAAGAACATTGACGGCCTTATTAAGTTTCTGGATAGGATACAAAACATGGCGGACGTGTACCTCGTGTCGGCAGAAGACATTTTAACATGGATGAAGAACCCGACAGTTTTGGGTTCCATTAATAAAGAAACCCCTTGGAAATGTTCATGATGATTTTTTCTATATACATGTATATTTTCTTATGTTTCATTTGTGCTAAAATAAATAGAGAAAATGATTTTACAAAATTTACAGCACACTTATGCTTAATTAAAAGATGGAACTAAAAGTGATGAAATAATCGACATATCTGGGGATATAGATGAATTTGTATATCTGTTTTAGTACTGTAAAGTCATTGATGATCGCGTGAGACTAATGTTCGTTGGAGTCCTGAATGGTTTAACTCATAAAAGTAGATCTCAAAAAATGGCCTTTGATGCACTTTCAGTGATATTTTAGGCCAATGAAGTTTAATGATTATAAGTACCATAAAGATGTATTATTAAAAAGAGATAATTTTGATTTAATAGTAGTAATGAATATATTAGAATTTCGATATTCGAAAAAGCCATTATCTAAACACTGTTTAATCTGAGTTAAATCCACAATCTGGCGCAGACCCATTTAAAACCAGTTCTTTCAATTTTTCCAACCGCTCGAACATTCCATGCCTAGCCTATCTCCTTAGATTATCGTTAAATTACTGTTTTTCATTTTCGTTTTTATAAGTATTATTAGAGGAAAGACATGTGAACATATGTCAATTTACACTAAATTTTGCATTAGTTAGTACTTCGATTTGACTTGTACTGTATTGAAATGCAATAAAACAAAAGTTTAGTGCTACAGACAAATTCGATCGAGAGTATATGTGTCCAAACGTAACCAAAGAACCTGATGGACGAATGCAATGACGTCATCAGCGATTATCTCCGAAACCAAACGGAGAATTCCGGAGATAAGCGATAAGTTTCATAAAATCTATTGTGTTTAATACAAAGAACAAATTTATGAATAGCAATCTTAGGCTTCGCTCATCATGGACACAAAACGTTGAGATGAATTATTTATTGTTAGATTTAATTTTTTTAAATTCCGGTGAATAAGTATATTATATATATTATACTTTATTGTTATTCTAATAAATATTCTGAAATGAAGTTGCTGTTTTGTATAGATATGCATGGAACATTTTAATCTAACATCTTAGTTCATAAATTTGTAAAAAGTGGGAGAGAAAATTACAAACGTACATATATATGAATGCTTGGGTTTCAACATTCAACTGATGGTATTTCAGTCATTTTTGGAAATTGAGACGGATGTAATGTGGTTTCACTGTGATATCACGCCATAGACAAGTGGCATGATTCCACACCCAGTCACATTATAATCAGTTCTGTGACTCTCCTACTCTGCTGGTACCGGGCGAGAGGAATACCAATACCATTTAAACGACTCCGGCAAGTCGCGACCATGGATCGAACGAACAGGAGGATGAAGTCTAAATGCCACATTCAACCCAATTAGTCTAATGGAGGGTTTCGAACCTGGAATCTTAAGAGTATCACTCCAGCGTTTAGCCAGTTGCATGTAATGTGACACAGGTACTAGTCAATCCTCTGTTGAAAGGCCAGTCAATGAAAATATTAAACGACTTCTGGACACATGCGGATGCTAAATAGAGGTTAAAATTATCGTAAAATGCTGTTGTGGTGAATTTGCCATATGTTAGCTGCACATCTCTGACACAGGCTGAACAGTATTATAATTTATGTTTTGTGTTATGTACGGTCAAACCTGTGGCAGCAACCTCCTGTAATGAGCGGTCAACCCGCTAATGCAGCAAATTTTGAGATTTCGAGAAGAACATCAACATGTATCAAGCCTCCATATAACAGACACCTGTACTAAGCGGTCACTCCCTTGGCGGGTCGGTTACGACAGGTTTTTAGGAAACTAGAACCGTGTTCATAAAATCGTAACAGTACTTCAAAGTTTATTGGCATATCGGCATAGGTTGCTTTTTATCATTTACATTATTTGACTTGACTTAACTTTTTGAGTTTACCGTCGCTTCGACAGTATTTCAGACATATAGCGACGTCCAGCTAATTACAGGTGGAGGAAGACCCCGAATGCACGGTGGCATCCGGATAGAACCACCGACCTACCGCAAGCCAGCTGGAAGGCTTCTTCACATGAAAATCCGAATGACCCTGCCGGGATTCGAACCCACGCGGTGAGGGGCAAAGACAGTATGACAGTATGCATTTAAAACAATACTATTATAACTGTTCAAATTATATCGTATATAGTGAATTAAACCCAAACTTTGGAAACACTTTAATTCATTTTTTTTTTCGGATAACCATATCACTCTTGTCAATATTAAATATATGTGTACTTTGGCCAAGAAAAAATAACCTTAATATTCTAAACTAATTACAACATACAGATAAAATGATGCATTTCGAGTGATACGTTAACTGTTAACATTAATAATATCATAATGTTTAGATGCCAGAAGATGTCTATCACAAGCGCCATGAGAACTTCAACCTGACGCCATATTTATAAGAAAAGAAAATGTATTGCACGTGTCAGCCTTTGTATGCAGATTAACAATAAACAATTTACCGCTATTGCGTGTAACGTTACAAGAAAGATCATTTATCTTTTGGCCGTTGTTCTCTGAATTTAGTTAAAAACCTGAGCCTTTTTTTCAGTGCCCGTAAACGTACGGCCTATTTTACTTGTCACCTTGAATAATTGAATAATTTCTCTGATATTACATGAATACAAATGAACCAAAATACGGGAAAAGTCGCTCTCTCATGGCTCGAATTTCATCAACCATATCCAGCGCTATGCAATACTTAAATTCAAACTCCGCGCACCGGTTACGTCACGCTACTGTAAAGGGAGGTAACTACTGCGGCGGAGTTTGACTAAAATTGGGTAGAAATTTTTAATATTATATTTTATAGAGTATCTCCTGATATAATTTTTTTAAAAGGTATATATATTAGAGAAACATCCATGATGATACTTTTAATCATTAAAGGTTCATTCGTATTCATGTACTATAAGGACCTAATACAGTTAATACTTATTCAACAAATGTTTATTATCTGCATCGGGAGAGAATTAAGAAGTATATAATTCTAATCGTGTCATACTGACACAGTGTACACATTCGTGTTAATTCGCCTTTTTTACGGAATCTACCACAAGAGAATCGTTGATGACATCAGAATGGACGTGCAATCGGAACACATCGCTTATTCCGAGTATTGACGGATATTGCCGAGTAGTTACGAAGAGAATCGTGTTAATTTTACCTCCGTATGACTAAGTTCCAAGTAGATGTAAAAAATTAGTTAACCTTTGGAAAAAGCTAGAAATAACAGGATACAGTGTTTTGATTGACGTCATTATTTGAAGTGAGTAATGCAAGGCATTTAGTCCTGTAAAAAATATCAGGACTGCACACAGGTTCAATTGTTTCCCTTTCAAGCAAACATATGGTGGGTTATAAGAGTGGCACATGCCAGCGTGCATTGATATGACATGCGCCCACAACATTTTGTTTATGAAAAGGAAGAATGGCATATAAATCAGGAAAGATGTTTTGTTCCTTTACTTATTTTGATAATAATTAATGAATCACGTGACGTGCGTGCTTCGTATTTGAAATGCAGAATAAGCATATTTTTTCCGGGCTAATGTGATGAATTTAAACCTGCATGAATACAGATCTTTCAGATATGGGAAATAATGTACACGCTCGACATGCTTTTCTATTTTGTTTATTTGCAGAGATTTTCATATTAGTTCATTTCCTTTTACACTATATGGATAAAAAGCAAAATATATACAACCGGTAATCCTTCACGACGGATCTTTGGTTAGACTAGCAATTTGTACCTGGAAGACCATAGAGATTCTGCCCTAACCGGGCTTCGAACCAGTAACCTTCGGATCCACGGTCATGTTACTCGCTATATTGTATCCTAGGATCCCGGCGTTCTGATTTCTCATGACGAAGATGCATTAAACGTGTGGTAGGAGGACTTATTTAATGTTGATTAAATCATGACCTGATTCTAGAGCGTTACGACGTGATATGTAATTACTATTCCATTACTATTCCATTACTATTCCATTTAACATTTAACTTCGGGAAAATGTATAGTTTGATGAGCTGCGATATTTCTAAAGCAGCTCGTTTACAGATGACCGGTTGAAATAATAATAATAATAATAATTATAATAAAACAACAAAAACAGGTTCTATTCTACCTCGTTTATGTTGGTAAAGGTTTTGTTTCCTGACAATTAAGCTCGGAAAATGTAGGTCATATTTTACAGGAAAACGTTATTTTTGTAAACGCGACTTCGACGAAATCGGTTAAATTTAAAGTATTATATCCCCCGAAGGACACGTTCTGCAACATGTCGTCTTCACCAGTTTTCTTAATTTTATCCAAAAAAGATATCGAATGCAGAAAAAGTGAATGAATATAAATATAAGTTTTATTAGCCTAAATAAAGTTTCAATACGTCTGTGATGGAATTGCCTATGATGGGGATACACCATCTGTGCACGAACTACTATACGATAAAAGATTAATAAAAAAAATAGGGTATAAATGTACTTTATTTCAAATTTGTCAAGAAGAATGATTGGTTTGAAATACACACCACTTATTTTATTATTGTTATAATTATTATTATTATTATTAATGTTATTATTATTATTATTATTAAAGAAGTGACACATGGTCTACAATACAGGTATATACGGTAACATGCATTACTTTTTAGGATTTAATTGTGTATTTTTTATATTTGCGAGAAAACCAAAACATTTAAATTGTGAGAAATCTCTAACAATTTTGTCACATTTTCAAACCGCAAACGTGTGACGTCCGCCTACTCGTGTCTTTGCCCTCTTGCGAGACGTGGCTTCGTGACACAATGAATGACATATTTACACAGCAATGTGTATAAAAAGCATGGTGTTCCCCTAGCAAAATCATCCTGATCGTCGATTTACAAACATTACAGCCTCTTTTTTTGTCAGAATTGATTAGTGTGCAACTCGATTACGTTCTTGTTTGTGGCGAATCGGAAAAGTGTTAAACACGTGACTGTTAGCATCTTAGTGTTTTTATTATTATTTTTTATTATTATTATTATTTTCAATTTGCTGAAATATGAAGCAAGTAGTGGGAAATTATTACAGCTTGAGAGCGAGATCAGAGCTTGCGGCTATGAATCATGTAGGGGTAAAATAGCTCCCATGATTATTTTTCGGGGAAAACGGTACTGGTCCAACTCAAGAATTATCGATTGGTACACATAGTATGAAGGTGTTAAAAAGACAAAAAAATAAAATAAACGAATGTTTGTTTGTTTCGTTTACGTCCCACCGACAGTAGTTCAGTCATTCAGAGATTATGTCTACTTGAGACAGATGTAGTGTTGCCACACTGCAGTATCACGCCGTAGATATGTGAATGATACCACATCCAGTCACATTATCCTGACACCATGTCAACCTGTCCTGCAACTACCCTTATATGCTGAGCACCAAGCAAGGGAACTATATCAGTATCATTCTTTACGACTTTGATATGCTGCAGCTGAGGATCGAACCCAAGACCTCCAAGGTGGGGGACCGGTCTAAGAAAAAAAATAGCATATTTGGCAAAAATATATGTATGTTTATTGTTTGCATTCAAATACTTAACATCCATTATCAATTCAGTGTGGTCAAATAAATACGACACACATATAGGTATGGTGGTCCAGCTGGTTTGCGGTAGGTCGGTGGTTCTACCCGGGTACCTCTGTGTACTCGGGGTCTTCCTTCACCTGTAATTAGCTGGACGTCGCTATATGATTGAAATACTATCGCAGCGACGGTAAACCCCAATACAACAACAACAGGTATGGTGGACATTGCGGGTAAAATTATTTATGATGAAACTACATTAAACTTGTTTTCAGTTTCTGGGTCACATTTCCCATGTGTATGACTTATCAAATTCATTAATATGATTTTTTTTATTTTTAATTGCGAGAATTATCTTGTGTCGCACAAATAAATGATTCAATTACTATTTCTACAGTGCTAACAAGACCCTTTCATGTGTCCAGCTTCCTTACACGGCCACCTGCTAAGTTCAAACTTCTCATGATAGACTAGAAAATCTCCACACAATTAAATCACATTCAAACATTTTGTTTGCGTCAGTGAACAATAAATATCTGATTGTTCGAATTCATCATTGAGAAATTAAACTTGAACGCACCTGATACCGACACGTTTTTTCTTCTACAACGTGTCTAGATAAAAAGTGTGTCGACAACGCAGGTGTGTTTCTTTATTTCTGGGTCAAAGTAATAAAACATGGATGAACTTAAAAAAACAGATCAACCACACGGTACATGGTGCAAGTGGAAATTATCTGTTTGTTAATGAGATGATTTTGTGGACATTCAGGACGATAGACAGACGCACGAACACGTCATTTGCTGTATATTCAAGGAAATCCATCCATTATTAAATTGCGATCATGGTTCATCTAGTGATCGTATTAATTTTATGGTAATTGCAAGCCTTTATAAACTTTGAACAACATCGCATAAACTCCAAGTCAATGGATACTTGCATTTACACTGAAGTCTTTCTAAGCATATGAAGGACCATGGTTATAATATAATATAATAGTGGATGGATTAACTTAATTATTAAATGATCTATCGTCATATCATCTGTATCTTAAATACATGTGTATTTACGTTGTTTGTTGGGTTTATAACGTCATTTGGAGACTATATATGTCTAATGCAATATCACGTCGCTGAGATGTGACATGATACCACACCCCACCACATTATCTAGACACCGAGCAAACCAGTGCTTACAGGCTTTGGTGTGTCACGGTCGGGGATCGAACCCAAGACCTCCTGCTCCCGTGATGTATATTGATCCGATTAGTTCATTTTGTGTAATAAATACGGGTCAGTTATGATTAATACAACTATACAGCAATCACCGGGTCACCGTGGCTGAGTGGTTATTGTGTTCTAAGCATCTCAACGCTGTGGGTTCGATTTCAGATTTGGGTCACTCGGATGACTTTTTTTTTTTTGGAAGGAAGCTTTACAGCTGGCTTGAGGTAGGTTCTACTCGGTAGCCTCAGTGCATTCGGGTTTTTCATCCATTTGTAATTAGACGGACGCAGCGACAGTAAATTTCAATACAACAATCTTTGTCATATAGACCATTTCACTAGAGAATCGGAAACACCCCCAGGTATAATTCGCTGATTTAATTTGACCAATCGATGGCTGGGGCAAAAAAAAAAAACTAGTTTCGTTTCTGGTCTCCAGCCAGAAAAAAAAATAAATAAGGGTCGGAAGGTTGGAATATTTTTTTGGCATAGCTGTATAAAATTGATTTGACCTACTTCTTGAACCAATCAAATGTTGGTATGCAAATGAAACCAGAGGTAATTAAATGCTATCATTGGCTTGTATAATTTATTTCTATGATATTTAGGACACTCCAATGCATAGTTCCATGACCCACCTATTAGCATACCTTAACAATAGATTACAGTTAGATTTTGTCCCACAAACACGATGTTAACAAAGGAGCACATGTTGTTGTTTGTGGCCAAACCTATTTTTATTCAAATAAAAGTTAGGGTCAGGGAAATATCCATTTAAAATGGGAGTTTCAGGTTGTATATACCTTTCTACTTGATATAACATGTTTCTGTTTCAGTTTAAACATGAAAGGTAAAATAGTAATGAAAAGTTAACACTTCTTTTCAATCCTTTAAGGAATGCTGCTTCGGCAATATGAGTGTTCCTTCCCATGGGAGGGAACATCTATAGACGTTCCTCGCTACTTGCCGGATATAAGATACAAAGCTTTATTTTTCGACGTGTACAATGTACATAGTCAATATAAATAAAGTAACCACATAATCCATTTGGTCACATACAATAAAGACAATTTCTTGTCATAGAGGATGAACCACATAATAGGTAAGCACACACACACACACACACACACACACGCACACACACAAAATATGCATATATTTTAGTTGTTTTTTTCCTTTTTTCTTTTTTTCAAAAAATATTTTCATGGCTTTTAATTACAGATTTGTGATAATCTACAAGTACATTCGATCGTAATCACAAAGATTAACTTGTTATTTAAGATATGTGTAGTAATAATGAACTGAACAAAATTGTTCTATTAAATGCATGTTAGCCAAATTGTATGTACCATGGAGGTTCCCTTGTCAAGAAACAAGGAAATTATAAAAGAATAAAAAAATTATATAAATATATAATAAAATTTAAAGGTATATCCGATAAATGCACCCTGGATTACCTCCCTTACCGAAACGAAACGTAAGGGGAAGTTTAAAGGGTAACAAGTAAAAAAAAGAATAACATATAAAAATTTATTTATGCTATATATGGCTGTACTAAAATACACCACAAACTTTATATTAAATAAATATAATAATACCTATATATCAGTTAGCCACATTATTTAGTAAACTATTTCTAAGTTCCGTTGCTTTCTGCACATATAAAGCTAATTTAGTAAGTGTTGTCTTATTCTTTGATTTTTATAATAACATAAATTTATACATACTAGGTTTATTATAGAAATATTTATTTATGAAATTTTTTTTACGAACATTTTAAAATAAAATGGTATTCGTCTTCTATATCTAAAGTATTGCAGCATTGACAGTATCTTTCATTTCTAGGAATTCTATTTTGCCCATACCTACCCGTTTGTATTCTTAAACTATGACCTGAAATTCTTAATTTTGTAATACTAAATCTAAGACTTTGTGGTAAAATATTTAAATAATCTTCATATTCAAAGATACTTTTACAATTATTATAAAGATCAAGTACACCACTCGATTCTTTTTCTGAATGCCAACTTTGTATAAAATTATCAATAACTCTTTGCTTGAAAATAGGTAAAAAACATTTTAAATCATATAATTCCGGATGATTCCAAACATCAACAAAACCATAATTACACAACAATATTTTTACCTTTTTAGCCCAGTTATCTAAACCTATATTACAATCACTAAGTGATTGCTCATAAACTTGTTTAATAATTATATTGTCTGTATTTAAAATCTTAAACCAATATTTGATAATTCTTAAATATCTTGACACATACAAAGGGTATAAGACTAGCACCTGAAAATATGATTGCCCGCTCAGTACTATGTGTCATTCAGAAATCTTAAGATGAGACGGTTACCAGCGTGAAGTTACGTAATACCTCGAACCGCCATTTATTCGGCCATATTAGCTTTTAGACAGACAGTATATTTTATTGACTTAAACTGTACAGTTTCTTGTCATATCAAATATAAACATTTCAATAATTAATCACATGATCAAGTGTAAGTAAAAAAAATAAATTATTGAAAGTAAATATATATACCTAAAAATCAAGGAAAAAGATTACATGACTGAACTCCGGTGTTGCATAGCCTCATATATATATTTACTAAATTTAAATATAACATTTCTATTGGTAGAAGATATTAACTGAATGAACTTAAACATACTAGGATGTCTTATGTAATAGTTATTAATATACCTTTTCCTGATATGTTCATATGCAGGACAAACTAAAGCAAAATGATATTCGTCCTCAATATCCCTAGCATTACAGATTGTACAGTATCTATAAGCTCTTTCTATTCTATTTTGATTGTAACGTCCTGTCTCAATTCTTAATTTATGTGAAGACAATCGTAATCTAGCCAAAGCTGATCTAAATTTACTTGACAAAATATCTAAGTATTGTTCTGCACCAAAGCCTAATTTAAAACATTTATATGAACATGAAGTATTACAATTACTCGTACTGTTGAACCAATTTTGCTTAAATATATCTGTCACCCTAGATTTAAATAAGATAAGGAAGTTTTTAAGGTCAATACAATAAGGATTTATCCAAACATGAGAAAAACCATCACTGTCTAGCAATGATTTCACACTTAGTGCCCAATTCTTTTTACTGTTACTAACAGTTTCAGTAAGACTTCTATACAAAGTAGTAATGAGTATATTATTTGAAGACAAAATTTTACACCAAAATTTATTATACGAGTATATCTATTTATGAATAAAGGATGTCTGCCTAATTCCCAATAAACTCCCATGTTACTTGTTGACATCTTTACATTAAAAATTGTTTTACAAAATTTAGATGCACACGTTCAATTAATTTAGATTTACCAAAACCCCATATTTCGCTACTGAGATTAAGAATAGCACCAACAAACGCATCGAAAAGTTGGCATTTCACAGTTGTTTTTAATTGACACCTTTTTAAATTATTGAGAAGAACATTTAATGCTTTCAGACCTTTACCCGCTAACGTTTCCTGATTTAAAACAAATGTACCATTATAATTGAAAACAGTCCCCAAATAATTACAATCATCTACTACTTCTAACTCACCCCCATCATAAAACTATTTCTCATTACGCAATAAAGGACTACGATTTCTAAACACCATAACTTTAGTTTTATTAATATTAACTTTTAATCCCCACTTTTCACACTAGTCTTTTAAAGATCTAATTTACATTGCATATCCTCGGGGTTTTTTCCCAACACCACCATATCATCTGCAAATAGTAGCAAAATAAAAGAAACATCATCGATTGATAGAGAGCTGGCGGATTCATTCTGTAAAAACAGTTCGAGATCTTCAATGAAAAGAGCAAATAATATCGGCAAAATAACCTCGCCTTGTTTTAATCCGATAGCTCAGAAAATGAGTTACGTCCCTTTACACAAGACTTAACCTGAGCATACATATCATATCATATTCTAAGCATTTTACCATCAATACCTAATTGTACAATTTAAACCACAACGCATTTAAATACACACTATCAAAAGCACGTTTTAGGTCTACAAATGTACAATACGATTTTTTTATCATTTAAAAATCTCTCAATTAATGCATTTAATACAAACATAGCATCGACAGTTGAACGACCCTTGCGAAATCCAAACTGCGCATCGCTCAATATATTATTATTTTCAACCCATATATATAGCCTTTTATTCAAAACGCCGGTAAAGATTTTCGAAAGACAGCTAACAAGCGTTATACCTCGATAATTATTTACATCACAAGGGTCATTCTTTTAAACACGGGAACAATAATACCTCTAGACCACTGTTCTGGAAAATGACCTAAATTAAAAATGGCATTGAACAAATCCACAAGATGTGATGATAAAATGTCAAATGACTCAATAAAGTACTCATTTAATAATTCATCATTACCAAAAGACTTATTCCTTTTTAAATTTTTAACAACTTTTTCTATTTCTGATACAGATATAGGAAGTTCTAGTTCCTCAAATTTACAGTCATTTTCATTAAATTCATGCGACTGAACAAATTACTCACATTCTTCATTTAGGACTGAGGTAATGTCATTTTGTAAACTTGAAAAATGATTATAAATGAGAGCTTAAGGGATATCATCAGAACACGTCGTTTTACGTTTACAAAACAGCCTCCAAAAATCTCTCGGCTTACTATGTCTTAAACGTTCAATTTCACTATTTTTTTCTTTTCGTATAATCTACGCTTCTTTCTTAATAATTTTTTGTATGTTGACTGAAAATTAACCATGGCTCTTCTATTACTATCAGATTTGGCCATATTAAACATACTTATGGAATTAAAATAATTTCTTTTAGCCGTACCACAATCAGAATCGAACCAATCTGCTTTCTTACATATACCTTTTAAATCACATGACTGGCTATTTTTAGAAGTTACATCTACCGTGTGAAATAACGGCTGAGCAACACTATTCAATATGTTTGTAAAATGCTCAACACACTTATTAATACCATCGCTGCTCTCACTGTTTATATTATATACCAAATTATTCAAGTCAGGTAATTTACAAATCAGTCCCCTTCGAAAATCGTTTTTAAACAGGTCATTCCATTTGATACTAGTTCGTTCAAGCGGAGCAGTCTCATGATTATCATGCATCGACGGACAAATAACAACAAAAGGTATGGGACAGTGGTCAGAGAATTGACTCAACGGTTCAACTCTAAAGTCATCAATACAATTAAAATCCTGCTCATTTAGCAGTAAATAATCACGCTAGAACCCATTTTGTTAACACATGTAAATTACCTGCCATATCATCCTAAACGCCCGTTGGCAATACGAAGAAATGACGAGATACATATATCAATAAGTTTTAAACCATGTGAGTTTGATGATTTGTCTTGTGACTTACGTGCATAAGGAAAATTTGGCTTGTAACCATCATCATCAATAAAATCAGTATTACGATCACATACAACATAATCACGTTTATCACCAACACACCCATTAAAATCACCACATATCATAACTTTACCTTGAAGCTGAAATAGATTTATATCAGATTGTAAAATATCAAATAGATTCACATTTATTGTATTGTAAGCAGGAGAACTGTCGCCCCATATATAAACACCTGCAATAAATATATCTGTGTCACAGTACCGATAACATATTGCATATCCAACTTAAAGAATAGCTTGTCTAGCTTAATCCATATTAAGGTATCAAAATGATTTTTTATATTTTTCACACCACTATAAATAGAATTTTTAACATAAATTACTACGCCTCCACTGCAACATTTAGCTCGTATATGTTGAAATTTCCTATAAAAATTAAAAGATTTGTAACCATTAATATCAATGGAAGAATGTTCATTAGTCCATGATTCATAGAGAAAAACAATATCATATTTATTAATAAAAGAAACAAAGTCCGGGTCTTCAAGTTTGTGACTGGTTAAACCGTTTACGTTCCACGACATAACATCAAGTCCAACCCCCGCGCCCCACTAGGCTGAAGAATCACGCACGGGCCGACCGTCTATGTAGAGGGTATCGTAACTGATCCATGCTGATTTCCCGATACGGATGGCTTCACGCATTTTAGGCTGGAGTGACTTGCGTCTCGCAGCAATTTCCTTGGGAAATTGTTCATTCACATAATACTGTATACCCTTGAGAACAGTTCTTGCACGACGAACAATTTCACGATCTTTGTATAAGGTGAATTTGGCCACAATATTTCTAGACCTGTTGTTTTCACTAAACTTTCCTCCCATTCTGTGTACACGCTCAAACTTGATGTTGTCGACTAAATCTTGGGTCAATTTTAGTTTAGTAAGTAAAAACGAGTGGACTTTGCGTTCAGCATCCTCCGGCTTCTCACCCCTCTCCTCGTGTATATTTGAAAAAACAAAAAAACAAAAAAAAAACAAGGTTATTTCTCATTGATTGCGATTGCAAATAAAGCATGGAGTCTTGCATACTGTCCTTACCTGACTGTAGCTGAGTGATCTGACCCTGAGCAATACCGACTGCAAATTCAAGGGACTCAACTCTGTCCGTTAATTTAATGACTGAATCATTATTACTTTTGGTATTGTCATGAACAAAAGTCCAAATTTTTTTCAACTCACCCTCGAAACTAGTTACTTGCTACTGCAGTTTGTCCAATTTCCCTAATTAATTCTTAATTATTTTAGCATCCATTTGCATGAATCACGTGCAAGTTACGAAACACGTGTCCATGGCGATGACAATTATTCATCTCGGGGTTACACTCTTGAAATTGCAGGAAAAGACGCCTTCATTCATAATTTCATTCGTTCATTACAAGCGTTTCGTAACAAACCTTGGGTTTACAGGAGTGTAGATACGAAGGTCTGCTAACAGGCTCTCCCATTGTCTATGGTAGGGTGTCAGGCTACAATGCTTTAGTCTATTCTAGTGTTTTACTCTGGACAATGGGTTCGTCCTTCATACTAAATGGACTTGCCTATGTGTAGTTGATTATCTGTAGCTGCTAGATATGGAAGTTAACATGATAAGGAAAGCATTTAACAGCCTGCAGGATCCAATGTCATTTCGGGGTACTGGGGTTGGGCTCTGTCAGGGTAGAATTTTCACTTGTATCTTTTTCGGGAGGGGGATTTTAAAGTGTGAATATATTATTATTAAGACTGATCTAATTTTCTACATAAAATACATGTATATTGACATACATATTTTTTTTTCTTTACAACCATCACTAACTTTCCAGTAAACGTTTTATCCAAGATACAATTTATTGTCAAGTATTTATTTATTTGGGGAACTTTTTACTGACTAGAGGGAAAAATATATGATTTACAGGGGGAATGGGTCCCGGCCCCATATGCAGCAAAAAGATGACTTTGGCTTTGCAGTAGATTTAAATTTGAAAATTGAATCTTTCAAGTGCAGCATATATGTACATGTATATATAGATGTTCTATGACATGTTATGTCATTGATGGGAATTTTATTATTATGGGAAAGTTATTTATTTCCCATGATAATACGAACTTATTTACAGTCAGATTTTCGTCAGAAATTTTGGTAAAGTCACGAGCCCTTTGGTTAAGCCTAAATCAGCTTTCATTCTATACCTCAAAATTCAGAAATGCACTGGAAGGAACTTTTGGTAGGCTAAAACTTGTCCAAAACAACTAAACAAGAAGCAGGCCAGATATGTGAATACTTTAATGTAGCTCTATGTCTATTTCCCGAAATTTATAAAAGGGCAAACTCCAAGCAGTAATTACCTCCCCTTACAGTTGTAGCTAACCACTGCCACTTCAAGTAAAAAATAACAGAATTTAGCTATTCTTTCTTTTTCCAAAAAAAAATTAAATATTTTTCTGCGAGTGTCATTTCCCTAAGAATGTTTTCTTTAATAAACATCAAATATCATCTCGTGGTAAAAAAATAAATCATTTAAAAAATTTTTTTTTGTTAGTTTACAATCATCACGTGACATTTGTGACGGCAGTGATTTTCTTTGCTTGCAAGGGAGATCACTGTGTGGAAAAAGGGGACTCGACCTTCAGGGGAGATAACTACTGCAGAGGAATTGTGAAGTTGATTGTTCGGATCTTGAATACGCGATTTATGCGGATCTTTTGGTTTCGCTTGGTTACATACAAATTGTCTTTACTTTAAAATAATCAGCTAGTGCATATGATAATATTTAATGGAAGTTGGTAGATAAGCTTATTTTTTTAGTTTGTAAATTAAATCCGTTTTGTTATATAGTCTTCACAATACCTCCCATAATCTTGGTATTCATAAACATTTTTTGCTAACGTTTCAAATTTTATAATTTGTTAAAATCTGTTTTACATTTTACAATTGACAATTATTTAGCTATGCCGAATATCTTTTTAAAGATATTTCTTGTTTTACATGAAACGAAAGGTAAAAAGAGGGAAAGTTTTTTTTAAAGGCAGAGAGGTAAAAAAGTCGGTCGTTTAAAAAGAGAGAGTCGGTCGGTCGGGCTACCAGAAACAGATCTTTTTTTTTGCCTGAGTAAAATCCCAAGTGTATGTTTTGTACACCATCAGTTCGGGAAGTGCTCGTTGATTTACGTAGGTTAAGAGTGAGATGGTCTATGGAATTCATAATATCTCTGCTTACTCACTCTACAAATATCTTCGTAAGCAATATTGAGTAGGGAACTCTTTTTTATCATGAAATAGACTTCACTCTATTACAAAACAGATTAATATCACTTCACTATGTTTTTATGATAGACGGGTTTGAGCGTCTGCTGTCGAAGGCTATCTAATTCACCTGCTCGTATCTGGCAAAATTATATTAATTATAAAACTATATTTTCTTACTGCTTCAAAATACATTAAATTAGATAATGTATCTTAGTTCAGAAATGAATTAGGTAAAGTCAGAACATTTAAAGCCCTTTGTCGAGAAAGTTTCGCTGATGATACTAGTTTCATTATTAGTTTAAGCATATGTTATATTTATCAAACACATTAAATATGACATAGTGAAATAAATCACACGCAGAAATGAGACTTAACGAAGCAATGAAGCAAAAAAGCTCTCAACAAAATATGATGAACAGTGAAAGCGCCATCACTTACTAATGCGTCTGCACCTCTCTGTCTTTAGTTGAAAATATGTCTGCTGTAGACATTCATTTTACCGTAAATGATCTCTTTGTACCCTAAGGAGTAATTGATTGCAGTAATACATCGAGGGCTTGATGCAAATTTATTGGACAGGTCAACATCTTTATCTTTGTTTCAAGCACTCGATATTTTTATATATACAGTCAAACTTGTCTTAAGTGGGCAGTCAATGGTACACGAGAAAGTGACCGATTAACAGAGGTGACCGCTAAACGAATGTTAAATATATAACATAATGCTACAGTATGGTAATATCAAATTTGATGGCTAAATGCAGGATGGCCGTTTAATACAGGTGGTCGCTAATACAGGTTCAACTGTATACGAAAGAAAGAAGAGAGAAGCACTGTAATTATGATTAAACAGATTCAATTCGTCAGTGGTGTTTTATCATAGGGAAATATTGAACCATACGATGATAATTACTGACGTTTGTTAAAAGTGTTCTTTGCTTCGGTTAAACATCCCCCCGACAATATTTAAGTCATTTGATACGTTGGGGCCTCCGTGGCCGAGAGGGTAAAGTTGCTGACTTTAACACTCACTAAGCCCCTCACCGCGTGGGTTCGAATCCCGGCAGGGTCATTCGGATTTTCATGTGAGGAAGCCTTCCAGCTGGATTGCGGTATGTCGGTGGTTCTACCCGGACGTCTCTGTGCATTCGGGGTCTTCCTCCACCTGTAATTAGCTGGACGTCGCTATATGGTTGAAATAATATCGAGGCGACGATAAACTCAAATAGTCAAAAAGTCAAACTTTGTTTACATTAGACAAATCTACAATATCAAGCCAAAAACGTGTGGACAGACAATATGGACAGAAAAAATTCAGTGCAATTATCTAATTTCATTTAAATTTGATCCCTATACCTACTGCGTACTATGGTAACTAGTAATTATCCTCGGAAGTTGATGGATCATCCGTGTATACAAATAACTCATAAATACAATGAATTATTATCTACATATGAAACAAAGACAGTGAAATAGATAAAACCGGGGTTATACGAAAATAGTTAAACTTTCCATACCCCCCCCCCCCCCCACATACTTGAATACAAATACATTGGGCAATAAAAAGCGAAAGTAGGTCGTTGATATAATTAATATTTTCGCTGCTTAATACGTCCTGTGAGTCTTGAAACCGCTTTGCCAGACAGCGCCTCTCCCCCCCCCCCCCCCCCCCCTCCCCCTCCTCTCTCTCTCTCCCGCCACCCCCCCCCCACCCCCCCTCTCTCTCTCTCTCTCTCTCTGTGCACGTTCATGTGTGTAGTTAATTGAAATTAAAAGAACATTCCAAGAACTTAAAGGAAGGAACATTAAGAAGGAAAAGACGATGATGTTAAAAAAGACAACAACAACAACAACAACAAAAGATGTTGCCAACAGCGACGAAATAATAATAAAATTATTATTATTAGTAGTAGTATTATTTATTATTATTATTACAATGATGATACAGGTATACATTTGTACATTATTTTAACGAAATATTCAACAGGTGCTTTGACATGTTTTTGGAGACATGTCTTTTGTCTCCATGTCAACGACGTGTCGAGTGACGACACATAAAAATGTCACGTGCACAGACCCTCTGAAGTCATTCATGAATGAGCGGAGCTTAATTTCCGTTGTTTTATTGTTTCTACCAGGTATAAAATTTGGTGAGAATAATAATGAACCCATGTCTCGGTTATACCAATCTTGTCCTTAATATGTATATTAATGTTATGTATAAACAACTCTTTTCAATTTCGATGAAATATGTAATGTTTCCATTTATTTTTTATGGCAGTAATTAAATTATGGTTATTTCTTTTTCGAATCAAAATGCTAATTTATGGATTTGGATAGAAAAATGAATCATAAATCAAAATTAGAATGTACATTTCAAAGATTAACCTCCCCCCCGCCCCCCCGCCAGTCTCCATCCAGTCTACACACAAAACCGAAAGTCGATTGGATTTTTACAACAACAAAAACATAATAATAATAATAGCAACAACAAAATGTTTTTATTCAAACATTAGAAAATTAGCTTCATTGCAAAAATATGACATTGCCCTGTAATTACAAGATATTTAAGGGGAGATAATATCCAGCAGTAACACACACGCATGCGGAAATGGAGGTCATGGGTTCGAACCCCATTAGGGTCAAGATGGCATTCGTGGCCTTCACAGGCGAAACGTACTGATTCAATCAAGGAACCGCCGAGAGAGACTAACTAGTATAAGTTGCAATATCGATGTAAAATAGCTAAATATAAATAAATATATATAATATACAGCACTAAATACTTATCAGTCACTTCAATACGGATTTCCATAAACGACAGTCAGCTGTTTGCTGCTAGCTGCCTAATGACTACTGTTAGCTGCTTAATGACTACTGCTAAATGCCTACTGTTTAGTGCATGGCAACTGCTAAATGCTTGCTGTTTAGTGCATGGCAACTGCTAAATGCCTACTGTTTAGTGCATGGAAACTGCTAAATGCCTACTGTTTAGTGCATGGAAACTGCTAAATGCCTACTTTTAACTGCTTAATGACTACTGCTAAATGCCTACTGTTTAGTGCATGGTAACTGCTAAATGCCTACTGTTTAGTGCATGGCAACTGCTAAATGCCCACTGTTTAGTGCATGGTAACTGCTAAATGCCTGAGAGATCTGCATTCCCATTCATCTCATATTCGGAATTATTTGAACTTTACACAGACTCTCTTGAAAGAACATTCATTATAAAATTAATGGGCGATATATGTTAACAACGGTTAATTAACCTACATGTTCGCATTGGTAATCAGCTAATTAGCATGCTAGCTAAACATGCCCTTTACTGTGATATCATAGGTAATAAATACTAGATGTCAGGATCCTAGTAAGCACGTTAAATAGAACGAGCTGTTGATCGCCAATCGAAATTCTTCGAGTAATTCCGTTTCAGGACGGTATCGCCGATGTATTCCGATTATGTTTTCACATGTCCATAGCACATCATTGGTCAGTAAGTCGCATCAACTCGGCGATGTTCGTCGTGAGACGGAAATATCCGCTGATTTTTTATTAGATACTGCTTTTGTGTACGATTATTAATTTTCGGGGGAGATAAAATTCGTGAATATCTTTATCCGCAAATATGAATTCCCACGAAACCTCAAGTTTTAAAGATTATTTATCCATGAATAAATGTCCCTCGCAGTGTCTATTATACACACTCACAAAACTTAAATAGAATATTAATGATTTTACAGAATGTTAATCGCTTTTACATAAATGTTCATCAAATAAAATAAATATCCATTGAAGATTCATAGTGACAGCATAATATGAGGGCGGTGTGGTTATGTGGTAACGAACGTGGCTGTTGACCAGACGGTTGTGGGTTCGTTCAGGGCGATGAATATTCATGGCTTTCCCAGACGCAACGTACTGGGTCACACCAGGAAACGTCGAGAGAGATAAGTAGATTCTATAAGTAGTTTCCAAATAGGTGTAAAGTAATAAGTTAAACTTAATTTGATAACAAGTACCTTTATTTTTAAAATACATGCTAATATTAAACTTTTGACACTTTATTCGGCTGATCATGCGTAGTGATATGACATAAAATATCTCATTGAAACATCAGATGCGAAAGAGTGCGGAATATAGCCCAAGAACACATCCCAGCCAGTGCTGTAGCAGAATCTGCAGAGATTGACATTATCATAGATTTTAAAGATTCAGAAACCATAATTGAACGAACTTTAGAAATCCTATGGTTTCGGAATGCCATTCTTCCATACTGACAAATATAGAATCTTGCTCGACTTCCACCAACAATACTTAGCGTTAAGTAATACTTTGATACTTAAACTAGGTAGATACACATTCTGCCATTCCTATTTTATGATATATACTAGTACATGGCTGAGCTGACGTAAACTTTTTTCTTATAATAATTGACAGTATTTACTAACAAATGAATTAGTTAGGCATTTTAATAAGAGAAATAAGAATAATAAAATTCTCCATTAAGTATGTAAATGTTTCTTAGCGCTAAGAATTGTTAGTGGAATTCGGTTCTGTAGGTATTAAAATGAAAAAAAAAGATTATCACTAATATATGATAAATGATAATGAAAATTATGCAAAATGACATCTAAATCATTTCCGAATCATGCAATGCTTGGTATGTTAGCATAAAAATAAATAAATGAAGTTTGATCCAATGACATCCGTAATTCATATTATAATATCAAATAAAATATTCAAAAACTTAAATGATTGACGAGCTTTTAAATGCAAATAGTTGCATACATTTCCAAGAACGATAAGACTACGGGGGAAAAATCCAACACAGGAATATAGAAAGATAAAACATTATTCATCCTTATAAATATTAAACGTAACGTTGAAATGAATCAAAGCGTTGCAGCTCTGATGAATTCACTGCGTTGAGAAACGCGGTGAAGTCACTAATATGTATTTATGTCCCAAACTTACAACCCTCGTCAATAATAGAGCTTAACTGGTGAATTAACTATTGAATCATATTGGATGTGGCATCACATTACTAAACTCTATATTGCAAAAATATCAGAGGAGTAAATATGATCGGCAATGGAACTTTTCTTTTTTGAAGAGTGCACTATATTGAGTAACTGCGCGGAAGCAAAAATCGTATGTTAGAAGGTTAAACATACTGTACTGCAACGCATTGAATCAAACAATGAACGTGTGTATGTAAATATCTGCAAATGGACAGCAACATAAATTCAATAATCATACTAAAACCTTCCCACGGAAATTATGTTTCGATCCCGCCTATTTTCATTTTCAAAATGAATGCATGCGTGTCTGCATGCGAACGTACGTATGCGAGTGAATGCATGGAACATGATAGACACACACGGAAAACGGCCCTTCTAAAAATTCAAACACTATTTAAATTTAAAATCGTCTCATATCCAGACGACATTACATTCTAAATCAGAATCAGTCATCCAGACAATATCGGAGAAAAATGTGTTATTTAAAGCCAGCAAAGGTTGTGAAAGTCTTCTAACATTCCATGCCATTAAGAATTCGTAACATGCATTTTACAGGCATTAAAATCTGATTAATTGGGACATCAAGCATAGTTCGTCAAATAGCATAGTATTTTTAATTGGCGTTTTATCACTGAAACAACCTATCTTTTGTTTTAGTAGCCTAATTACTAGATAATTATGTTTTTTCTTCTCTTTTTTTATTTGCCCCATGATGAAGAACAAGTAACTAACGCATGTTGTTGTCGTCGTTGTGTTTGTGTGCGTCAGAGAGAGAGAGAGAGAGAGAGAGAGAGAGAATTAACCCTTTCCCTCATATAGACTCATTTTGACGCCCTCAATAGGTATCACATTAAGCCTGATCTGCAGAAAACCACAGTTAAACCTTACCAAATTTAATTACAAAATCCTCATTTCCAGACCACTGAGGAGCAGCGAACAGCATAAAACCTGATCAGCCTGCGAGTTACTCGCAGGCTGATCTGGTTTATGCTGTTCGCATAGGTCTTTTTATGGTGTCCTCTATGAGTGAAAGGGTTAAGAGAGATTTTTATATAAATTCGTACATGTTGGTTCCAGTAGTATCCGTTATATAATGGACTTAGGAAATTAACTATTTCTTTTTGTTTGCGGTTTGCATGGGTGTAACATCCTACTGAAAAAAGTCGGTTATCTAGAAACCTATGTTGATGTTGTGATATGACGCCATAGATATGTGACATGATACCACACCCGGTCTCACTGTTCCGATACCACACCCGGTCTCACTGTTCCGATACCGGGTATATATACTGACTTATTGATCACTTTGTGACAGCATTAAGTTCATCAATTAATTAGAAAAATAAATCAGATGAGACACAAGTGATGTAGCATCTCATGCATCATAAAGTACAAGTGCTCGCACGTGGCCGTCGTGCTAATGAGAATTTCACACGTGCAAATGAATGTTTGTACATCAAAACATCGATAAACATGTGGTTGTTATTGTTTCTGTACTGATTGACAATGCATTTTTGTTTTATGATCTTCATTTTTTTTTAATTAAGTACACGCATGCTGATGAAATGACAATAAACAACATGTCTTGATAGCTGTTTATTTATTATTTATGATCTGCTTACGTAAATCCCTAAAACAATATGTGGTTCGTGCCGGTTCGAAATTTATTTATTTCTTCTACGTGTTGCCTTCACACAATGTCATTAGACGAACAACTCTGTGGACTTCGCTTGCATTTTACGAAAACATTATCTTCGAAATACAATTATTTTTACTAAATAAAAAATAAATAAAAAAATACACAAACACAAAACCGACCAAACGTTTGCCCATTATCGACCATTCGAGTTCGTTACCCCGTTAAGTTGTGTGTGTATGTGTGTGTGTGTCTGTGCCAATAAAAACAGCGTTCTTACAAAAGTCTTTCCATTTGGAATCATACGTGGATTTCTAATGAAATAAATCGCTTATAATAAATTCGAATGTTCAGAGCTTCTGACTGGCCACAAATATATGGTGACTTCTAACTTCTAATAGCATGCAACAATACTGAAATAAGCAATGTATCATGTAGACGAGATGTGATTTTACCTATTTCCGTTTGAAACCCAAGTAATCACTGAACATATTGACTGATTTTATGGTTCAAATCACTACTTTTAAAACGACGAAACGCCAAGTATTCCACGGATGAGAGATATAAACAATGTAAAAGGAAGGTGTGGGCATCATGCACACACTATTTTTAGACGGCACAGCCGCCTTCTTCTGGAAAACGAATTAAGGCTTCGCTCATTTGCATATTTTCCACGGCAAGTTTAACTGTACCTTTCCGCGCTTTGTGCGGATCAATGCAATGCGATTCTGCACAAAAGAATACGAGTGGAATATGTTACACAGACGTTTAAATCATAACCGTAACCGCTTATAATGTATTATTGTTTGTTAACACGTTTTCTTATACCATTATTTTGCACTAGAAACATCTATTTTATGCGTAAACAAAATGTACGTGACATTTCTTAATCAAACAGTAACCCATTTTACATACACGCAGATCTACTCCTGTAAAAAGAAAAAGTAGCGCTTTGTACACGTATTTTTTGCATTATGGCGAGTTAGGTTCCTTCCAGAGCATTTCTTATCTTTGAAATAGAAAGGCAAACATTCTAGTATCTTAAATAATCAAATACCTCGTCAATTTCTACACATACACAACAACAGATAGAATGAATACATCAGGTTCGCTAGTACTGAAGAAAGAGAATGACCTACTTTGGTATGCAACTTTATGAATGAAAGGTTCACGACCCTAACTCCGGATTATTATATAACAAAGAGCGAGTAGCAACAGCGCGTGGAGTTTTGTCGTTATATGACTGCTTTAACTTCAGAAACGCTGGGTTTAGAATTATGGCTATATCATGTTAATCCAGACGCCGTCTCTCAGCGCGTAGTGCGCTTTGATTGAATTGTGTCACTATAATTTAACTATGATGAGAAGTTTATCAACATTCGAAGCTAATTATTGCATTTCTTTTGGATCATTCGAACTCACAGTTCATCAACATAGGAAGTTAATTGATTTTTTTCGTTTCGATCATTTGAACTTAAACAAACGGTAAAAACTATCTTTTTCTTGTCCAGCACTAGCGTTACCACCCTTTAGGCACTTTATTTCGTGTAGTAGCATATTTCAAATGTCTAAAAATGCACTAAAACCTTGCGATAATCTTTATTTTTTATGTCTACAAGTATGACGGAAAACACTCCTAATGCGTAGCCCAGATAA
>CM037777.1:97897355-97947355 GCA_021229015.1 Solen grandis
AATAGTGTTACAAATGACAGACTGCACATTAATTAATTACTTTTTTTTATTTGTTTGCTTATTCATCTCTTTATTTTGAATATTAAGTTACAATAATAAGACTAATTTGAAACTTCAGAATTAAGTCTGATTTCTTACGAGTTGGCTATCACAAATTCCGGTCGCCAGGCAAAGTTGACCTCGATTTCCGATATTCCACCATATGATGCCGGTGTCCAGGTTAACCGACCGTCGCTCCAATGCTACAGATGATAAACATATAGAAGTTATTTGTTAGTTTTAGTTTTTGTGGAAGATTCATTTTTTTTTAATCGAGTGAACTTCAAAAATTGTATTAGCACGAGTGGCGTACCCACGAGTGTGAATACGATTTTTGAACTTCACGAGGTTAAACAAAATATTACATCGTCCTCAAAAAGAGAAAAATAAACACATTTTTTTTTCATGCTGGAAAGAGTGTGTTTATTTCATATATAAACATAAAAGCATTGAATGAGTGAGTATGTAGAACGTTTAACAGAATGAGGCTCAGCCATCCAATGCGGTGAGCGATCAGTTAAGAGCATCCATCCCGAATGGAGACGATTCCAGGTTGGAGCAAGTCAATATTAAAAGTGAAATAATTATCTTGATATTGTATTCAGTTATACATATAAGGTTAATCTTAATCTGAATAATCTATCAATTTAGAGTTTCAAGACGTTGCGACTTTATCTCAGTCATATAGCACGTCCAGCTACTTACAGATGAGCTGTACTAAGAGTGTACAAAGATGGGCTCTGCTATGATTTATGATTGAAATAGCGTAAATTGATATATCAGTTCGGATTCTATGTGTAAGCTTAATAGTAGACCCTAACAGCTTTTGTTTCACATTTAAACCCAGAATATTTGATTATTTTGTGGAACACCAAAAATATTTATTATTTAATCTATATACAAACATTTCAAACATGTTTTGTTTTAGAGAAATAACTCGATATTGTACCTAATGAGTCAAAATTATGAACTGAAACTTAAATGAAACTTAAATTGAATAGAAGTAGAAATGGACCTAGTAGGGCGATTCACGTTTCATTTTAGTGACGGTTTCGGGTAATGATATTTCTTAAAGATTATACTCACCATTGTTAACCAACCGTGTGTGACCATCGCCTGGGAAGTGATATCCTGTTGAGGTAAAGGGTCACACTTTTTATATTCAAAATTCAGTCAACTTGAATTAAAACACTGTATCAACCAAATGCAGTGTAAAAGCCCTTATTCATAGATATTTATATTACATGATTTATTTATTTATTTATTTATTTATTTATTTAGTATTTTATAAAAAATTATTTCAGCCAATATACGATACTGTGACTGTATCCATGCTAAATGTTTAAGTATCGCAGTAGCTCAGTGGTTATAGTGATACATTTGTAAGAGCCGTTTTTTGTTTTCGAATTTGGTTGTTTGCAAACGGTCTATGTATATATGCGATTTGCGAAAAAATGTTGTTTTTTTATAATCATATAGAGAGCTTTAAAAGACAGTGAGCAAAAACGAAAAATAAGAAAATAAAAAATAAAATAAGAAATAAAATGAAATATGAAATAAAAAGGGATACTTGAAATAAAATAGATGAAACATATCTTGGTTCGAACCATCGTCAGACACACACGGTCAATTCTTGCAGTTACTCTCCATTCATCAACCGTCTGATTGACTAGCAATTCGACGTTTTACGCCTATGGCACGAATCAAAATTACTTTAACATTTAACATTTACATCTCTCCATCTGGAGGTAAGAACAGCAGTAGCTGGGGTATATGTTATATAGGATGTTAAAATTACTATAGGGGAATTTGGATTGGCTGACGCCAAGCAGGACGAGATTATCTTGCATCCAATCGGATTAATGTATCTGATTTCGTTCTATAGGACAAAACGGTAGTGAAAAAAAACAAATGGGTGATGTATGAAGAGTAGCGTAATCAGCAGTCGTGGGTTATCCGACGATGGTTTCGAGCTTGCAAACTCGGCTTTTCGAAGGTAACTGTGGGCGATGGTTTGTTTTATTACGACTGTATGTCGTTAATTTCGACAAACTGTACAGAAGATACCGACAATCGGCGTGACCGTGAAATGTAAGCACTTGTGACAGTTAATTAAACAACAAAACAATACTGTCAAGGTAGTAAATTAAATATTTTATCTGTTATTGAGAGTTTAAAATCCCCATTAAGATCAGCCGATAAATAAATGGTAATTAGCTTTATTGATTTTATTTTCAAACGCCCGTGACAACTAACATATCTAACCTTTGTTCGAGTACATTTTGTAGTAAGGCACTAGCTTTTCACCATTTCAATCCTTGTTCCCTCCTAGGGGGTTCGACAGTGCATATGATAGATTTTCCCCGACATTATTGACAACAAAAGTAACGAGAATATTTTCATAGTCTTTCTGTCCAGTAGATATTGAAAATAATAAAATTAATAATAAATCATTTTATTATGGCCACCAATTATCTATAACTCTGAGGTGAGAGAGGTTGTTCTGTAAGTAATGGGTAAACAATATTTAGAATTCATTGCTTTTCAGTCGTGTTTGTTTATGATATTTGGGCACCAACGGCCATCAAGAAATACATGGTAACACTGGAGTGTCTGGGTAATGAAAGATTAAAGAAGAAGTTTTAGCACATTAAGACAGGTAGATAAATTACCAGGGACTGCAGTGCCAACATATTGTAGTAGATCCACACGGAGGTGGGCGTGGCAGGTCGAACGTTCGTATCATACCCTGAACTTAGCGTCGCCCGGAGACTGGTCTCATCCGCAGATGTGGCGTAGCAAACACGTGCAACCACTGTATTAAAAATACATGTCTGTCGGTTAACTAATAAAACGGACTGTATGGTCGATAGTTTTATTGTATGGCCATCATCATTCTTCTCAACATGTGATACGCATAGCTGTACATGTATGAATAGCTAGTCAGTGTGATATCCCATCATATTTGTTTTACTGTTGCGTATATAAGTAGCTAGTCAGTGGTCCTGAAGAAGTGAAAACAGCCTGTCCCGTAACCAGCCTGTTCGACACCCCTCCGCCCAGTCAATCGGACTCATTAAGGAAAAGTTCCTGTAATGCTTCTGCTACATTTCGAACGTCATGGCCTTTCACGGAGATAACCAAAGCTTCCTAATGTTACATTAGGGTACCCTGGTTATCTTTGTAGAGGTTAAGAGGTCCAAGATGTAGCGGAACCATTGCAGGGACTTTACCTTAAACAAAGATTGGCAACTAGTCTAAATCTCACAAAGCACGTGACAAATTATTTAATATTCGCAAAGTCACGTTTCTAAATATCTCCTTTATTCTAGGTATATAAACGTAAAGTGTATATATCAAAAGGACATTACATAACCATTAAAATGATATTTTATTCATTAAATCAAGTCAAGTAATAAAAAAAATATATATAAAATATAAAAGTACCTGCTATCACAATATAAAATAATTTTGAAAATAAATAAATAAACTGGAAATAATTCCATATATGAGAGAAATGATTATCATATAACATGGTTACATTTTTTGATGTGTTTGTTCAATACCTTTTTGAAAGTTTGCAAAATAAAGTTATCCAATGTGTGTCTACATGGCTTTTAGAAGCATAATAGTGGGCCTTTAAACAAAAATAGGAAACTATTTTTGTTTAAAGGCCCAATATTACGCTTCCAAAAGCAGTATATAGATATTCTTCGGACAGAGAAGCAAAGTGTGTGCTACAGATTTGTAATCAGATGCAATATGTACGTACTCGTTGGCGACGATGTTACTGCAAAAATAAGAAAGAACCTTTAACAAAGACCATTCAACTGTTTACAAAATTTTGCGCAGTTCCATAAACATTCCGTATGTCTTCGTTAACGAATCACGAGTGAATAAATTGGTGAGGTAGCAGATAACCAAATTGCGATTTGACGACAGCTTTTCAAATTCAAATTATTTCCGATAACAGGCCCTCCCCAGCAGCGACATGTCAAAATTTCTCTCTCGACCAAGATTATCCCAGTCTCAGGATAATGTGACTGGGTCTCTCTCAGCCAAGATTTTCCCAGTATCAGGATAATGTGACTGGGTCTCTCTCAGCCAAGATTATCCAAGTCTCAGGATAATGTGACAGGGTCTCTCTTAGCCAAGATTATCCCAAGATTATCCCAGTCTCAGGATAATGTGACTGGGTCTCTCTCAACCAAGATTATCCCAGTCTCAGATAATGTGACTGGGTCTCTCTCAACCAAGATTATCCCAGTCTCAGATAATGTGACTGGGTCTCTCTCAGCCAAGATTATCCCAGTCTCAGGATAATGTGACTGGGTCTCTCTCAACCAAGATTATCCCAGTATCAGGATAATGTGACTGGGTCTCTCTCACCAAGATTATCCCGACTGGGTTTCTCTCAGCCAAGATTATCCCAGTATCAGGATAATGTGACTGGGTCTCTCTCAACCAAGATTATCCCAGTCTCAGGATAATGTGACTGGGTCTCTCTCAGCCAAGATTATCCCAGTCTCATGATAATATGACTGGGTCTCTCTCAGCCAAGATTATCCCGGTCCCATGATAATGTGACTGGGTCTCTCTCAGCCAAGATTATCCCAGTATCAGGATAATGTGACTGTGTCTCTCTCAGCCAAGATTGTCCCAGTCTCAGGATAATGTGACTGGGTCTCTCTCAACCAAGATTATCCCAGTATCAGGATAATGTGACTGGGTCTCTCTCAGCCAAGATTATCCCAGTCTCAGGATAATGTGACTGGGTCTCTCTCAGCCAAGATTATCCCAGTCTCAGGATAATGTGACTGGGTCTCTCTCAACCAAGATTATCCCAGTATCAGGATAATGTGACTGGGTCTCTCTCAGCCAAGATTATCCCAGTATCAGGATAATGTGACTGGGTCTCTCTCAGCCAAGATTATGCCAGTATCAGGATAATGTGACTGGGTCTCTTTCAGCCAAGATTATCCCAGTCTCAGGATAATGTGACTGGGTCTCTCTCAGCCAAGATTATCCCAGTCTCATGATAATATGACTGGGTCTCTCTCAACCAAGATTATCCTGGTATCAGGATAATGTGACTGGGTCTCTCTCAGCCAAGATTATCCCAGTCTCAGGATAATGTGACTTAGTGCAAAAATGTGCCGCCTTCTTACGACATGATGTGAGATAGAGCTACATCTGCTAAAGGTAGAAAGAGTCCCAAAGTCACTTGTTGTTTGTTTGTTTATTGGGTTTAACGTCCCACCGACAGTATTTCAGTCATTTGGAGACGATCCCAAAGTCCTTTGAATGTTAACTAAGGTAAATAATGTAAAAGAACTAGTCTTTGAACCTATGTCCGCACGTCGCATATTTCAAGAGTGTTATTCGTGAATGTTTGCTGGGAGGATACATGAAAATATCTAATAATTCGAGACAAATATATCGGTAACGTGCAATGCTTTGGAAACTTAACCATGGGGAGTCTGGTAAAATAACTGTTAACAAAATTAACACGACCACATTACAAATACGTTCTTTCTTTTTCGAACCATTATGTGATGAAGTCTAATAAAAAAAATATAAATTACTACAGCATCAAAGCATTCATTTTTGAATAACGGTGTCGTTGTCAAGGTCACACAACTCCTCGATTTTCCAGCGTGCGACAATACGTTTTAATCCGCGTGAAGTTTTGGGACGATAAATTTCCCTTATCCTCGCCGTGTATTTCTTATATCTCGCAGCGCGAAACTGAAATGGTTTACTCTTGTGAGGTTTTGTTGTTTTCATTTGTTGGTAAGGATGGTACATGAGAAGTGTTGAAGAAGCGAGAGTTTAAAATGACGCAAAAGGAACACCGTTGGATTTTAAAAAAAAAAGAACATACCCGACAAAATGACTGTAAGAAACAATGTGTATCTCATCCTTCTAGTTGCACCAGAGTTGTGTTGGGTCTACTAAAGGTTGGTGTCACAGGAAGCCTACCCTAGAATATCATATATGAAATTGTGTTCGTGATTAGACGTATAATTCCAAAATTTTGTAAAATGGAAAAATCGCCTCATAAACTCTTCTTTTCATTGAAAGCATTTGTAACAAGACTCACAGAGTGAAAATGTTTATGTGAGGTTTGTTTTGTCAATTACAACGGGCAAAACCTTGAAAATGATTTTTGCCCTAAATATGCAATATAATGAAAGACTGTTCAGTTTTGCTGAACAAAGAAAAATCAAAGGAAAATAATTTTGACACAATTGCAAGAAGCACCTGATATAAATAATTATTTTTCACAATAAAACTTGTAATTTTATTTCAACAGCACCATTATTTAAGTAAAAAAGTCAATATATTTACGCACTGAAAAACTTCTTTTCGCTATAATTACAATACAATACAAATAGTTTTGTTAATTAGAATATCCTTTCAAAAGTTTATGAATTAATAATCCTTACACAGTGCATCTGTTGAAATAACATTTGTTGGTATAACACAAGAAGCAAAGCAGCAACCGACTTACTGTCATGTAGATCTAGGTTGCATTAAATGCCACGTATTTCACTTATACAGTCAGATACAATGGTTTACAGGTCAGTCGTGCAACTGGTCTTGCGTAATCGATAGCCTTTTAGTCAAAGTTAATTGCCCTCTTGTTTTAGAAGGCATATCAAGTTCCATATCATAAAGGATATGGTTTGATCAGAGCAATGTAATTGCTTTGTTGTGACGTAATATTGATATAATTCAGTCATTTGCATGAGACAATATATGGTAATATATTACTGTGAAATCATTAATTTTCGTGGGACAGTTATTTTCGTCGATTTCGTGGCGGGTTTTATCCACGAATATGAAATCTTGACCTCACGTTTTCTAGAACACAGAACCACGAATAAATGTACCCACGGAATTCCCTTATGTACATAATCAACGAAATTTAATGTCAGCGAAAATGAATGATTTTACAGTAATTCGATCTCCAACGCAGGAGATCTCGTGCAGATCTCTGCCACAGTGAGTTGTAAAACAGATGAGTTTCAGTTAATCACAGACTATTACTCGTCTGGCTTTTTGCACACATTATGGTCACGTGGTATCTCAGTGTGACAGTTATTGATTGGCATTTACTTTGTCATCACGCCCTAGACAAATGGTATGATGCCATACTCACTGATACTGGGCTATCGTTTGTTAAGCAGCAATCCAGGAGTGTTTATACATGGACCATTTTCATTACTTTGCCATTTTAAATGCGACCGGGATTTAACACACGACCATCCGATTATGAAATGGACAATCTAACTGTTCAGCGAGTGACCTGGTGTTAAAACGGTTGATATGTTTATAAATGTAACTGTTCCAAAACTACATGTATATTTCTCTATGTTCAGGCTATCCGGACTGCTCAATCAAACAGTTAATCTCTCTTTTGGTATTACCGTCGGGTTTCCGTTCTTGCGAGACGGTACCAAACCACGGTAGCATGTCACTGTCCCTGTACAGTACACAAAAAAGGTATTACCGTCGGGCCTAACCACGGTAGCATGTACCTATACAGTCATAAAATAAATCAAAGCGCTGAATGCAATGAGGTTGTATGTGTGTCAAGTAAAAGAAGGTTTAACGAGCTGCAGATCTGCTGTGTAACTTAATTTTTGCCAGATACCAAACTAAATAAAATAATGAAATATTTTTTGTCCTAGATCTGCTTCCTTTTTATTTAGATATGCATATTGATATAAATCTTATAAACTGTAGGCAAGAGAAATAGGAGAGTAAAAGAGGTGCTAATTGTTTGCAGTCCATTGAAACAAATGATGTGTTAATCTTTTCTTGTAACGACCTTGTTAACGCAAGGTTAAAGCGGGTTTATAACATTGGTTTATTGTCATCGCTTGAAAAGCTGATCCTCGTTTATTAAATTTACTTTGATAAACAAAAGAAATGCGATAACCCTGTTCTCTCAGCGCTATCAGCGCTTTAATGTGACGGTACAGTCTCTATTTATAGATTGAAATAATTATTCAAAAGGTCAGTAGGTGGCTCGCAGATAGTAGATATACATGTTTCTGTCATTTTATAGTGTATCAAGTAACCCCAGGAGGTCGATAGCTTGATGTAACCATTGGTATGTTACATAGCTTTGGATCGGACTTCAAGCATTGAAACTCCATAAAATGACCAAAACCTACATACATGTATTTACTATCCGAAATTATTTAGGAGCCTCCTCTGCATCAAAACCAACTATATTCCTCCGCATGGTCAAGTGATAGTTATGCAACATCATACAGAAATTAATCTGCCACTGATAATTATTGTGTCCCGTAAATAGTTATTTTTGACACAAAATTGATTTTTCATTACTTTTGCTTAATCTCAGCATACCAATGTTATAGAGATATATACAATTGTTCGATCATATTTACAATATTGAAAGGTTATTCGGTTTTCAAAGTAGAGAAACGGATGCTCAGAATGTAGGTATTATAGTTGGTTGGTTAAACCTATGATAAAGACCGAAACGAGTGAACAGGTTCCAAATAAAAAGGTGTCATTTGTATAAACTTAAGTAATTTTTTTTTTTTAATGTTTTCATATTCTAAAATATCAAACAAAAAATAACAGGTATAGAATAAAAAGGTCATTTAGCATTGTTCTGGACATTACGGGATGTTTGGACTCGTACACAGCTTGGACTCGTCCTGATGTACCGTATTGTAATTAATGTTATCTAATAATATTAATTATGATTTTTGTACCTTTTTGCTGAAGTGTAGGCTATAAAATAATTTACGTAAAAGACATATACTTAATTATTGGTTTCGTCTTACATACACAAATAAGTTCAATAATTTGAATTAAAAAATGTAAATAACACCAATGATGTATTCGGCTAAATTTTCAAATAGATATTAGATGTGAAAAATATTCACTTTTTTAAACATTAAACCGATATGTTCATATAACTTGAATTGTTTGGATAAATGTTAAACCGAATACAGCTTTAGATAAAATGGTTCAATTACAGATAAGAAAATAAATACTTGGATTGTCCTTTGTTGTCACCAGCATAGGCCGGTTTCAAAAGTTCGCGTATTTTCTTCATCTTTTTTCTGCATTCACATAATTATGTATGATTTTGAATAAATTAGATGTTATTTTTTTTTTTATTTATTGCTAAATACAATTTAAAGCATTGTTACCACGGAGCTACATTAAAGGTATTCACATCTCTGTTGTTACATAACAGTTATATTATAAAGTACATGTATAACATATTGTCCCAAGCTGCGACCGCAAAATTTCATGTGGCATTAGTATAATTTTCCGATGTTACTACCATTTTACAAACAGCACCATCTGCCATGGCGTGACTTGGCGACTTTAAGATGCAGGTATAAATTAAGTTCTGCCATCCCATTTATTAAACACAGACCTATTAAATGTTCAAAAAAATTCCAGTACATATTTTATGTTTAAATGACATGTCATTGGGATTTAAACGGCTAAGTCATCCGCCATATATACAACCTGAACATGTAGCAGATTGAACACGGCATTGGATTGGACAGCAGGTCCGATTTCAACAATGAAAACAAAACATTGTTTCGTCTTTTGGTGCTGAATTGTACCATAGGTACCGTACCCGTTACGTTGTTTTGACCGAAAAACTGTCCTTTTTTAAGTCAATACAATTGATACTGATATTGTGGCTTTAGTTTTTCTTCTGAAGAAATTTGCGAGATTCTCTTCCGACCAAACGCGTTTTTGAATTCACGAACTGTTTAAGGGTGATTCAATAAGCAAGGGGTGATTTTTGTACCTGTATGTCTGTATTCATCCCTTCAATCAAAATAAAACCAATTTTATGATTCAAAGGAGTTACGGCGATTGAAACGGCAGGACGTACGTGGAAGAAGTTACCTACCTGTTTATTATATATAAGGTCGTTAATTTTTAGATACATTTCAATGATATTGTAGGAGTGTTAAAGCATTTAAAAAATGGACAGTTTTTCTGTCAAACGTACCGGGTATATGTGAATTGTACGACATACATTTACCAAATACGTGGTCTGTCACACGAAATGTTTAAATTGCTTGCATACGTTCCGGTGACTTTACTGTCCGTCATGCATGACTCGTTTATATAGAACAGTCTGTGATATCATTAGGCTTTCTATTTCTTTTCATTGAAATTCACTGATTTATACATATGTGGCTCGAATAAGATTAAAATACGGTAAGGTCGTTTCTTATTCTTTGTACCGAAATTTGTGCAGTTGATATCAAAAGTTCACGAACCCTTGAAACGCCCCACTTTTCGTATTCATTTTCCGGCGGTGAAGTATTATCAAAGAGGATCACTCTTGTTTATCCTGTAAAAGAGACATTTTAGCTCACCTGAGCACAACGTGCACAGGGTTAGCCTTTTAGATCACCCAACATCCGTCGTCGTCCGTCGTGCGTCGTGTGTCGTGCTTCGTCAACAATTTGTACAATTTGAGGTATAAAAAAATCATATTTAACTTTGTTAGCATTCTATCATCCACATTTATAAAGCAATCTTGATCAGATGTATACACAATGTTAATAAACCAAGGATTATTATGCCTTGTATGAGAGTTATGGTCCATAATACTTAAGGTTGCCTTTAGAACAGTAGTACTCAGGTGAGGGATATAGGGCCATCATGGCCCTCTTGTTTTTATCACAGACATATACACCACGCGATTAATCGGGAGTTTCTCTTGACAGACTCTTTTCCTGTATAGAGTTGCAAATATAAGGTGAATATGTTGTTATCATAGCCTAAAGTGTTCGTGTACATGGATGTCGCTTGAAATGTGTTGACAACTTCTGTAGCTTTAACACGGTAGTAAGTAATACATTATTTACTTCACATCTATGTACAAAACGAAATTTAGACAAAACAATTCAATCTACAGATACGGTTGACTTTGTGAAGAGTATGCGCAAATGGCTTTTTTTCTCATGGTAGGACTAAAGCATTTTTGTACGGCGAAAGAGCACTCAGGCGTTGGTCAAAAGGGGCATGGGGCTGCGCTACAGCAACATGACTGATGTTAAATCTAAAACAAATTATATTTATCAGTGTTAATGAACGCTGGCAGATATGACTCTAGGTGGCTAGGTGCCAAATTAGTGAATAAACTGGATAGTGCGTATTATATATATATATATATATATTTCTAATTCTCTAATTCTAATTTTCTATCCGTACGATTTAATTACTTTTTAACTAAAACTGAACCCTTTAAATACGCAATTTTATTAAAGAATTTTTCATTTATCAATATTTGAAAAGGATAAACTAAAGCAAAGCACATAAAATACCAAGACAAATCTCTGAGCATAGGAAAACACACTTTGTCAAGCAATGTTTCTAACACAAGTGAAACTGGACTTGAATTTAACCAACTCGACTCTAGAAATATGACTCGTACTTGAATAAGATATGAACACGTTCAACCGTTCTCGTTTACAGGACAATTTCATAAAAAATTTGTTTTGGTACCGATAGTACCCGATTCTTTTTTCCCCGATGATCACCTCAGTCCTCCGAGGGTCGGGTAACGAAACCGTCGGTCCGTTGTCATCTTGATCGTCTCAGGATTCCCTCAAGGTCGCCCTATGGAGTTTTCGTATAGCCCCTGTCGTTCTCGGGGGAAGCGGGTACTTTCACATACTTGCGCCCTGAAAATGT
The DNA here is from genome assembly GCA_021229015.1 of Solen grandis. Taxonomy (NCBI): domain Eukaryota; kingdom Metazoa; phylum Mollusca; class Bivalvia; order Adapedonta; family Solenidae; genus Solen; species Solen grandis. Next base: position 97,909,119 of record CM037777.1, read on the forward strand.
GTGGAGCACGCGAGGGACGTCCGCCAACTCAGTCCTTTGGTCGGGACTCAATCGGGTTTAAAAAGGGAACGATTGGATGCGATTCAGGACAATTGGATCGATTCATCGGTCCAGACCAGGTCAACTGGAAAAAACAGTTCTTGGTGAAAATGACTCTAATAACGAAATGAACAATAACTATCTGACAAGTTACACGGATTACAAACGCAACTGTATAAGAAAGAAAACAGTGATGAAATGATTTCCTTAGTGTTTAGTAATTATTTCTTGCCTATCACTAGAATAGCCTTTTTGAATGGAAATAAGTGAACTAAGGCTATCTGTAAGAATGGTGACCTTTTTAGGTTTGTTTTGCCTGATCCATCGGTATGCGTTCAGGATAGCCAGTAATTCGCAGGTGTAAATTGATACCCTATGATCAATTTTGAATGCAATGTTTTGTATTAGCAAATGTTTATGTCTGATTGCAATACCCGCCCCCGCTACCATTTCCTGGTTATCCTTGCTTCCATCAGTATAAATTTCAATAGAATCAGAATATTTTTCCTGAATGTAGTTTTGTATGTATTTTTTTGTCGTCATCACTAATTCCCTGTGATTTGCTGACATAGGTCTGGCTCGATATTGTTTTCTGCATTAATGTGCTTATATTTAGGTTTTTTAATTGAGATTTTTTGGAGCCCATATTCGTTGACGATGCCCTGTATAGTTTCTGCATATGGGGGTTTGATTTTCTTGTAACCTTTTTTGTTAATTCTACTGGATATCAGACTGGAATTCTTAATAGTTTTGTTGACTGGCAATCTTTCTCCCAGTCTGCTAGACCTTGTCCAGTATTTAAGTTGACATACTTCTCTCGTTATGTGTAGAGGTTTGACAGCTGCCTCTACATGTAGCGACAGAGTTTCAGTGCATTTATATGCTCCAAGAGCTATCTTAAGGGCCATATTCTGAATAACTTGGAGCTTCTGTAGGTATGTTTTGCATGCTGATGCATATACAATGTTGCCGTAGTTAATCTTACTTAATATTAGTGCCTTGTACAACATTAGCAGAGTTGTTTTGTCTGCTCCCCAACTTTGACCAGATATGCATCTTAGGATGTTTAAGTCCTTTTCACATCTTTTTACCAATTCTGTAATATGCTTGTACCAAGTTAGGTCTTGGTCAAAGTGCATACCTAGAAATTTAGCCGAAGACAGATATTCTAGTTGTTAACCATGGAGTTCCAGTTTGGGGACCTCCTCCATTTTGTTTAAACTAGGATTTTTAGAGACTAATAATACCTGAGTTTTGGTGGGATTTATGGTAAATCCCCAATTCTGTGACCATTCTTCTATATTTTTAAGGACTTTTTGCATATGGCAATACGCTTGTTTGGGGGTTCTGGCCTCATGCCACACGGCGCCATCGTCAACGAATTGGGACAGTTCTACTTTCTTTTTTGGTGATTTGTTATTGATTCTGTCTATGTATTTTTTAAGGGTGTTCATTATCAGGGAGAATATGATTGGTGAAAGGACGGAGCCTTGAGGGCATCCGTTCTCCGTTATTAGGGGTTCTGATGTGTCATTGTTAATTTTGACTTTAATTACTCTGCCCTCGAGAAAGCTTCCCATCCACCTTAACATATTGCCCCTTATACCAATGGAATGAAGGTTTAACAGACTGCCTTTATTCCAGTGTTTATAAAAAGCATTACTCAAGTCAAGGAACACAGCCAGAAGTACCCTATTTTTGTATTGGGCTCTTTTACAAGCCGCCTCTAGTCTAACCAAATGAGCCTCACATGAATGGTCGGGTCTGCATCCCGATTGCTCAGGGGATATTAAGTCATTACTCTCACAGAAGTTAACAAGCCTTGGTTTAATCATCTTCTGCATAAGTTTAGTGAGAGTAGATGTTAGGGATATGGGCCGATATGAGGCTGGTTCGTGTGGATCTTTGTTTGGTTTAGGGATGGGAACAATATTTGCAGTTTTCCAGCTTTCTGGAATAACTCCTGTTTTCCAAGATTGATTGTATATATCAAGTAATTTACTTTTAGCTGTTTTGCCTAGTTTCTTTATCATCATATAGGATATTCCATCCTCCCCAGGGGCAGAGTCCCTACATTGATTGAGTGCCCTGTTCATGTCAAACAGGGTGAATGGTCGATTGTATGGCTGATCGTTGATCACCGTCTTATCTCGGTTTAAAATTTCATCAACCTGACTCTCGACCCCACTCTTATTATCTATGAACGTTGGTGGAAGCCCTGCATTTGAGCTGACAGATTGGAAATGTTTATTAAATATGTTGGCTTTCTCTTTATCTGTTTGAATGATTTCATTATTAATAAATACCAAGGCCGTCAGTACTTATCCAGCCCTTCGGCCAATGCGAATCATTAGCCAATCACCATCGATTCCTAAATCGACAACCAATCGCATGATTGATTGTCGATCTATCACGTGATCAACTGCAGGGTCCGAGGACCCACGCTTATGCGCCTCTTTGTCTTTAATTGTCCAGGTGTATCATAAAAGTGCATTGTTAATTGGCTTAGTGGGTTTAAACACCCATGGTCATCTATTTACGCGCAATAAGCCGAATAAATAAATTGGCATCTTTAAAGACCCGATAAACTAATAAGTATGTTGTACCAACAGATTAACACATGCCCGGATCCACCGGGGGGCCGAGGGGGGCTTGCCCCCAGCTGCCCTGGTCATACATTTTTCTAGGCTATAAAATCCCTTGATTACATCATAGTAGTGTTGTCTAGAGGAAATCCCCATCGTGGGCCCCCATACTGAACCACCCGCATAACCACCTGACCAGCCAGACTCCTATTGTCTTATGGCCCCCTGCTGTTAATGTGCAGGTAATCCGAACCGGCAGTCGTCCATGACTGTGTGATATGCATGTGTTTAGGGTACTGCGGACACGTTCACTGATTGAGAGAAATTTACATGGCATCTAATAATTGGGAAAAATCGGCAATTACCAAAAGTTTGTATCAGTTACAACTATAAACTATTCTAAGCAAATGCAGTTTAAGAAATAGCATAAAAATAGTTAAGCTAAAAACAACAACTAAGCTGAACATTAAAATGTAATTAGCATCGAAACAATTTCACTAGAGCCAAAAAGAATTAATAATAATAATAAAACTACTTTGACGAAATCTACGCAACATTTATTTCTAATTTACGTTTCTCTTCATGTATAATGTTTTAAATCTTGCATTAAAAGCGGGCTAATTAACTGCCGGCAGGTTGATGAACTATCAGGTATGAAAAATTGACAATTTCGTTTTTGAAAAAGTTAAAAAGGTAATGTTTTTGTGTTTTTTTTGCTGTAGCAAACCTCAGATTAGATGCATACCTATCGCTAGCCATGCAAATTAAACTTAATCAGAAATGGGTTGTGTTTCTAAATGTCATCAGCTTTACTATTTTTTTTAAGTATTATTTTTATGAAACTAATTCCTCTAAATATTTTTCCTGAAAGGAATAAATACAAACAGTAGGCCGATACATCATCATGTTCACTTTTGAATATTTACGAATATAATAATCTACATGTGTATTCATGGTCGCTTAATAAAGAGACCCTGGCATATTTTAAATTTATAAAAATCATGAATATGAAATGAAAGAATTTGAAAATTTCAATCGGCCAAATTTTGGGACAATCCATATTTTGGGACAATATATATGTAGATTATGCATGATCACTAATTCAAATCAAATCCAGGTAATCAGTCATTGAGCAATGTTAGTGATAAGTCGATGAATACGAAATACTAATGCACAGAAAACACAACTTATGTGCGAAATAAAACGGATATTAAAGAGTTCATATTAAATATCAACATCTCTTATTACTGAATATTGTTTGTTTTGTTACTGATTTAACATTTAGAAAAAAAAAATGTACCAAAAATCGACACGCAGAAGGGGCCCATGCAACCGCCCGACCCTAAAACGTGCGCCTGATTTTTTTTTTCATCTGGGAAGTCTGTATGTGAAGGCTGCTTCCAGATCGACAATTAGACGTCAAGATTACCAGGTTCGAACCTAATAATAATAATTGGGGGGGGGGGGGGGGGGGGGGGGGTCCAAAAAGCACTTATTTTTTTGCCTTCCCCTTGCGAGCCATGTGGAGTCATTGAGAGGCTTAAAAACAGGCTTTGCGAAGGTAAATATAAAATTATATCGCTCAAGGCTCAGTCCCAATTGACATTTTTTTGCCTAGGGAATGTACTCCCGATGGAAATTGATGAGCCTCGGGAGGCGTCGGGAACAGGTTCCCCTGTGTCCCGCGGAAGATTCGAAAGCGTTGCGAGCCATGTGGAGTCATTGAGAGGCCTCGGAGAAACCAGGCCGGGGAAACATAAGCATAGCTTCCCGGAAGCTCCTTGGAAGCATTCATGGAAATTCCGCGAAATATTTTTTCCTCCGAGGAACCCCAGGCTTCGGTGATGTCTCGAATGTACGGAGACCTTTCTGTGACACATTCCAGATCTTGTGATAGAATCTCAGAATATTCGCAAGAAAATCGGCAGGCTCACCCTTAAAGTTTTTGCTTTTTTTGGTCAACTTTAGACTGAGACGGTCAAAAAGGCCATGGGGCATTGCTAGGGGCATCCTCGTAAACCCCCGAAAGTCTACCCTTGATTTTGTCCATCACAAAAATTCTCATAATCTCCATAATCTTCCCGAAGCACCTAGGATGGTTCGATAAAATGATACATCCCCTAATCTACGGGGATATTCCCCCGATGATGTTTCAAGTTCGATGAAGCTCCGATTCACCTTCCCCGATCATCGGATAAATTTCACGAGCATCTGGAGCCATCCCCGATAATACAAGGCCATTGTACCATAACCGAAACATCAGTGACCGTTTGAACGGACCAATCCCAAAGCTTCTCATAGGACTGCTCCATCTTTTGGGCTCAAACATCTGATGCCATCGGGAGAAAATTTGTGTATTTCCACAACGCCGATGATTTTTCTCCAGTGGGACATAGGCATTAGATCCATGGTCTTCAAGTTTCAAAAAAAGAAAAAGAAAAGCACATAAAAACCTTAACTTGTATCCCCAGATACTCTTCAGAATGCATCTCCATCACAATAAAAACCTTTTTTCCAGGGAAGCATGCCCCCGGATCCCCCCCTAGCACTCACATCACATTCAGACTTTGGCCCCCCAGTGGAAAAATTCTGGATCCGGACCTGTAACATCTCTATTGCAGGGTGGTTTTAAACCATAGCTAATTCATGCAATTAGAACATTTACTAGTATAATGTACAAAAACTGAAATATAAAAATATGATGTAGTAAATTCTAATAATTTATAACTCATTTAAGCTACCATACTTTAGCATGGTAGCAAAGGATATGCTACACCGGTAAAATATTTCTCATAATTTACCAGTAGCTTTGTACTTTTAACTGTTACAATTATTTGTTTTTCTATAATCAAATTCGGAAAGGAATATTGATATTTTATATGATGCAATAATTAAGCATTTCTTTATTCATACTTTCTTTCTTTCCACATTTCGTCTCAGACACGTGATACATTCTTTGTCTATCTGTCATAGATAAATGTTATAAAAACGCCAGGGTATCATGGCATGTTTAGCGTGTCTGCAATTCACACATTGCGCAAATAAACGCTAATCGCATTAAACTGGTCACGTGGCTTGTCTGTCACCCCCGTCCCGGGTAGACGAAACTCTTCTTTGTGAAAAGTAAAAGGATTCGAATTTTGGCTCTCTAAGGGGAAGGACCTCTATTTAGGATTTCCTAACGAAACTTATTAACTGATATTTGATATTGATTTTTACTGTGATTTCACGGACATTTATGTGGATAACCATCATTATTATTATTATATACTACTGTGTTTTCACGGACTATATTATTGTTGTTATTTAAATTTTTGGATTGCCACAGAAAGAAAAGAAAAGAAAAAAACAAAATCTCATTAATCACAAAAAGGACTTATTCATCATTGTGTGAGAGTTCCTACAGTTCCTCAACATAATTTACCAGATACCGGAGCACAGTCGGACAATCAACAATTAAATCTACAGATTCACAGTATTACTTCACCGACAGGATATTTTAGCCTGTTAGCAAAATAAGGTTTGTGGAATATCAAGACCAGATCATCGTATTTTTTAACATTTTCAAGAGCCCCAAGAGCAAAGTAATGAAGTCATAAATATGTACATGTATACAGTGCATATATGTTCATACTTTGAAGCAAGTAACTCGTTTATGACATCAAAAAGTATCTAATAAAACTTGACGATGCATAAAATTAATACAAGTTCGAAATTTGAATCCAAAAAAGGTTTTATTCAACGATCTGTTGAATATTCTTTTTAGCTAATATTCATATCTGTTTTTCATTATTGTTTCATGTCACAAAAGAAATGGAGGGAAAAGTGGTTCAGGTTTCTGACCGAAATGGAAAAACCTATGAATTCTGGGAAGCAGACGGGTTCTATTTCCCTCGCTATTTCACTGATGATCCAATCAACTTGCTGAAAAACATCCTGAGTCTGAAGGGACGTGTCGATGACGTCATCATTGTTGCGTTTTCGAAGGCGGGTATGTTCTACCATTTTTTTTATCGCATAACCTCGACAAAAAGTCTAGATAACGCTATGAACGTTTTGTTATCGCACATGCTATAACTGAGACATGAGACACACTTTCGTCCATTTGTTTAATATCACTTTTGACCTACTTCATGATGGTGACGTAAAACAATGCCAAATGACTATTTACACGATTTTCATTGGTAGATATTTCTATACATACGGAAAAAAAGTTACGCACTTCTGTTTATTGAGATGCAACCAGTTGAAATATAAATTTCGTATCCTGATAAATATATAGTTGCTTTATTTGAGACCCTTTTTCTGGCCGAACATTATAAACATCTGCAATGTAGTATAATATAGTCTGTTTCCCTGTTCACATGATTGAAAGGAGGTTATAGTTCGCCTTTATATTACACTAAAGGGGGCGTTCATAGCTATGCTTATTTTGACTTCCCAGAATGAACAAACTGGTGTAGCTCCTTTGCTTGACGCTCGGCATATATACAGGGTAGTTCAAGGACTGGTTGGCCAAATGTGACTGGATGTGATATCATGCCACATGTCTAAGGCGTGATACTGCAGTGTGGCAGCACTGTCTCAATTAGACATAGTCTTCAAATGACTGAAATATTGAAACATACATCTTATAACATCGCAATGGTTTAAGAAATTCTTGACCATGCTTGGACACACCTTTTTGATGGGGTTAAAATGGATAAGACGACGATCATGCCTCATTGTTACTATGCTTTTGAATTAGATATTTCTATAAAAAAAAGTCAACTTTCAGTCTTCCTACAGTACAATCCTACTGCCCATGCTGGAATCGAACTAGAGACCCTCGTTTGCAAGTCAGACACTCTTACACGTCGCAACCAAAATCAAGCTCCATGGCACTTAAGTACAAGAGCGGGTGAAGTCGCTGACTTCATATCGCTCAGCCCCTCACCGCTTTGGGTTCGAATCCCGGTGGGGTCATTCGAATTTTTAGTTTATACTGAGGAAGCCCTCTAGCTGGATTGTGGTAGGGCGGTGCCTCTGTACACTCGGGGACTTTCTCCGACTTTAATTAGGCACATGGTTGCGACGGTAAAAACAACAGGAAATACATTGTACCTTATTTTTTCTATATCATATATCAAACGAAATCTGCGTATTACGAAGTACGACACCTCTTCTCCTCAGGCACACACTGGGTGTGGGAGATCACCAACATGTTACTGCAGGGGGAGGCAAAATATCACTCTTTCGTGAAAGAGAAACAGATGCTCGAACTGGCTGGTACCAAGGGGGCAGAGGAACTGACGTCACCGCGGGTGTTTAATACGCACATTTTTCATCATCTGCCACCGATACAATCACTTTTTCCATCTATTCCCATCCAGTCAAATCCATTTATCCACCCCAACCTATTCATTCAGTAGCAATACATCCCTCCATTCCATTGCCACCCATTCATCCATCCATCCATCCATCCATCCATCCATTATGATGTTACCATTCCAATCCAACCGTCCATCTTTTGTTTCAGGCGGTGTAAGATGGTCTATGTGGAGAGGAACCCTAAAGACATGGCTGTCTCCAGATACGTACACAACGTGAAGGGTGCCTTACAATACAAGGGCACGTTCTCGGACTACCTGCCTCTCTACATGGAGGGAAAAAGTAAGGAAAAGCGCGCGCGCGCGCACACACACACACACACTAGTACGGTTTGCGCTTCGATCTGTATGTAAAATATCATTTCATTTGGTTCATTTTACCGAGATAACAAAACAAACACAGACGCTACATACAAAAACAAACTTACCAAAAACCCAAACACCGAAAAATAATACAAGATTTCTACCTCACAAGGTCAGGTAAACACACACACACACACACACACACACACACACATTTTTTATTCACAATATCATTGTTACTCAATTACAGTCAAGTGCACGGATACAAGTGAATTTAATTTCCAATGCAGTAAACATGCAGTAAACAATTACCTACATAATTTATAAATCAAAGCCATGGAAGACTGCGAAACGACCAGAAAATAGAAGATAATTGTTATAAAACTTGTTCTTTTAAAAGATCAATCTCTTACAGCGTTTTGATCAATGCATGTTGAAAAAAATCGATTATGGGCAATTTGTAATTGCACAGGTATGAATTTTCAGTTCTTTTTGACAACGACTTTGGGAATACTGACATTTGAAAATGAATTTCAATAATCAATAAATGTTTCATGAACGTACTTGTGAATGTTTATATGTAATAAGAGAGACGTATAAACAGATAAACAGAGATTAGCAGCTTTCTAAAATAACGTGCTTTATCGCGTGCCTCGAGGGTTAACGAGAGCGTGCCGTCCTGTCATACGAGTACCGAACATTTCGGTTGGGTTTGGGGGAATCTTACAGAACAGCATTTAATTTACAAATACTTTTAGTAACTCTACTGATTTTAGCTAAAGTGAGTTGAAATGAAGGAAAGAAGAGGACGGATGCATGATTAGAGTACTCTTTTTAGCTCGTCTGATTTTCGAAGAAAAAAATACGAGCTATTGTCGTAACCCCGGCGTCCGCGTTGTCGTCGTCGTCAGGCGTCGTCCGGAATCTTAACGTTGGCCATAACTTCTCTACTATTCCATATACAACTTTCAATTTTAGTGTGCATATTCATCTGGACAAGGCCTATCCAGACATATGCAAATTTTTCACCTTTTGACATTGACCTTGACCTTTGACTTATTTTTGCTGTATTTTTTTAAAACATTAAAATGCCTGTCATTTCAGAGACGTTACCAACAGGGCACTGATATTTCACATGTGAATTCCTTGTGGCAAGACCTTTCCACCAATGTTACACTTTGGACTTTGACCTTAACCTTTGATCTTTGGCCTATTTTTGAAATATTTAACAAAAAACTTTATCGTTGGCCGTACCTTCTTTACTATTTGACATACAATTTTTATTTTTTGTATGCATATTCATCTTTGCAAGGGCTATTCAGGTATACCTCAACATTTCATCTTTTGACCTTGACCTTTGACCTATTTTTGCTGTACTTTCTGAAAACTTTAAAATGCTTGTCATTTCAGAACCGTTACCAATAGGGCACTGCTATTTCACATGTGAATTCCTTGTGGCAAGACCTTTCCATCAATGTTACACTTTTGGACTTTTGACCTTAACCTTTGATTTTTCACCTATTTTTGGAATGTTTAACAAAAAAAAACTTTAACGTTGGCCATAACTTCTTTACTATTTGACATACAACTTTTATTTTTGATATGCATATTCATCTTTGCAAGGGCTATCCAGATATACCTCAAAATTTCATCTTTTGACATTGACCTTGACCTATTTTTGCTGTACTTTCTGAAAACTTTAAAATGCCTGTCATTTCAGAACCGTTACCAACAGGGCACTGATATTTCACATGTGAATTCCTTTTGGCAAGACCTTTCCATCATTGTTACACTTTTGGACTTTTGACCTTGACCTTTGATTGCTCACCTATTTTTGGAATGTTTAACAAAAAAAAATTTTTTTTAACGTTGGCCATAACTTCTTTACTATTTGACATACAACTTTTATTTTTGATATGCATATTCATCTTTGCAAGGGCTATCCAGATATACCTCAAAATTTCATCTTTTGACATTGACCTTGACCTATTTTTGTTGTAACTTCTGAAAACTTTAAAATGCCTGTCATTTCAGAACCGTTACCAACAGGGCACTGATATTTCACATGTGAATTCCTTGTGGCAAGACCTTTCCACCAATGTTACACTTTTGGACTTTGACCTTGACCTTTTAACTTTGACCTATTTTTGAAATGTTTTAACAAAAATCTTTAACGTTGGCCGTAATTTCTTTACTATTTAACATACAACTTTTATTTTTTGTAGGCTTATTTATCTTTGCAAGGGCTATTCAGATAAACCTCAAAATTTCATCTATCGACCTTGACCTTGACCTCTGACCTATTTTTGCTGTATTTTTTGAAAACTTTAAAATGCCTGTCATTTCAGAAACGTTACCAACAGGGCACTAATATTTCACATGCGAATTCCTTGTGGCAAGACCTTTCCACCAATGTTACACTTTTAGACTTTTGACCTTAACCTTTGATCTTTGGCCTATTTTTGAAATATTTAACAAAAAACTTTATCGTTGGCCGTAATTTCTTTACTATTTGACATACAATTTTTTTTTGTATGCATATTCATCTTTGCAAGGGCTATTCAGGTATACCTTAACATTTCATCTTTTGACCTTGACCTTTGACCTAGTTTTGCTGTACTTTCTGACAACTTTAAAATGCCTGTCATTTCAGAACCGTTACCAACAGGGCACTGATATTTCACATGTGAATTCCTTTTGGCAAGACCTTTCCATCAATGTTACACTTTTGGACTTTCGACCTTGACCTTTGATTTTTCACCTATTTTTGAAATATTTAACAAAAAACTTTATCGTTGGCCGTACCTTCTTTACTATTTGACATACAATTTTTATTTTTTGTATGCATATTCATCTTTGCAAGGGCTATTCAGGTATACCTCAACATTTCATCTTTTGACCTTGACCTTTGACCTATTTTTGCTGTACTTTCTGAAAACTTTAAAATGCTTGTCATTTCAGAACTGTTACCAATAGGGCACTGCTATTTCACATGTGAATTCCTTGTGGCAAGACCTTTCCATCAATGTTACACTTTTGGACTTTTGACCTTAACCTTTGATTTTTCACCTATTTTTGGAATGTTTAACAAAAAATTTTTTTTAACGTTGGCCATAACTTCTTTACTATTTGACATACAACTTTTATTTTTGATATGCATATTCATCTTTGCAAGGGCTATCCAGATATACCTCAAAATTTCATCTTTTGACATTGACCTTGACCTATTTTTGCTGTAACTTCTGAAAACTTTAAAATGCCTGTCATTTCAGAACCGTTACCAACAGGGCACTGATATTTCACATGTGAATTACTTGTGGCAAGACCTTTCCACCAATGTTACACTTTTGGACTTTGACCTTGACCTTTTATCTTTGACCTATTTTTGAAATGTTTTAACAAAAATCTTTAACGTTGGCCGTAATTTCTTTACTATTTAACATACAACTTTTATTTTTGGTAGGCTTATTTATCTTTGCAAGGGCTGTTCAGATATACCTCAAAATTTCATCTATCGACCTTGACCTTGACCTCTCACCTATTTTTGCTGTATTTTTTGAAAACTTTAAAATGCCTGTCATTTCAGAAACGTTACCAACAGGGCACTGATATTTCACATGCGAATTCCTTGTGGCAAGACCTTTCCACCAATGTTACACTTTTAGACTTTTGACCTTAACCTTTGATCTTTGGCCTATTTTTGAAATATTTAACAAAAAACTTTATCGTTGGCCGTAATTTCTTTACTATTTGACATACAATTTTTATTTTTGGTATGCATATTCATCTTTGCAAGGGCTATTCAGATATACCTCAACATTTCATCTTTTGACCTTGACCTTTGACCTATTTTTGCTGTACTTTCTGAAAAACTTTAAAATGCTTGTCATTTCAGAACTGTTACCAATAGGGCACTGCTATTTCACATGTGAATTCCTTGTGGCAAGACCTTTCCATCAATGTTACACTTTTGGACTTTTGACCTTAACCTTTGATTTTTCACCTATTTTTGGAATGTTTAACAAAAAAAAACTTTAACGTTGGCCATAACTTCTTTACTATTTGACATACAACTTTTATTTTTGATATGCATATTCATCTTTGCAAGGGCTATCCAGATATACCTCAAAATTTCATCTTTTGACATTGACCTTGACCTATTTTTGCTGTACTTTCTGAAAACTTTAAAATGCCTGTCATTTCAGAACCGTTACCAACAGGGCACTGATATTTCACATATGAATTCCTTGTGGCAAGACCTTTCCATCAATGTTACACTTTTGGACTTTTGACCTTGACCTTTGATTTTTCACCTATTTTTGGAATGTTTAACAAAAAATTTTTTTTAACGTTGGCCATAACTTCTTTACTATTTGACATACAACTTTTATTATTGATATGCATATTCTTCTTTGCAAGGGCTATCCAGATATACCTCAGTATTTCATCTTTTGACATTGACCTATTTTTGCTGTAACTTCTGAAAACTTTAAAATGCCTGTCATTTCAGAACCGTTACCAAAGGGCACTGATATTCACATGTGAATTACTTGTGCAAGACCTTTCCACCAATGTTACACTTTTGGACTTTGACCTTGACCTTTTATCTTTGACCTATTTTGAAATGTTTTAACAAAAATCTTTAACGTTGGCCGTAATTTCTTTACTATTTAACATACAACTTTTATTTTTGGTAGGCTTATTTATCTTTGCAAGGGCTGTTCAGATATACCTCAAAATTTCATCTATCGACCTTGACCTTGACCTCTCACCTATTTTTGCTGTATTTTTTGAAAACTTTAAAATGCCTGTCATTTCAGAAACGTTACCAACAGGGCACTGATATTTCACATGCGAATTCCTTGTGGCAAGACCTTTCCACCAATGTTACACTTTTAGACTTTTGACCTTAACCTTTGATCTTTGGCCTATTTTTGAAATATTTAACAAAAAACTTTATCGTTGGCCGTAATTTCTTTACTATTTGACATACAATTTTTATTATTTTGTATGCATATTCATCTTTGCAAGGGCTATTCAGGTATACCTTAACATTTCATCTTTTGACCTTGACCTTTGACCTAGTTTTGCTGTACTTTCTGAAAACTTTAAAATGCCTGTCATTTCAGAACCGTTACCAACAGGGCACTGATATTTCACATGTCAAGACCTTTCCATCAATGTTACCTTTTGGACTTTTGACCTTGACCTTTGATTTTTCACCTATTTTTGAAAATTTAACAAAAAACTTTATCGTGGCCGTACCTTCTTTACTATTTGACATACAATTTTTATTTTTTGTATGCATATTCATCTTTGCAAGGGCTATTCAGGTATACCTCAACATTTCATCTTTTGACCTTGACCTTTGACCTATTTTTGCTGTACTTTCTGAAAACTTTAAAATGCTTGTCATTTCAGAACCGTTACCAATAGGGCACTGCTATTTCACATGTGAATTCCTTGTGGCAAGACCTTTCCATCAATGTTACACTTTTGGACTTTTGACCTTGACCTTTGATTTCTCACCTATTTTTGGAATGTTTAACAAAAAAAAAATTTAACGTTGGCCATAACTTCTTTACTATTTAACATACAACTGTTATTTTTGATATGCATATTCATCTTTGCAAGGGCTATCCAGATATATCTCAAAATTTCATCTTTTGACATTGACCTTGACCTATTTTTGCTGTAACTTCTGAAAACTTTAAAATGCCTGTCATTTCAGAACCGTTACCAACAGGGCACTGATATTTAACATGTGAATTCCTTGTGGCAAGACCTTTCCATCAATGTTACACTTTTGGACTTTGACCTTGACCTTTTAACTTTGACCTATTTTTGAAATGTTTTAACAAAAATCTTTAACGTTGGCCGTAATTTCTTTACTATTTAACATACAACTTTTATTTTTTGTAGGCTTATTTATCTTTGCAAGGGCTATTCAGATAAACCTCAAAATTTCATCTATCGACCTTGACCTTGACCTCTGACCTATTTTTGCTGTATTTTTTGAAAACTTTAAAATGCCTGTCATTTCAGAAACGTTACCAACAGGGCACTAATATTTCACATGCGAATTCCTTGTGGCAAGACCTTTCCACCAATGTTACACTTTTAGACTTTTGACCTTAACCTTTGATCTTTGGCCTATTTTTGAAATATTTAACAAAAAACTTTATCGTTGGCCGTAATTTCTTTACTATTTGACATACAATTTTTATTTTTTTGTATGCATATTCATCTTTGCAAGGGCTATTCAGGTATACCTTAACATTTCATCTTTTGACCTTGACCTTTGACCTAGTTTTGCTGTACTTTCTGAAAACTTTAAAATGCCTTTCATTTCAGAACCGTTACCAACAGGGCACTGATATTTCACATGTGAATTCCTTTTGGCAAGACCTTTCCATCAATGTTACACTTTTGGACTTTGACCTTGACCTTGAAACTTTGACCTATTTTTGAAATGTTTAACAAATAGACTTTAACGTTGGCCATAACGTTTTACTTTTTTACATACATCTTTTATATTTGGTATGCATATTCATCATGATAATGGTTTTTCAGATTTAACTCAATATCTTATCTTTTACCTGCTTATTTTTACATAATTTTACAAGTTTTATAATATTTTTTTTTTTTTTTTTTTTGTCATGATCTTTAGGCAGAGAAAAAAGAACATTTTTTCTTCTTCAGATTTTACAGTTTTGTGTTGATTATCAAAAACTCAATGGATTAGCAATTGTGATTTTTTGTTTACATATTTTACACCTTTGTGTTGTATACATTCTATTCCATTCTATTCAATGTTATCATTCAAGGTCAAAGGTCAAATTTAAAGGGTATGGTACTTCAATTTTGCATTTAAAGGCTTACAGTTTTAGTTGTGATTTTCAATGTCAACTTTTTTAAGTGTTTAACAAAAATGTGTAACGTTGTCAAAAACAGACGAGCGTTGGCATCCGCATGCGGTGCTCTTGTTAGTTTACTTATAATTAAGATAGAAGGGGGAGTGAGAAAGGAAAAAAAGACAGATGTATAATTGGTCCGAGTAAACGTCGAGATGCATGACAGTCTTGTATACATGCAGGATTAACTCGTGATTTTTGCCGGTTATGGTTTTCTTGTTGTTCTTTTGACTGATGTTGGAAAACATGTAAAATGGATTACCTTAACTACATCTTTTGTGGTCGATCAACCTTACTGACGTTTGATTAAGTCAAAAGTAATCGAACAAATAGCTGACTAAACAAAATAACCATATCAATACTATATTATTTTAAATATCCATTGGAACTTCCCATAGATATGTATTTGGTTTCCAATCTCGCCCGGGTCTCGTTGAAATCTCATTGTCCGCGCGCGACTTCAAAAAACCTATATGGGCAAAAAAATAAGCTGCCATTCTCTGTTTATATGTCTCTGGTTATAATATTATTTGTCAACAGTCTCTTTCGGTTCGTGGTTTGACTACACACGAGACTGGGAGCAGGTAATGGCGGACCACCCTGACTATCCTGTCCACAGAGTGTGCTACGAGAAGCTCAAACAGGTCTGTCTGTTGTCATGACACCAAGAATAATACCGTGTCCCGTGCAGGTGCGAAACCATAATATCGATAAAAGCAATGTAGTTTTCCGTTTAATTCTATGCATCGATATGTTGCAAAAATGAATCAGTACTTGCCGGCCATGTACGACTGTTACAGTGTGCAAGGTAAATAGTTCCAGTTTTTAGAAAGGAAAAAGAATATGCGTAATTGCAACCGAAAGGATTTCAAACCTTCAGATCCGGCTCCATTGACAATCCACAAACTAATTATATTATTCCCGATAATGAGCCACCGTGCAATGAAATTGTCATTCCTGCTTTGGGGATAGAGAGCAAGATAAATGTATGGATCATCTGCTATACAATATACATATATCGCTAAATTATAATTTGCAGTGAAAGGTTATTTTTGTACGTTAGGCTTTATCTGGAAAACTCTTCCTTTTCTGCACCATCGGAATGTTACATATCTCACAGATACAGCGAAATACTAAGTTACATCTGTGTTACACCAAGCCATAAATCTCATTAAACCGAATTACTAGATGCAGCCTCCAGTATGCATCAAACAATTCTTTCTTCCAATCCATTAAACAGGACCCTGTTAACGAAGTAAAGAAGCTTGCCCGGTTCCTCCAGACTAAAGACGACGAGAACCTAATCAAGGAAATATGTGCGAGCTGCAGTTTTACAAACCTCAAGTCGTGTTATGAGCAACAGAAAGCTGGAGTTGGCGGTGACATCGATCCGGTGAATTTTGCCTTCAGGAAAGGTGAGGCCTGAATATTAATGAGTCAGCTTTTGGCAGCAGGAGTTTATTGGCTATATTGCAGATAGTTTTATCATTTTATTTTTATTTTCTATATCCTTAACCCTTTCCCTTATATAGACTCATTTTGACGCACTCAATAGGTACCACATAAAGCCTGATCTGCAAAAAACCACAGTTAAACCTTACCAAATTTAATTATAAAGTCCTCATTTCGAGACCACTGATCATGGACGACTGCCGATTCGGATTACCTACACATTAACATCAGGGGCCATAAAACAATAGGAGTCTGGCTGGTCAGGTGGATATACGGGTGGTTCAGTGGAGGGCAACGATGGGGGACAGCACAAGCATTATGTAATCAAGGGATTTTATAGCCTAGAAAATATGTATGACCAGGGCAGCTGGGCCTGCAATATTTAATTACACGCCGTTCTTGTCCCTTTTATAAGGACTAGGCTTGTGTGTGTGTGTTGTATGAGCTAATGGATCCAAAAGGTAAAGGAGTGAAACTCGACCATTATGATTCACCCACTCTGTCATTTCAGGCACAGTTGGGGACTGGAAGAACTGGTTCACTGTGGCCGAGAGTGACGCTTTTGATGCTGCCATACAGATCAAGTTGAAGGGACTCAATAAGCAATATATTTATGAGTAAATTGTGAGATGCTGCCATACATACCAAGATGAAGGGACGCAATAAGCAATATATTTATGAGTAAATTGTGAGATGCACTGGATGAGATTTACGTGAAGATTATGGCGAAATAAATAAACTATGTCGTATTTACTGTAAAGTCGTTATACTGTAATGGTGTTTTGATGTTTGTTTTGTCCAATTGCCAGCTCCATAGTAATTTGAAGACTTGGCCTGCATCACTGTTATGCTAGTACCATATCCAGTTGCTTTATTCTGACACTGGGCCAACCAGTCCTTGGACAGGACAAACCCATAGCATTTTAACGACGTTGGTATGTCGTAGCCAAGGATCAAATCTACAACCTCCTGGTTATTAGGTACACACTGTAACCATTTACCAAATGGGATCGTTCTTAATCTGTAAAACAAGTGATGTATATTTAATTGATTAGCAATATCATCATTTAATCCAGTAACTGGTGTTGCACGCAACACACGAGTCCCCCCTACTGGTGAGGTGCATAATTTTTCCTGTTACCATTGCATCCAGAATTTTGGTCCGAAAAAAAAAAGTGACGTGCAAAATCTCCATACTGCAATCAGAGGGCAAACCTATAGTCCCCTCCGGTGTAAACACCGGTAGGGAACTGATTAATTAGTACTAACATAAGTAATGAAACCTGGAAACCTGTTCTCGAAAAAAAAAGTACTTTGGCATGATTTCCATGCCCAAATTCAAATATGACCTACATGAATTAAACATGGGTTTGAGTAGGATATGTGTTTGGACCTGATATTGTATGTAAGAGACGTGTGGTTCAAATAGCAAATTCTCAAAAATACTTAACTATGATCTAGACTCAAACTCAAACACTTATAGAAAATAACGGTCATATTTTGAGTTTAAGTAGGAACAAGAGCTGTCCGTTAGACAGCATACTCAACTATTCTGCTGTTTATTAGTATAGGTTCTGTAATAAATTTGATCAAAAGTTATCTTACTTGTCTAATTATTGTCCATGAAGACCTCAGTGAAGTATAAAGTCAATAAGCATTGTAAGCTACCAAAATATATGCAACCTGGTATATTGCATGCCAAACTTTAACCAAATTTACTTGCATGCGAAAAACTAAACCAAATTTTCAAAATTCAAAAGGGGCCATAATTTACAATGAATTCAGTCAAGAGTTGATGGTCTAATGCCCCTGAATACCTGTGAAGTTTCAAGTCAATCTTAAAACTGATTACTGAAATATAAGCATGATACATGTAGTATGTTGCATGCAAAACCTTAACCAAAATTTGTAAGTCCAAATTTTAAATAATATCGATTTTTTAACGACCTTGAAGACCATAGTGAAGTTTTAAATCAATAAGTATAGCTAGTTACTATGAGTCTATGATATATGCAGGATAGTAACTTGCATCCAAGGTGGGACGTCAGGGTGCATAGAATAGTACTCTGTATGGTTGAGCTAAAACGTATTTAAGTACACAGAGCCAGGACTTTGACCAGTAACTTCTATGTACAATACCTCAAACGTATTTACGTACACAGAGCCAGGACTTTGACCAGTAACTTCTATATACAATACCTTAAACGTACTTACGTACACAGAGCCAGGACTTTGACCAGTAACTTCTATGTACAATACCTTCAAGACATTTATCACTTGCTGCTGACTTAGGACAGGAGATATTCTATAAATATAAATGCCCTGCTTAGGAGAAGATCGGAAGACAGAACTAATATTCTTAAGTATTGTTTATTCAACAATATTTTTAAATAAAATATAATAAATAATCTGCCCTACAGTTTTGGCCTAAATATGAAATGGAAGTCTTTAACAATTACACATTGCAACTAATATTTCATGGTGAACTTATAAATTGGGTGTTTTAATTAACATATATATTATACACCAATTAAGGACTAACAGAGTTATCAATGAACTAAAATAGGGGTGATCAATGTGGGTGGAGTCAAGTACTCTGTCAACCACATTATACACATGTATATTTTCATTATCATTTTGAACAACAACAATAAAAACACAAATAAACTTCATCTTTAATGTTGTTATTGATTTTCTTGAACATATACTAACGTATGACGTAAAGGTTGAAAGAACAGCTGGTCTAGTACCAGTAACTCTACTATTCCTTGACCGAGACATAATCCAATCAATATGTAAATAGAATCTTAATATAGACATATCTGTCATCAACAAGGAAAAATAAATAAAATGAAATCAATTCAAAGTATATTTGAACATATAGTGAAGAGAAAAATACAAAAGTACAAATAAAATGACCTCATTGAAAAACGTCATGATTTCCAGATATGTGACACTGTCTGAAATGTGATGTCAAAGCTAATGAAGTTCATCAAGTTATGATTAAACTGACTCTTAAATAGAGCATTGTTGAAGAATGCAAATGAAAAGTAAAGACTAAATTATCTAAAGTGATCATGAATACGTTTCTACAATGTAAGTATTCTAGGACAATGATAGTACATTGTATTAAACATTAACTTATCTCATTTGCTCCCATATTTAATGAAGATAATTTTAACTGTCTAATGAATCCACTATCATGGTCTAAATCAAAACACAGGCTGATGAAAAATAAAATCACAAAGAACAATTATATTGCATACAGTTACACGTGTTTGTTCAATGTATGTGTTTATGGACTTTTTCTATGTAACAGTAAAGAGACCATATGTTGTTAAGGGGAAAGGTTGTACAATCTTACATCTGGCATGGTGAAATGGACGGATGTCATGAAAAACAAATTATAATAAAAACATTAACATATAAAACAATTAAGAACAAAATGAAATCATATTCACAAGCCCTTAGAGGTATGTCTATAAACACATTCTCTCATGCCTAATGTAAATGGTATTGGAGTCAGTCTCATCAAAACCCTACAAGCAATTATGAAATTTAAAAGTTTTTGTGACACCAATTCATTCCATGCTTTTTGGTGAAAAAGACTCAAAAATACCCAGGAGGAAATTTAAACCTGCAAAAGTCTTTCATCCTTAAAAAAATTTATAAAAAATAAACACCATGTATTGAATATGAAAGCAAAAGCCTAGACTTTCTTTAAACATCCCTCAATCACAACTTTTGAACAACCTTCAAGTACAATTTTTGAACAGCCCTCTAATACAATAGATATACAGGATTACAATCATTGTTTCACACTCTCTCAGGACGTGATTCCTCATTAATGAACACATAATCAGGACATCATGTAAACACAGTCACTCTGTTCCCACACCTATATATTGCAAAGTACCTGAGCAAAACTTGAATGCATAAAATCAACACAGTATCACATTTGCTTGTATCTGACAAGAAATAAACTTTGTTGATTAAAAATTATGACACATATTTTCAAACATATCTTGTGTTTTAAATAGGAATGATTAAAGCCTTCATCTAAGACACATATACAAAACTTAAAACAAAGACACTTTAAATAAAGTGTAAATCCTTTGGATCACACACACATACATATTCACATACACATACATATTCACATACACATACATATTTACACACACATACATATTCACATACACATACATATTCACATACACATACATATTCACACACACATACATATTCACATACACATACATATTCACACACATACTTATTTACACACACATATTCACATACACATACATATTCACATACACATACATATTCACATACACATACATAATTAAGTGCACAGATTCACATTGTGTGAGATGAAGCATTAGCCTGTGACAAAACTGTTCCAACTTCATATATGGATAACCTCTCCCTACTTGGAAAGGACTCTGGTGCCATCTTCGTGAGAACCATAATTAAATCGACATTTACTCACACATTTCAGTCTGACGTTCTACAACTGTTTCACATTCTTATCATGATGCCAGGGTTTAAACCACTGTCTTATACATACATTGCCACTGTCATATCATTATCAGATCTTCTCCATTTGCTAGGTTTCAAAGGAAGGTTTTGAAACAAATATCAATCAAGGGTAGATAACACCATTTTCATTTTCAAGAGGTAACTCTTGTGGAGATTTATCAGTTTACAAGGAGACTGGAAGCTGTCGATATCACTGCTGCTTTCATTACGATACATTGCCTTCTTCATATAATTTATACACAAGCTGAAAACAAGGCAAAGTATAAAATATCAGATCAAAATCACAAACAAAACATAATCAGTTTAAGTAAATTGGCTTGATAATCAAACTTTATTTACCTTTTAGCGTTATATTATACCTTGGAAATCCATAGACAAATAGATTAAATCAACTAATCGTAAGCCTGTTAACATTTTACTCCATTGGTACTTATGAAAGAAAACAGTGTAAAAGCTGAACAACTTGTAAGCTACTTATTGGCTCATCTTGCTTAATGATGATGTCAAAGGTCATTTTCCTGATAGAGGTCATGTCAAAAGCAGCAAAAAGGAACCATGGCGATAAAATTTTCTTGATTGGAGTTTTCATCTTACCAATAGTATATGAATTTTCATTCTTCATAAGACAGATAGTGTGCATGTGTCATGATACCATACCTAGTCACGTTATCCTGACACTGGGTCAATCAGTTCTGGAACTACCCTTTTTTGTTAAGCACCAAGCACAAGGAAGATAGATATAAAACAGAACCATTTTCAATGCCTTTGGTATGTCAATGCAAGGTATCAAACCAACAACCACCGACAAAGACTCTAGCTTATTGTCCCTTGTCACATGGCACCTGTGTCAGCAGGAATCTCAGCACAGACAGGTTCTATAGATAAAATTAACTGAAATCTCCTCTGGAGTGCATAACGCTGAAACAAGAACAACAATTCTCAACAGAATTACTAGAAGGGATCCATGGTCCAGTGATAATGTACCCGACTGCAGATTCGAAAACTCTGGGTTTGAACTCCATTGAGGGCAAATTACTGGTCCAACTCAGGAATTGTCAAGCGGAATTAGTTTAAGTGGTAAGAACTTATTTCCCAATAGACGTAAAAGAAATAAGTTGAATAGAATTACTTACACTCTTGAACTTGACCTTCAAATTATCTGAGAACTGTTCTGGAGATTTTCCGACGGGAACAAGGGACTCCAAAGGTTTTCCCGGTCGCTCCCTGGAGTAGCTCTCCTCCAGTCCCACAGGGATGTAGTCTGTGTTCACCTCAACCTGCAACATTACAGTGTGTTGTCATGGCAACAAAGTGCATACAACAAGAAGCATGCTCATGTAAGCTGTTGAACTGACAGCACACAAAAGAACCTTGAGAAAACCCACCAATACAATCTGGTGACTGCATACAATACAAACAGTATTCCTACAGGACATAGGAAGCATATGTAAACCATGTAAAAACAAATATAAGTAAGTCTTTATTTTCAAAAGATGAGATATTTGGCAATCTTCCATGTGGTTCACATCTATGTAGTAATATTTAACAAATTTATACTACAAAATAAAAGTGCTGAATTATCAGTAATTTTTGTGGGAGACTAATTTTTGTCTATTTCATGGACTTCTTTATCCATGAACAGTAATCTCAACGAAAGTTGTTCATTTCATAGACCTCACATTTTCTAAAACATAAATCCATGAATATATGTTCCAAAGAAATTGGCTTTTATTACAGAATCCATGAATTTTAATGCCAGCAAAAATTAATGACTTTAAATGGAATAACATATTTAATTTACTAATGCTGAATAAGGAAATTTTTATAGAACGGAACACAAATTCTCATTATGATGTCAGAAAACCATAATAATAATGTATTCTTCTGAATGACAGTACATTACACTATGATATAACATTTTCTAAAATGTGTCATAAAACTGAGCTTGAATAATAACAAGTATCTATAAGAACACAAACCAGTTTGTTGTGAGCTATGTCTGATGCTAGCTCATCATCACGCCTGGCGTCCGCCAATCTGATAAACAAGGACGACCCTTCAAGTAGGTGGATCTGAAACAGAGGGGAGGTCTCATGTCATACTGCAGGTCTATTTTTTCCATCACTCTGTGTGTGTATGGAAGGGGTCTTCTACTGCCTTCATATTCATGAGATTGATTCTTATTTGTGTATTAGAATGAAATATGAAGAAAACAGTATTTATAGATATCATGAAACTGAAAATGAAACTTATGAAGCAAGTAATGCTGTATAATCATTATAAACCTATAAAGTAAATAACCATCTGGATAACAACAAGAACAAACAAGAGTCCCATGATGGCCCTAAATCGCTCACCTGAGATAAATAGGTTGACCCAAGGAACATCTGTACCAATTGATTTTAAAATCTGGCCAGTAGTTTTGAAGAAGATGATTTTTAAAGTTTTCATTTTTTTTTCTTTTTGTTGCCATGGCAACCAGAGTTCTACATGGATCAAGTTTATTTTAGCAACTTTTGTGAAGGTTGACCCAAGGATCATCCTTGCCAAGTTTAATCAAATTCTGTCCAGTGGTTTCAGAGGAGATGTTGTTTAAAGGTTTCTCTATATACATATAAGGCAAATAAGCCCCGCCCCTGGCGGCCATGTTTTTTTACAGATCGGAATAATTTAAGCAACTTTGGTAGAGGTTGACCCAAGGAACATCTGTACCAAATTATTTTGAAATCTGGCCAGTAGATTTGAAGGAGATGATTTTTAAAGTTTCCAATTTTTTTTTCTTTTTGTAGCCATGGCAACCAGAGTTCTTCATGGATCAACTTTATTTTAGCAACTTTTGTAGAGCCTCACCAAAGGAACATTCCTGCCAAGTTTCATTAAATTCTGTCCAGCGGTTTCAGAGGAGATGTCGTTTAAAGCAAATTGTTGACGACGCATGACACACTACGACGGACGACGGACGAAGGGTGATCACAAAAGCTCACCTTGAGCACGTTGTGCTCAGGTGAGCTAAAAACATATTCTGGTCACCTACCCCATTATTTCTGATATTTCTCTCCATCCATTCCTTGCATGGTTCCCGGGCCAACTGTTTCAGGATGGTTTGTGATGGGGAACCAGCAAACAAAGGAAGCTGATAGGCCTGGGTTGTACAGTATTTGTCTGTAAAGATCTGAACTGCCGTCCATGCCTGAAAGCAAATAATTTCATACATTTAAAAGACAAGGCATCATATTGACATCATCAACAATAATGTCTAAATAACTGTATGGCCATTGCAGAATTATCTATCTTATTTATTTTTTCATATAAAGTACTGTCTTTCCACTTAGTCCAAAATACATATAGCAAAAATATTTTAGTAAAGACCATGGGATAGTGATGCAGAACCTAATTTACATACATGTATATAAATACTTACATACATAAATGTTAACTTGAATTTGCAAACAAACAAATCACTCATAGATACAGACAGAAGAGAGGCAACCCTTTTGATATTTTGGATGCATTAAACTATCACTAAACTTGATTTCTACCCCTGTATCCCACCTTGTCTTCATGTAATGAGTGTAGAAGGTGAAGGGACAGGACATGGTGGTCCCACACTTTTGTGAAGAGGGGATATATTCATATCAAAGAAGCCATGATCCATGGTAGTGTTCACTGACTATGGATCCAAAGGCTGCAAGTTCAATTTCCATTGAGAGTAAAATCAAAAACCTCCTAGGCAAAAAGTACTGGTCCAACCCAAGAACTATTCAGGGGAACTGATTTAAGTTGTAACAATCTGTTTCAAAATGGATATAAAAGAAGTTAGTTAACCTTTAAATTTAGGATAAATGACTTGTAACTTTCACTTGTAACATAGTACAGTCAACATCATACATGTGACCCCCTGTATTACCGTTAATAACTTTTAAACAACCGTTATAAATCCAGCCGGAACATTTTTACTATATGAATTTATCCCATTAAAAGACTTTTTTTATTATGCAACCAGCGACCACATAAACCAAGTCCCAGCACATAAGTTTATGTGCAAAATCAACTTTTTTAAGCGACCGTGCTTGATTCCCTTTGGACATTTTTGCATTATCGAGTACGCTGGACATGTATATTTTTAATCTTTAACACATCCGAACAAACAAACAATTATCCTGATCATAGGAGCTCAGCTGAAACCAATTTGTTTTGACCACATATGACTGCACCATGTGCAACTGAATTCTAAATTGCTACTGGTCAATATATAGTTCCTGGTTCCCGTTTCAACAGATACTACGCATAACAAAGGTGAAACCATCCCTCAAAATGCCGAATGCTTAGGATATTGGTAAAACAATATTTGGGAATAAGGTAAATTAATACTTCCATATGCAATCCGTACTATTAATCATTCGTACCTATATGAATATATATTGCATCTGATGATATGCGACCAGGGCGCACACTGGAAATAGATTTATTGTAGGTTTCAGGATTAATGTTATAATTATTGTTTCTTGAAAATGCATCCATGAATTTGATGTCAAATGTTGTGTTTTTCCAACAAACACCAAATGCAAGCCTCAGCCAGTGTGGACCAAGGTATTTTTCCAACATAACAGCTTAAAAATCAAAAGAAATATGAAAAAATAATTATGTTGATGTTCATTGGTATAAAACAACAAAACATATTTTAGTTTACATCATATTCATATTGTCATATAACGTTATGATACAATTTAGCTTTAACAGTTTGTTGACTTTTTTCCCCCTTGATTTCAAAATATCTATTAAGAGCTCATTTCATTAAGCGACCACTTTTTGGCAGACCCTTGAGCGGTCTCTTAATACAATGTTGACTGTATACCCAAAATGCTATGATATATTTTGAAACTATCTTTTCATAAAAATGTCATGACAATTTTATGATAAACCCCACTCACACCCCAGACCAGCGTGACATCCCAACTTACCTGCTCCAGTAGGCCATACTTGTAGTTCTCCCGTGCTACACTGACTGAAATCTCCTGCAGGTGAATGATCATTGTCAGGAACCGGTGGTATGATCTCCGCGGGAAGTGCTGCAACAAGGATCAGCAATATATTTAGGATTAACTCTCTATGTATGAGGATTATACCTTGTAAATTACTTTAACATGTTGCACTTCAAATGAATATAGTACGGATAAAATTTCTGTCTTTGATTTTGTCTTAAGTTGTCATTTAATATATATATGAACCTTTTTTTATTCAAAGTTAGCTACAAAATAAGTCTGGAATTTCAGAATGACAACATAATGGACATGGGCATAAGAGATCAATGAGATAAAGCTGGATGGGGTACCTTGAAGCCATCCTTCCATGCGGGGGAGGTGTTGGTACTCCTCATGTCCAGGATCTCCGTGAAGGTCAGCTTGTCATACGTGGCATGTGGCGCCCCCGTAAAGTATATAACCTTCCAGTCAAATTTTTTTTTTAAAAATTTAAAATTTAAAATTGCAATATACCGTAATATTAAAGGATTCATACCAGGGACCTTGAGTCATTAATTTGTAAATATTGTCATATAATTACAAAACAATCCAATAAAATGCAATAACTAAGCTTGAATCCCAGAAATAGTATAATAATGGAGCTACATTGGTCTGCACTTAAGTAAAAACCAACACATGTGTCACCTGCTGAAGTGTGACAAAAAAAAGTGTGACAGACAGTGGGACAGACAGATAAGCAATGGAGAAATGATCCCTTTGTGTCACCCCTGCTTACAGCAGATGGCACAAAACTATGACCAGCCACCGGGCTCTATTTCTGTGGAAATGAAAGGGCCTGGCTAATTCCAACCACTGGAAGTATGCTGACAGGGACTACGTACCAGGTAGAAGGCAGCTGGAGGGTTGAGACACATGTGACAATGGGTGAAGCTGGACCAAGGCAGATTGACCGCACTGTCCACCGCCACCTGTCAAACACATGGAGTACAATTGTCACTGCTGTACTATACTGTGCCTCATTTCTCCTATTTTTATCTTTCTCAAGTCTTCCTTGTTAAACCATTTATTAATATAAAGCAATGAAATTCTCTTCAAAATAATTATGTTTTTGTGATTTGCAAAAACAATGACTTTATTCATCTCACAAAAAATTGGTAGAAGAATCTATCTTAGATTTAAACTTATCAATGCAAAAGTTGTTTTTTTTTGTTTTTTTTAAGCAACAGAATTACTGTCTTCAGAATTTTTTTACCTTTTTCATTTGTTTTACAGTTTCATAAATACATTTATAGTCTTTCTTAAATGATAATTATAGATCTTATCTAAAAATTAATCAAATTCTTGAATAATTGGGGAAAAAAATATTCTGCTAGATGAT
Organism: Solen grandis; assembly: GCA_021229015.1. Taxonomy (NCBI): domain Eukaryota; kingdom Metazoa; phylum Mollusca; class Bivalvia; order Adapedonta; family Solenidae; genus Solen; species Solen grandis. The sequence continues at coordinate 97,936,686 of CM037777.1, forward strand.
GACAATTATAGAAACCATTCACTAAAGCTGATTGAAACAGCAAATGAAATACAGTCTTAAGGTTTTAATTACCTTTATTCCATTCTTGGGACTGTATTGGCATATGAAGTTGAGATCTTGCTCAAGTGGCTTTGTATCAGGTGCCTTTGTTAGCTGGTTCTTGAAAAACAATATTGAAAAACATATATTGAAATACTCACATATATTGACACACTCAAATTATATTGTACATACATTATATTGTACATACTCACATGATATTGTACACACTCAAATTATATAGTACATACTGACAATATATTGTACATACTCACATTATATTGTACACACTCAAATTATATTGTACACACTCACATTATATTGTACATACTCACATTATATTGTACATACTCACATTATATTGTACACACTCACATTATATTATATTGTACATACTAACATTATATTGTACACACTCACATTACATTGTACATACTCACATTATATTGTACACACTCACATTATATTGTACATACTCACATAATATTGTACACACTCACATTATATTGTACATACTCACATTATATTGTACATACTCACATTATATTGTACACTACCATTATATTGTACATACTCACATTATATTGTACACACTCACATTATATTGTACATACTCACATTATATTGTACATACTCACATTATATTGTACACACTTGCATTATATTGTACATACTCACATTATATTGTACATACTCTCATTATATTGTACACACTTGCATTATATTGTACATACTCACATTATATTGTACACACTTGCATTATATTGTACACACTCACATTATATTGTACACACCTATTTTCTATTGAAACACTCACATTAAATTGAACCAAATTCACATTATAATAAAAAACACTGCAGACAGCTGATACCTCTGTACCAGCTTTAACTTAAGTTACATAGAAATATCACTGAAACCTAACAAAAGCTATAAACTTATCAAATCTACGGTATTAAATCCTCAAATTAAAACTCTTTAATTGTTTTCATTCTATCGTTGTTCTTCATGTTCTTGCAATACATGTACAAACAATTTGATTATCTTCAATTTAGAAATAATAATCATCGTTACATTTCTGCTTATTGTGTCCACTTTATTAATCAGAAAATTAAATGGTCCTAAGCATGGAAACAAGGACATGTATAGTGTGACTGAAGATACAAACAACATCCCTTTTCTTCCCCCTATGTCATATTAAGCAACGATAAAGAGGTTTGAACTTCAAACCGAGCCACCACTGAGGAATACCTCTACTCATAGATATGAAAAAATATTGAACTATTTATAAAGCAAGACCTTATAGGATGTGAAGCAATGTAATAACAGACTTAATTTCTATTTAGCCCAAACTCAACCTGTGAATCAAGGGTTTAGTGAGCCACATATTAATCCTGGATAATAATCATAATATAGTAAAACACACTTACTCAGTGTGTGACTCTATAACCTAGGCCATTGTGTTAAAGTTCATTTGTAATTCATATGTGCATCACTAATTGTATGAAATCTAATTATTGTTATCATTAACAGTTATTTATGAATGAAGGTCATCTCAGTCAAAACTAAAAATAGAACACATACCCTGATGAATTCCTCCATGTTTTTGTCACTCCTGAGGAAGCTCTCCTTGGCAGAGGCTACAAGGGCCATAATCTCGCGGATACTTCTGCGTGTCCGCCTCATCATACTGTGGAACAGACGCGTCTCTCCTTTTGTAGGCATACACTTAGAGGAGTAGTAAACACGATCTGTGTATTTGGGTCGCGGCTGATAGAGTCCCATTCTTAGCCAGTCCCCTTGTGGTACTTTACTGGACTGTGATGCATGTATGACATTAATAATATCAAATAAACGTAAAATAAATTCATCAAAGTCTTATAAAATGCATCATCTGAGATCCTCAAAGAGAAGATAAATCTGATTTGTATTGTTGTTAACTTTTAGCAAACAAATTTAAAAGTAGGAAATGTCAAATTATTCAAGTAAATGAATATTTATAATAAGGAAATTAATAATTACTGTACTAAATCAATAATTTATATTACTGGAATGACATTTACTGTCCATAGCTCATATAATAACAGTATTTTCCTTGCTTATTTTATTCAATAGTTTAATATCAATATCACGCTGACTTTTAAGAATACCTAAACAGTGGCCAAATGGGTGAAAAAAAAGACGCTCACCTCTAGAGCTTTGCCCCCAGCCCCTCGGACAACCTTGACTAGCCTGACCAGGACAGAGGCACAGGGTATGATCCTGACCCCAGAGTCCCGCAAACAGTGTTCCGTCAGCGGGTCCACACCATTAGGCCCCTGTCCATATAGCCTCAGCTGGTGGGCCCCTTCATTGAGAGACACCTGAACAAACATTATTTGTTAATGCTGAAAACAACTTGTATAAGGCTGTAAATTACTCTTAAAGTGATGTAATTATTAAGATCTTTTTTTTTCTTATGGTTTTCATCTCTCTCTCTCTCTCTCTCTCTCTCTCTCTCTCTCTCTCTATGTTATCTGAAATAAATGATAAAATAGTACTTAACAGCAAAGTATAAGCTCAGGAAATGAGACTACTGCTATATTTACCTTTATGGAATTCATTAAACACTGTAATTACCTGCATGGGTTTGTCAACAACTGGCTGTCTCTCAGAGCCAGACTCCACAAATATGTTCAGAGTGGCATATCCTACCACTGTCAAGGACTTGTAGAAGTTGTCTATTGTGTATATCTGTAGGGCAAACCAAATTACATAGTAGGTCAAACTAGAGCTATCACTAAAGGTGATTAATACACTCACAATCCCCCTTATCCTCATGTAATGACAGTGTAGGACGTGACAAGACATGACATGTGTGATTCTTATATAGCTCCCACTTCTGTGAAGTCAGGAAGACACAAAGACTGCTCCAAACTTATATTAATTAAATCTCTAAAGGTGGAGATCAGGTAGAACACGCAAGTATTATGATATTACACAATCATAATTCATATACTTTTCCCTGGACCTCATCTCATTAATATAATATCTACTGAAAGCCAGAGCCTGGCTCACCAGCAAATATGAAATCAAGACTGATGAGCCCTTCTAGCTTTCAATGGACGATAAATGTAGGTATTCTTAAAAAAGAATATTAACAGGAAACCAGTGAGTCTAAAGATTTGATTTAAAGAACAATTAACTAAAACAACATTGGAAGACTTTGACAGGATTTAAGCCAACCAAGCATTATAAACAACTGCAAATTTGTTAGTCTTATGACAGTTTTCTCACAAAAACAGTATCCAGTATAATTTATTTATTTTGTTGAAAAACCACAATTCGTCTCGAGACACATTTTTATAGTAAATTACTGGACATATTAATAAAGCAGTCAAGATATGTCAGTCTACCTTCAGCAGCAAGGTGGCAGTGGGGGGAATGTCCGTCTCCCGGAATTCCACCTTCTCCTCGTACACGGGGTTATAGACGTCACTGTCCAGCTTGATCCCCGTGTTGATGTCCTTCCCATACAGATCGTACCGACGGTCCAGGATACGGCCTGCAATCTGCAACACAGCACCATAATATGTTGTATAAACACCACATACATACAGGGTGCAGGTAAACTTCACATATACATTAAAAGTTCACTTTAATACCACCTTGGAATTAAGACCACCTCCCAATTAAGACCACTCATTTTTGGAACCAATCAATTCTAAGTACTGTTCTGACTATATTGGTAAAATTCACTATTAAGACCATCTCATTATTAAGACCACTTTTCACAGGAACTGAGGGTGGTCTTAATAGCAGGTTTTTACTTTACACATATGTAGCATAAGCCAACTGGTATAAAAACAAACATAAACACATGTCATGAAGCTACCAAGAATACACATTCTGGGTGTCATAACATGTTCGCACACATACATAGAGCAATACCTGTACAGTCTGGTCTGGTTTAAACATTCTGTGTTGTTGCCAAGACAAACCTACCTTGGTAAAGGTTACAGAATCCGGCAGGTATCGACATCCATCTAAATACACATCAAAACCATCGCCCTTCAGAAACGGGTCCCTTGGTGGCGTCTTCCTCTCCAGGGGCAACCACGCAAACTGCAATTCATGTACAGCATATTCATCCTCAGTCATCTTTGGTCGCAACCAGCAGTATATATGCCATTATCACAACCGTATATACTGCGGGATTTTCAACTGTTTAACCCTTTCCCTCATATAGACTCATTTTGATACACTCAGTAGGTACCACATAAAGCCTGATCTGCAGAAAACCACAGTTAAACCTTACCAAATTTAATTGTAAAATCCTCATTACCAGACCACTGAGGAGCAGCGAATAGCATATTATGCTGTTCGCATAGGTCTTTTCATGGTTTCCTCTATGAGGGAAAGGGTTAAAATTGTTTTTCATGAATATTAATCTGCTACCTGCTGACCAGTGAAACCAAAGCAAAATCTAACTTTCAAAATCCAAAACATGTTTCATAAAGGATTTTATTACCTAACTCTAAGGACTTTTCAAGGATTTTTCAAAGCTAAAACAGTTTTTTCAAGGCAACTATTGGAACTTATTATTTTTTTTCTGTTATGGCCCCCTCTTTAACTATTTGAGAGCTGAAAAATTGTCTCTAAATGTGGTAAATAAACAAGAAAATTACCATTTACAAAATGTATGACAATGTTTTACGCAACACTTATTCGCAATTTCAGTTTGTTCCAAGAGCATTTCATACACAAATATACAGCAGTCTCTACTGCAAAACAAGATAATACAGTGGTTTTTGTTTTAAAGATGCATTGCTAATACAGTTCTGAATATTAAAGATTGTTTACTAAAATTCCAGTACTATTTTTATGTTTTATCAAGGTTACACTTAATTCAAGTATTTCTCCAGGTTAAAGCCATTTTCAAGGACTTTTCAAGGCCTGTATGAACCATGGAACAGCTGTATGTAATGCTCAATTGATCAAGCTGTATATCATGAAACAATCATAAACAGAGTAATACTTAAATAAATGATAAGACTGGTAATATTGATTTCAATGCAAGGGGGGCATAAACAGAAACCTCAAAAAGGCTTACCTCTGGCAGTGTATCCTCATCTTCCACATCGGAGAGGTCACTGGGGGTTAGAGAACCCGGGCGTGGCTGACCCTGGAACACATACACCCGCAATTGAGCCTTGCCGTACCTGACCCAGTCCCGCCCAAATGGTTGATCATTCAGGGGCACCTGGTTGGGCTCAGCTACGGGCGGCTGGAAGAGGGGCAGTGTATGGGTACCCTGATTGATGGCCATTGTATTGGGGTTGAATGTCTTTCTCTTCTTCAGTGGCAAGTCTGCAGGTCAAACAGAGTTAAGGTTAGAATTGCTGCTGAGATACTTGACATCAGAAAATGAAAGTTTCAAATCATCTATCTCAGAAGACATAACCATGTTATTTTTTTTTTTTTTTTTTTAATGAAAATGTGAAATGTAATAAAAATAATAATAATAATAATAATGTTGTTAAATTCCATCAAATGACCCAAGACAAGGAGTGATGAAAACAATAAATCTCTTTTGGAAATGATGAAAGTTATAAAAATATCTTTTAAATTAAAATCATGAGAAACCAGTTTCTACTTGTCTGTTTTTATGCCACAAAATTATATCTAAGATGGAGGGAAATTTGAAATACAATGGCATACTTTCTCTACAATTAACTAAAGGAAATGCTGCCCAGGCAACCAAGGACTCCTCGTCATAAAGTGAAGCCTCGCGGCCACCCTGTTCTGGCATCATGAAATCATCCATCTCCCCCTGCCGCTTCTTCAAGTAGAAGCGCGCAATGAGCACCATGTCTCCTTGGTAATCCACTTCCTGAAACATGGCCTCTTGTTGTCCGAACACGTGGTATCCATATTTGAAGTTGGAACGGACTGCAGTTGTACTGCAGGTTACAGGACTTGTCTGTGATTGTACAACCTGAAAAACAGCAGACAGAAAAATACTGTAGCTGGTGGTGTTAATATACAGGTCATATGTCTAGGACTGAAAAAAAATGACCGATATCTTGTCAAATGGTCAAGATTAGTGTCATCTGCAATGGAAGTCTTTGATGATTACAAGAATATCTGGGATAAAAGTCACAGCAAAAGATTAAAAAGATAAATAAACACTAGATTTACAAATAGTGGGATTAATTAGATTATACACAAAATTATCATTTGTAAGAAGTCATATTAATTTGAAAGACTTTAGTAACAGATATATACCTTACAGAAAGACATTATTGTCTTATGATCCATGGATTTTATATTTACAAAGAAAAGAGCAAAACAAAACTGTGCAGGTGCCACCTTCATCATACCAGTGTTTCCTTTCAGCTTTCACCTTGTGTTATAAAAACGAAATGGTCAAATATTCCAGAATGACAGCATTTCCCTCATGTTTCCATGCCATATTTAACCCTTTCCCTCATAGAGGATACCATGAAAAGACCTATGCGAACAGCATAAAACCAGATCAGCCTGCGATCGCAGGCTGATCAGGTTTTATGCTGTTCGCTGCACCTCAGTGGTCTGGTAATGAGGATTTTACAATTAAATTTGGTAAGGTTTGAGTTTGGCTTTCTACAGATCAGGCTTTATGTGGTACCTTTTGAGTGCGTCAAAATGAGTCTATATGAGGGAAAGGGTTAAACATAGTTGTCTGACACATAATTCATACAATATGCATACACTTCACGTGGTGTGCAACATAAACAAAAACAATTCAATCAATCTTTGTAACTTAATTCATACTGCTTACAAAAAATTTAAAAAAAAAAAAGTGTAAGCAGAAAATACATAGAAATGACGATCATCATGCTTTTACAAAATGAAAGTAAATCTTATGCATAATGAACAATTTAAAGGAATGCATCACATGGTTGTTGTCATTTGTTTATTTTCCACTGATCTGATATGAAATAAAGTACATGATCTATTGCAAAAACCCTTTTATCCATTATACAACTTAAATGTATTCTAGCATATTTAATAAAATTGCATACTTTTGAAATCACATCAATTAAAAGCAACAGCACAGATAGTCAATAGCAACAGTACATAGAGCAAACATAAACATACAGTGACCTAGGTACCTATACTGTAACCACCGCCATACAGTGACCTAGGTACCAAAAACTATACCGTAACCGACCCGACATACAGTGTGTTGAACTCACCTGCTTATAGGGCAGGCTTGAAACGACCGAACCCTTGTAGTCATTGGCTGTTACTGTCACAACTTTATATATTTTTCCCCATACCATCTGTTCCATCAAGTTGAATAACAATATTATTTATCATAACTTAAGATATTAAAATTATCCATATGTTAGGTATGAGATAAGAATTGAAGTAATTAGGGAATGTTTCTTTAAGTGTCTGAGGGGCTTATACAGTTGAGCTAAGTATCATTCTAACGACAGAGAAGCACAAGGAAAGATTAAAGTATTGATGGTGTTTTTTTTGTCATAGAGCAAAACTGAATACTTTCAAATATTACCCTAAAACTAATGACCTACTGAGTCATTTGCTATGACAACTCACCTTTCCCGTACTCGCGTAATATGCAGTCAGCCTGACCTTCCCCTCCCCCTGTTCTGAGTGTTTAACCCGGTCCACCTGGAACCCCAGTGTCATATCTTGGAGTGCCATAATTTGCGGCGGCGAAGTTGAGCGAGGCGGAGTGTGTTGGATTGATGGTAAGCGCTCCTGCGGGGTTGGCTGTGCCGATGGTGCGCTGAAACACAAGCAGTCAGCCTTCAGACAAGTTGTTTATCAAAACATATTCAACATAAATGCATCATAGTTTATCAACATCAATCCATTTTGAAAATTGGTATGAACAAGATCAAAAGTATTTTATTTTCATATTTCAACAAAAAAAACAGCACCTTAAACACTAGTAAATATAGATATCTAACATGAAAGTTAAAATAACCCATTTATAAATGCACCCATTTTTAAGAAACATTTGTACAATTAATATTTTTATTGCACACATAAATGAAAAAAATGAAAAGTACATTTAACAAGTATTGATATTCAAAGTTATACTAGAGTTAAAGATTTCAATGTAAACTTATCGAGGTTAGTAGATCATTAGGTAACTACAATTCTGGGTTAAAGTAAAGCCTATATGAGTGTATACAAGCAAATTTTTTGTAATTTTCATTCTCATTTCAAAATTATTTTTAACAATATCCATAGATTAGGTGTCTTTCTCAACCATACTGTCCTGTTTTAATTATAATGACAAGCTCCTTCACAAATTAAGCAACAACCAAAAATTTTCTAGGCCTACAGGTCTTTGGAAAATAAAGACATGATGGTCCTGACATCTTTACAAGAAATGAAACATTCAATTTCATTAAAACCATATCCTGACACTCGCTAGGTAGGATCTGATGACATTGCATTAAAGGTTGAATAAAATTGACCTTTGATTAGCCAATCAAATTGTGGGTTTCAAATGCTTGGGTACATTTCATGAATATTCACAAGCAAATGGCAGCGAACAGAAATTTTAATTTTGCCAATATCACCAAGGCATTCCGATATTCAAATTCAAATTTTGAACCCCACTTTCAGATTGGACTATCTCGATATCATTTATCATAGATATTCAAGATGTAAAGGTCAACTTAAGATGACCTTTCCTGGGATGTTGTCAGATCTTCATAGCATAGAGTACTCAGAGAGAAAACGAAGACCTGATTTTAAAGAGATTGTGAAACATTGAACTTCTTATAGCTATAAATTTTAAAACAAATTATTTCACCTGTTAAGTCATCCTATTTATTAAAATGAATATACATGTATTTAGATTATACTTAAATGAGAAGGAATAAATTTGATATTAGTCTATGGCTAGTGACAACACAAAACAATTACTCCTGTTCTGGAAAATTTGATCATCAGCACTATTCTTATCCCAAACCACCTAAGAGCAATCAAAGATATGACTGTATGAGTGTAAACTGAGTAAAAAATCAGATCTAGCTGCAAGTACTCAGAATTTAAGAAAAGGGAAACTGTATATCCTGTTTCAAAGTTAAAATTTGATTTCAGTCTGATCTGGCTTTTAATTGTTTACATGTACCATGATGTAAAATGGCCTGAATAAGTGGTAACTTGTTTACAAAAACAACTAATTTATTAAGCCATGATTTTGAGTCCGATATTGTTTTAAGTGTTTTCATTTCATAAGCACAGATTAAATCTACAAAGTCTATGGCCATAACCTTTAAAGGTAGACAGAAATTTTTTGTTTTTAGATGCAGACACATAAATGCTGTATAAATGATCTTCAAATTCCAGAAAAGAACCCACAAACCACATAGACCAAAACACCATGGATGGGATAGGAGGGAAAGGAATGTCTTTATTTCTCATGTTACCTTCTCCTTGGGGTCCCCACAGGGGTATCTGAAGGGGGTGGGGGGATATTAAGCCGGGGCGTATAGACGGGCGGCGTCTTCCGCACCTCTACCTGTTGAAATCAGAAGCATGTTAGTCATGTGAAAAGCTCTCTGTGATTATGTGAATATAACCATGTGACTACATAGATAACCATGTGACTACATAGATAATCATGTGACTATATAGATAATCATGTGACTACATATACCTATTCAACCTTTACTCCATTTAAACATACTTTGTAGAAATACATATGTTTAAAAGCCTCACAAGAGGTAATTTTCTGTCTGAACATGTTTCTGCAAATGAAATCTGCATCAATCAGAACAACCCCAATGTGATAAGTGGTCTTAGACAATGTTTCAGAGTAAACCATCACTGGTATAACCTAGGTTCCTATTCAATAATATTTAGTGCTAAGTAATACTTAAATACTTAAGGGCAAATTTCATCACTCTTGTTTCCCTAATAAAATAACCCATATTCATGTATTTTATTTCTAAACGAAAACTGTTTGTTATTAGGTTGATCATTCATGTCAGCTTTGCCATGTATGTTCTTGAATATTTAATAAAATAGGGATGGTAGAATGTGTTCTTATCCTATCTTATTTAAGGTTATAAGTATTACTTAGTGCAAAGTTTTGTTGTTAAATTTTGAGCCTGGTCACATAGGTCACCTGACATAGGTGGTCTTCTGCCAGATAATCTTGTCTATAGCAGAACAGCTACGAGTTTAAATGGAGTAATTGGAAGCAGCTACTGTGATTCATGTGACAATCTAACTAATATCAGAACTAAATAGAGCTGAAAATAAGAGTTAACTCACTACAGAAGATTCATAACCCAACACAGCATCACTTGATGATCAAGGGGAAGCAACACAATGACCCTTATACATTACAGCCCCCTCACACACAGCTAGGTTTGGTGGAGGTATACATATAAAGAAAGATTACAAAAGCTTTCAATGTTCATCAACAGACGATAATTGTTACTAAGCATGCAAAATGCCCCATTATTTTTTATTTAAATATAATGCAGGAAGAAAAAATGTTCATTCCTAAAAAAAACTTTTAAAATTTAAGCTGGACATATCAGAGGGTAGTTCAGTAGGGCTTATCAAATAAGGGAACCCATTGCTTTATGGTAAACAATACCAAGCTTATGGTG
>CM037777.1:97947455-97997455 GCA_021229015.1 Solen grandis
CTTCAAATACATCTGGTATCTGTTCATCTTTGGAAAATGACATCCTAAGTGAATTACCGGTAACTCGAAAAAAACTTGTTCAAACATATTTTGTTAATGGGTGGTATATCTATATTTTATTATCTTTATTCAGGATAACATTTATAAGTTATGAGAGAATTATACGGTCTCAGTTACACTGACACATTTAGAGGTCTTCCTCAGCCATTGTTAGCATGGACATAATGTATTAAATGTCATCAAGCAAGTGATCGTTGACTAAGAATTTGATTATAACTGTCTGTGTGTATTATGTGTAACAATACCCATATACAGGCGCATTGTCACCCAATGCAGGATTCCGTGATTGTAAGAAAAATGGGCGGTGTCTCCGTCACAGGCAATAGCATTACGAGCGGCATTGAACCTATATTTAGAATTTTAAAACCCATATCAAGAATTACTATTTTCTTGTTCCGTCAAATGACTGTTTACATTCAATCTTCGCGCATGCGCTTACCCTTGGGAATGAACTTTCCAATTCGGTACCCGGAACTAGTGTAGACGCAACATTGTGGAATGCATCACGTGGTACCGCAAGCACCTGCTTCTATAATTAACTGATTTCCCCGAAGTGAGCGTTTACGAAAATTTCACGTACAATGTGACATACATTTGCCGGTTTTATTTGGCAGGAAACAAAGACTTCAACCAAACTAGAATTAGTAGGGTTTTTTTTTATTTATTTCTTCCGATCATCTATGTTACTAATATTGCAGATAATTAACATTAACTAAGTTTAACTAGATTATATGCAGATGACAGCTCTCATCTATATCTGTATCTACATCTGTAGTATTCTACTTCCTCTATTCAATATATTGAAAGTATAATTTATCATGATTTAGCAGTTATGTCGAAATGGGCGGAGTCCTGGTTAGTAATGTTTAACCCAAGTAACACTGAAGTTCTGTCTTTTAATCCTAGACAGCATGAAGTATTACCTAAATTATATCTAAATAATACATAATTACATTTTATTGATAATCATAGGCATCTAGGTGTCACCGTTAATAGTATTGGTTATTGGAATACTCATATTGATAGTATAGTATCTTCAGCTTCAAAAGTTATTGGATTTATTAGGAAATTAGAAATTTTCATTGGAAGAAAAGCACTAAATCAAATTTATATTTCATGTGTACGTCCTCTACTGGAATATGCATCAATTATTTGGGAAGGTGTACAGAACACGACTCTAATTTCTAATTTTATTAGAAAGACTTCAAAATAAGGCAGCTAGGATAGTTACTGAGCTAACAAGATCAGAATCTATTAAAAATCTTTATCAGGAATGTTGGTGGGGAAGTTTAAAATAAAGGAGGGAATTACTGAAATGTTTATTTATGTATAAAGTGATTAATGATATGGTTCCTTCTTACATTCTTGATCTGTTTCCACCTATAGTAAATAAAAGGACAGACTTTTTTTTAAGAAATCAGCATGAGTTTACTAAAATGTACTGTAGAACAGAACTTATGAGAAAATCATGGAATTGTGGAACAAATTATCATTAATTGTAAAATCAGCTGGATATTTTAGTTCATATAATAGTAACAAGAACACAGTTATTTTCTATATGGTATGAGGCATTTGGCAGTCCTACATGCTCGACTTAGAAATAATTGTAGCAATCTGAATAATGATCTTTTTAATAATCATTTATGTACAAATCCTAATTGTAAATGGAGGATGCATAACATTTTCTTTTTAGCTGTTGGCTAGATGATGGGATACTTTTAGGTCTTTTCAGGCATATCAGAGCATTTCACGCACTTAATACTGAATTATATTCCATTAGCACTATGACGCAATTGAAATGAGACGTTTACCTGTGAAGATGAATTTGATTCAGGATTTGGGTAATACATAATTGATTATAACACGTGATTTTGTAAGTAGGGGGAGGGGGTTAACTAATGTTGCTAGAACTTATGGCCCACCCATTAAAATGAAATAAGTTTAAACTATATATTTCTGTCTAATATATCTAAGAGTGGATGTTTAAAATGACGTCATCATAATACTTTACAACAAATTTTGCTCGTAGCTTATGATGGTGACCCTCGCAGTAAAAGGAAGCCGGAGTACCCAGAGTAAACCCACGTGCCCGAACGGGTGACAAACGTCGTACCGACCTTTGGTCGATTCTGGAATGTATCGGTCGGTTAACCATCAGGTTCGCCAAACGTATCTGTCTTTAATTGATCTGAAAATTGTTTAATGGTGTGTGTAATGACATCCCAATGTCCATCCGACCTAAGTTTTGTGTCATCTGGTAATATCCGGTCATGCATGTCCGTGTCAAACAGATATAAGTAAGTAAAGTAAGTAAGTAAATGTTTTATTAAAGTGACATGTGTTATACAATATACATATTGATGGAAAAAAAAGCAATTCAAACACCCGGCCCCATGGGCCTATAAGTCACTGTTGGGACATACAATCATAATAAATTCAACAGAAAATATCACATGTAAATATGAAAGATAAGATGGACACTGGTTTTTGAAATTGAATTGATACATACATGAAAATATTTCAAAATTTCTGTTTATGCATAAAGTAGCCTATGTCTAAAGTCAAAATGCACACACAAGAAACTTGGCAGTTTTTCTTGTATGTTCGTCTAAAAGGAAGGCTTTCTTCTCAGCAACAGATTTCCAAATAAATGAAGGAGTACATATAAAATCTTTGAAAATATAATCTCTTATATGTTTAAATCTATCACATTCAAGTATAAAATGAGTCTCTGTTTCAATATCACCGTTTTTACAAAATAAACACAAACGATCCTCTACCCGTTCGTTTACATAACGACCAGTCTCAATTCTAAGCGGTAAAATGCCGCAGCGAAATTGTGAAACAATAGACCTTTCAGGCTTTGAAATGTTTAGCAAAACATATTTTTCCTGGACAAATTCATTTTTGTAAGTGCGTAATTTGGCGCAATTATTGACAGTGTTTTTCCAAAGACCAGTGTAATAGTCAGTAATTCGACGTTTCACTGAATGAATATATACCTGTAGTTTATTATCAAAACAATCCTGCATATTAAGAGTGAGAAAAATAGATTTGATATCTGAACACCAAATATTATAGCACATAGTATAATCCAGGTCAAATATACACTTCGTGATCTTGTTCTGACTCATTGATACAAGTCTATTCCAATACCGTACGATGTTTGTCCAATGGCGGTATTGACATGGGAGCCAACCGACGTCGCCAGTGATAGCGGCAATAGGTGCGAAACGATGCACGCCTAAAAAGTACCGTATGGCACGGTGTTGTAAGTTTTCACAAGGCTGATAGCGTTTGTATCCCAATACACTGGAACAATAATCTAATATAGGCACGATACAACTTTTATACAGTTTGTCATATGTATTAAAACCAATATCTTTTACATTGCTTAATTTAAAAATCATACTTCCCAGAGCTCGACCGGCACTTTTACTCAGAATCTCAGCGTTCATAGAGAAATCACACTTGAAGAACTTAGAATTACAATTTTCAATACACTTAAATCGATTGAAAGTTATCCCTATAAGAAAACTTGTCAGTTGAAAAAACGTAAATCTACAAATAGTGGAGATACAGTGTCACATAAGTTAGCACAAGACGTGTATATATTGATCTCAGTTCTTGATGGGTCTCCTTATGAAGATCTCAAAACGATTATCAACTCGGCACAGATAGCGGTTAAAGATGATAACAACCGTCCGTGTATATCCGGATCGCAAACAAATCGCGATCAAGTTTCCGAACTGGATAACTTAAAGCATGTTATCGCGCAAGTACAGTCTGATATTTTGTCGATGAAACAGGAGAAAACTGTCCTTGAGGAAAACTTAGCGAAAGATGTGAAATGTATCAAGAATGAACTTTCTACGTTTAAGAATGAAACGAACACATATCTGAGAGATCTTCAGTATGAGATTGATGTGAATAAACTTTCTATTGAGAGGATATGCGATGATAGGTGCACAGGCAATTTTAGTGTCAGGAATGATCTGAAAGTGCTTAGGGCTGAATTTATCTCAGAAAAGGATGACACGGAGCGTCGTTTGAATGAGACCCGTGAGAAAATTGCAATTAACACTAAACATCTAGAAAAGAGGGTACTTAAACTCGAATCTCAGGTCTTGAAACAGTTGCGTGAGAAAGAGTCGGGTCCTGTTACAGAACAGATCGAGTGCAGGTCGGAGAAAATCCATAGCAACCAGGACGATAGTGACAAGGAACCAGTCATGGAACCTAGAAGCCAAGATACAAAGGCTGCAGTTGATGATCGAGTCTCGAACCATACAGGCGTCCAAAGGGATACAGATTACATCAATGGGGAGTCGGAGGGAATTCATTGTAACCAGGGTACCAGTGATGGGGAAGCAGCTAATAACCATATTAGCCATGGTAACCAAGGAACACTATACAGAACTACTATCGATGGATACACGCGGTTTGTGAGGGTAATAAAGCCCCCGGGTAACGACGGTTACAGTTCAGTGGTGAAAAGGGGGGTGACAAGTGAGAAAACGTCAAATGTAGATCCGCCAGTGTGTACGCCAATACCACGTAGAATATATGGCGTAACTGAAAACCACGAGGATCCGAACTCACTCCACTCACACCCACCCATTGTAGAAACACAACCAGTGAAGCGTGACGTAGATATGCAGATGCTAAACAAAAATGCAGAAAGTTCTTATGATGATTTTACACAGTATGTGAGAAAGCAAACCAAGAGATTTTTTGTAGGTGGATTTTTGAACTCTGTGACAGAGGATGTCATATTTTCAATAGCGAGGCAGAATAACGTATTTTTGAAACATGTGCGTATTTTCAGATCGAAATATCGAGATACTGCCGTGATACGGGTAAATGTGGATGAATATGCGGCCAGTTTAATTGCAAGTGAGGGATTTTGGCCACCTGGTGTAATATGTAGACCCTGGCTAAATCGACCACCGAAACATAGACAGTCACGGGGTCAATATAACAAGCAGTCACGTGATCATACAAATGTTGTTTATGGTGATCAGGATTATGACTAGGTTGTGTCTTCATTTTGTTGATCTGAGTTATGTCTTTGACTTAAGTAGATCATGTTTACAAGTAACTTTACACATCAACCAATGTACCTGTTTAATAGTTATTTTATCATATACGTAATGGTAGTACTGTCATCTTTGAATCTATGTACATGGAATGCAACAGGCATTACATCAACCAATACCTGTTCATGTTTACAAGTATCTTTACCACAAAATTAGTATTTGCGGTGTGTCAGAACATTGGTTGACAAAATCAAATGTAGATTTTATTAATAGTATTCACCCATCATATATGGGGTTGGCCAGTGTACCGATATGTATTGTTCTTCCAGAAGTAGAGCAAAGGGTGGAGTCGCACTGCTCTGGCATTCAAGCTTAAATGATCAGATCAGTCTTTTACATGTCGATCACGATCGTTTAATTGGTATACAATTGAAAGTTTCTGATGATTACTACATATATATATTTCAAATATATGCCCCAAGTTCTAATTATAGTATTCAATTGTATAGGGATCATCTTAAGCATATACAGGATATTGTTTGCTCATACTCCACTAGGGGGCGTGTCATTGTTATGGGGGATTTTAACGGTCATTTACAAGGTCGTTCATTCATCAAGCCGAATGATACGAGAAGTAGTGACCTATACGATATGATACACAATAACCATCTTGTTGCCGTTGATACATTGCCTCTATGTACAGGAGCAAAATCTACATTTGTATCATATGATGGAAGCAATGAATCATTAATTGACCACATTTTGTTACCTTCTAGCTGTATTGATTTTGTTCAGTCGTGTCATATAGTTGAAGATAACTGTGTCAATGTATCTACACATCGTCCTGTTATTGTAAATTTGTCAATACAGATAACACGTGATCTTCCGCTCCATGCACGTGTCGCACCAATCAAATGGGCTAACGTGAAACCCAGTGAGTTGTCTCATTTTCAACATATTCTAATGTGTCGACTCAAGTCACGTCTAGGCCATGTTTTGACAGTTACATCTCATGATGGTATTGATAGTCTTTATACCGAGATAGTCGAGTCTATTAAATATGCGTCGGATACTACTCTTCCACGCTCATTCTATCGTTCATACCTAAAACCATATTGGGGTCAGATCTTAAAGGGCCTTCATGAGTGGATGCGTCACAAGCGCGGTGAGTGGCTAGCAGCAGGTAGGCCACGTGATAGGTCACATGTAACTTTTATTTCGTATAAGGAGGCCAAAACAAAATTTAGACGTTTTCACCGAAGCGCGGCTCGTGATTATAATAATAAAGCTTTTCGTGATATTGATGCGGCTGCATCTGTTGATTGCGGTTTGTTTTGGAAGCTGTTTAATGCCAAAAGAAAGGTCACTTCCCAAGCATCGGTGTGTGAGTTTAACTTTAATGGTCGTGTTGTACGTGATGCTAACGATATTACTCAGGAGTGGGATCTTATTTTGCAAATCTATATAGTGATACAAATCATGAGTTGTATGATCAAGGTTTTCGTCAAGTAGTTGATGATACAGTTGATCAGTGGAAATTTGAAAATAATGTAGACCCTGACCAGCCTCCGTTTGCATTTGAGGAATTAATGGGGTGCATTAAGAGTCTGAACACAGGTAAAATGTGTGGTTTAGACTCCATTTATAATGAGCATATAATTAATGGAGGACCTGTACTATATGAATATATACTTTTGTTATTTAATAGTATGTTATCACAGTCTTATGTACCTAATCAGTTGAGTTACCTTATTCAAGGGGGGTAATAAACGTAAAGATGATCCGAAGAGTTACCGAGCTATAACTCTTTCTTCGTGTCTTCTCAAATTGTATGAGAGCATGCTTTTATTACGGTTAAAAGAACATATAAATATCCCTATTCATCCTCTACAGGGCGGATTTCAGGATGGAATGGGTTGTAATATGACAAGCTTTCTATTACAAGAGTGTATACACTATTGTAAAGAGAGCAACAGTAAGTTATATGCATGCTTCCTGGATGCTCGTCAAGCGTTTGATAGGGTATGGCATAATGGTCTTTTCTACAAGCTTCACTACATGGGAATAACAGGTCGCCTATGGCATGCGATTGTGAATATGCACACTGGAATGACCAGCTGTGTATTGTATAGGGGTCGTAAATCGGACTGGTTCCCTGTACTTCAGTCTACCCGTCAAGGCTCGCGATGGTCACCATTTCTCTACTTGTGCTTCATTAATGAGTTAATACAACAACTTGTTCATACACAGGCCGGTTTATGTATAAATGGATATAGTATATGTGCTCCGACCGTAGCCGATGATATGTTATTGTTATCTCTATCAATGCGTGGCCTCCAAACTCTTTTAGACATATGTCACCGTTATGCGTGCAAGTGGAGGTTTCAATATAACCCTGCCAAATGTGCCGTTATGGTTTTTAATGAAAATAAGATTTCTTACTTTCGTTCGTCCAGGTCATGGCATTTAGGCGATGATACAATTTTCGAAGTCTGTAACTACTTACACCTTGGTGTTATGTGTTATTGTGACTATAAGTTAAACCAAAGGGTTAAAATAATTTCTGATAAGTTAAGGAAAACGTTCTTCGGAACTCTGGACTATGAGTCTCTCAGAAAATTAAATCCAATTACATGTAAAAGGATTTATGATCACTTTACGGCACAGAATGTCTCTACACCTTATCGTCTAATGAAATTATCTCCCTTGAGCGGGCTCATCGTATGTGTGTCAAATCTATGCAAGGTTTCAGCTGGAGAACACGCACTGATATAGCACTAAGCATGCTTAATGTATTACCGATAAAATGTATAATTGATAAACGGAAACTGATTTTTCTTGGTCAACTGTGTCGTATGCTGTGCAATAAAGCAGTTAAGCATATATTTCTCTTTCGATTAACATATAGTAAGTTAAACCCCTCTAGGATATCTGGTTTCTTTAAGGATATATGGGGACTGCTTCGAGATTATGATTTAACAAACTATTTGAACGATTTCATATGTGATGGTAACTTTCCAAGAAAGGTTACATGGAAGCGTCTCGTTAATCTTAAAGTTAGTTCAAAGGCGATCAATGACTGGACTGTTACATACAGTGCGGCAGAATTCGATCGTGTCCGTTCTGTCCATACAATTTATGGGATAAGTGAGATCTGGCAACACAGTTTTAGGTATACATACCAACTTGCATACTGCAGAACAGTTTGCAAGCTGGTTACTTATTTGTCATGGCAGGGTGGTTCATGTCGAAGATGTGGTGCTGAATTCAATGGCACTAGTCTTACCGATCATATTCTCACTGTCTGTCCACATTTGTTTATTCACCGTCAACAGTTGGCGGATAGTTTACAAACAAAACTCGGAGATCACGTGTTGTCAACCTTTCTCTCATTAGATGAGAAAACAAAAGTTAATACACTTCTCGGGGTTGAGTGCCCGTTACTCGCTGTATGCTCAAGCTTACCATATCATGCTTTGATAAATATTTTATTTCGCCACGTTCATCTCATGTGGATGTCTTATAAGTGAGATCGACGCATTTCGGGTTTTGGTAAGGTTTGTGCCCTACGAAATCTTAGTTCTTGGTTTTCCTGTCTCTTTTGATGAATTTATAATTTAGCTTTCCATTTATTGCAGTTTAACTGCGCAATAGGTACTTATTATATTCACATTTGAATTATTAAACTTAGTACTCTTTAAAGTACTCTTTATACAAAAGATGGATTCTGGTAACATGGTTTATGTCTACATTAATTGTTGTATACATGTTTAGCCCGAAACATATTGTTAAAGTGTGAAGGCCAGTTTTATTCCCTTTCTTCTGTATGTTACACACACACAAACGCTCGGACGCACATACGCACGCACGCATACACACAAGCATAAACAAAGACTCGCACACACATACACATTATTCTTGTAGGGTGTTGTAAAATGCATGTAATTTGTAATCTTCAATAATTGGAATGAATTAAGATATAAATGTGTGTAATTTTACATACACGCCCATGATACTTTCCTACTTACGCATACATAAGCGAACATTTATATATACAGTTAATAACACCTTCATCTTTTGTATTTCTGTTTCGTTGTATTCTTAATTTGCTCGAGACCATATAGAAACTCTTACGTTTCGTTTCGGTAAGTGGTTTTGTGTTTATATGGTTGGAAACATCATAACAATTGACTTACCCTTTCATCTTAACCTTGTATTCTTGTATTATGCTTGGACAAGGTTTATATTTATTTATTTAACAGTAAAGGTGCTGTAAAGGGTGAGGATAGTATAGTAGGTTATTAGCAAATTAATTACTCGCTGTTTGTTTGTTTGTTTGTTTGCTCTTGTCATAAGTATGTTTCTAGTGTGTATTATTTGTATTTTCCTTGTTCTTTGTCAAGTTGTCTTTATATGTAATCTTCAAAAAATGGAGGAAATAAAGATATATATATATATCATTCATCATAATACCAAGGTACTTGTATTGAGTAACAGTCTCTAAAACATTATCTCCAACATGGAATTTAAATTCTGTAACCCTTGATCGACCTTTCCTAAAGTGCATACATTTGATTTATCTGTATTGATAAGTACGCGCCACTTTTTACAAGATTCAAGATTCAAATATTTTATTTAGTAACGTAAACATATACATGTTTTTTGTTACATGATCCAATGATTTTAATAACAAAACAACAAAAGTCACATGCCATGGTCTACGATGGCAACTATAAAGAGAGAGAGAGAGAGAGAGAGAGAGAGAGAGAGAGAGTACATGTATCAAACAACTAAGCAAAAAATATTCAAGTTCTAAATAAATATACATTTGTATGTAGATTACTTAATACAATAATAATGTGAGGATGAACAAAATGCTATACAAAGCACAATGCAGTCAACATAGCTATCACAGAACAAAATAATTACAGAAAAAATTATAGTATCGTAAATAAGATCTTTTTAATCAATTCGAGTATTCGGTATGAACGCACGGCTTACATAATGCTACTGTCTAAATAAAATACAAAGATAGAGAGATGTGCAGAACAAAAATACACAATTTATGTTTCATTAACAGATGTTTAATAAATTTACCTAAATTTAGCAAAATTGTTTTATTCTTAGATTTCATAATATTAATAAATTTATAAACACTAGGTTTAACATAGTATTGTCTTTTCAAATATAACTTACGTAAATCAATATAAGCATTACAAACACATACAAAATGAAATTCGTCTTCAATATCTCCATTTCTACAAATATTACAATACCTTTGGCAATATTCAACTCTATTTGCACCGTACCTACCAGCTTCAACTTGTAAATTATGTGACGAAAGTCTTAACTTTGAAAGAAATATTCGATAAATTCTTGGTAACTTATCCAAATAAAATTCATAATCAAAACATGTTTTAATAGATTTATATGGGCGAAAGGATTCGCCATTAAATATAGTTGTAAACCAAGCCTGTTTAAATTGGTCAATCAATCTTTCTTTAAATAATAAATGAAATGATTTACGATCGATACTATTTGGATTAAGCCAAACATGTGAGAAACCATTTTTGTCCAATAAATCTTTAACCTGAAAGGCCCAATTCCTCTTGCCTCTATTACAGTCATTTAATAAAGAATTATACATTTTATGAATTATTATATTATTACTATCTAAGGTATTCAGCCAATATTTTATTATTCTAACATGTCTATTAATAAATAAAGGAAATCTACCTAATTCACCATAAATCGACATAGTACATGTAGATTGTTTGACACATAATAACCATTTACAAAATTTTAAGTGAATTCTTTCTAATGTTTTACCTTTACCAAATCCAGATATTTCACACCCATAACTTAGGACAGAGCCAACAAATGCGTCAAATAATTGACAAACAGTACTAGGTTTAATCAATTTTGAACTAATATTCACCATCAATGTATTTAGAGCCTTTAAACCTTTACCCGCCAACATTTCCTGGTTGTGTACGAAACTTCCGGTATAATTAAAAATAGTACCAAGATAATTAAAATTATTTACTGTTTCAATCGGTGTATTATCATAAGTCCATTTTTCATTTGCTTTAACGGGCCCTCTTTTTATTTTATCTGGGTTTACTTCTAAACACCATGAGCTACAATA
The DNA here is from genome assembly GCA_021229015.1 of Solen grandis. Lineage (NCBI taxonomy): Eukaryota > Metazoa > Mollusca > Bivalvia > Adapedonta > Solenidae > Solen > Solen grandis. Next base: position 97,958,703 of record CM037777.1, read on the forward strand.
TTCTTTTAACATATTTAAACTATTTTGTAAATCGGCTGGTGACTTACTAACAATAACCATATCATCAGCAAATAATAATAAAATAAATGTAATATCATCAATAGACAATCCTGAATTAATGTTTTCCATTAAAAATAACTCCAAGTCTTCTAAAAATAGAGAAAAAAATAAAGGGAGATAACCTCGCCTTGCTTTAAGCCAATAGAGCATTCAAAATATTCAGAATAAGACTTGCACCCACGAACACATGATTTGACTTGAGAATACATATCACGAACTATCCTAAGGGTTTTTACTCTTATACCTAAGTTATACAATTTATACCATAAACCATTTCTATAAACGCTATCAAATGCTTTTTTAAAATCAATGAAAGCACACATAAGACGACCATTTTCATTAAGAATTTTACTGATAATTGCATTTAAAACAAACATAGCATCAACAGTAGAACGCCCTTTTCTAAACCCAAATTGTGCATCACTAATAACATGATTACTTTCTGCCCAATCCGTAATGCGTTTATTTAATACACCTGTAAAAATCTTAGAAAAACAACTCACAAGTGTAATTCCTCTGTAATTATTTACATTGTTGGGATCATTTTTCTTATGTAACGGGACTATTATACCACTCATCCATTCCTCAGGAAAGAAGCCTGAATTTAGTATACCGTTAAAAATATCTACTAGATGAAGCCCTAATATATCAAAAGATTCAATAAAATATTCATTTAATAGGTTGTCCCCAGCAACAGATTTATTTCTTTTAAGTTTATGTATGATATATTCGACTTCACTTAAAGTAATAGGTGCATCTAATTCTTCAAATATACAATCATTATCATTAAAATTATGACCGTTACAAAAATATTCAGCCTCCACATTTCCAACATCAGGTATATTTGCATTTAAAGATGAAAAAAATTCAAAAAATTCCTCAGTCGTAATATTATTTGACTGACCTTTATTTTTTCTCGAAAAGTGCTTCCAAAAATCTTTAGGACTACTGTGACGTAATTTTTCTATTTTTCTCATTTTCTCCTTCAATCTCCTTTTCGTCCGTTTAACCAATTTTTTATACTCTATTTTTTTAATACTTCTCTGTTAATTTTTTTTTTTAAATTTTTCCATGCATTAAAATATAATCTTTGGCCTTTAAACATTCATTATTAAACCATTCAGACTGTTTACAAATTAAAGTTTTAACATTAGCATTATTTCTAAAAGTCACATTTTTGCAAAATAATGGCTTTTTTTAAAGCATTTGTAAATTTGAAAAAATTAAATTTCTAAATATTCAAATGTTAACATTAAAAAGCAATAGAACTAAAATCATGTTCACGTAATAATAAATAGTCAATGACACTAGAGCCTGAGCTGCATGCATAAGTATAACTACCTGTACAAAAATCTTTACCAAGTCTACCGTTAGCAATTCTTAAAGATGTTGCTTTGCAAAAATCCAATAATTTCAGCCCAAAGCTATTACTACCCTTGTCCATCGAAACTCGATCAGCCGTAGCATCAGGGTAATACTCATCCGTATCTATATAATCAACAGCCCTATCACACACAATATAATCCTTCCTATCCCCATTACCCACCCTAGCATTCAGGTCACCTGCATATATTCATGTATATATTCCGCCTGAATATTCAGTGTATTCTGTCGAAGACCCGTATTTAGAGATACAATATGATATAGATAAATTAATAGACAAACACAAATATGTATGTATTTTCGGTGATTTTAATTCGAGAACAAAATGTTTAAATGATATAACATTTATTGATAAAGATTTAGCTAATGTAAACAATTTTGAAGATATATATGATGAGCACCAAAATGAAATGTCAAGGTTCGAAAGATCAAAATCTGTTAAGATTGCTAGAGTATGTGAGGACAAATCTGTTAATAATTATGGGAAGATATTACTTGAATTTCTTGAGTTAAATAATTTACACATTTTAAATGGAAGAACCATAGGCGATATTCCCTCAAAAACAACATGCAAAGGTGTAAGTACTATTGATTATTTTATATGTAATTCAAATATGTTTGACCATATATCACATTTACAAGTTTTAGATTTCTGTCCGTTACTGTCGGACGCACATAATCCTGTGTGTTTGAAATGTAATTTTTCGTTAAGAAAAACACAGAATAACAGTTATCCTAAAAATCTAAAAGTGAAATTATGGGATAAAAATAAATCGTTTCATAGATAATATAAATGTGAAAAAATTTATTAGAAAAATTAACTGAATATGAGGAAAATAATTCGTTTAATCAAAATAATGCCGATTTCATCGTCAATTCTATCTCAAATATATTTACTTCAGCTTGTGAAGAGACATTTGGACATATAACCATACAAAATAAACAAGATAGTTTTAAGGGCACTGAAACGAAACTACCGCAGTGGTTTGGACCAAAGTGTAAAAAAGCCCGTAAAAATTTTCATACAGCAAAATGCATTTATAAACAACGTAAAAACATTACGAATAAAGACAATTTAAAATCAAAAGTGAAAATTTACAAATCTACGATGAAGAAATTCTATATGAATTCAAGAAACAAAACTATTCAAAAGTTGAGAAATCTAAAAAGTAACGACCCAAGAATATATTGGAAAAAAATAAAATACAAAAATGTTAATAATAAAGCTGAAACTAATATACAAGATCTATACGATTTCTTTAAAAGTGTCAATTACGCTGATGAAGGTACGAATGATATAATGATAATGATAATCATGACAATGATGTAGATGATAACGAAATTAATAACAATACATCTAATTCCCTTAAAAAAAGGAAAAATAAGTCTTGAAATAGAAAAAGCAGTACGGTCATTAAAAAACAACAAAGCAAGTAGGATAGATAAAATAATGAATGAACATATCAAAACTTCATTTCATATGTCTAAAGATGTTTATGAAAAACTTTTTAACTTAGTATTTGACAACGGTGTTATACCCGATTTTTGGACCATTGGCATGATTAATCCCATTTATAAAAACAAGAGGGCCATGATGGCCCTGGATCGCTCACCTGAGTACCATTGCTACAACTGATGACAAGCTTTTTAAACAGACAAGAATTCTGATATAACTCAATCTTAAACATTTTAGCCCTGATAATACTACACACCAAATATATAAGCATTGGGCCTTATGGATTCAGAGGAGAAGACTTAGTGCGGGATCATTTATCTCCAAAGGGCCACCATTTTGAAAATCTTGATAATGAACTTCCAAAAAGCTCTAGGCCCCCGGGGGTTTGGGTTTTAATTGTTTATAAATTATAGAAGAAGATTTTTAAAGATTTTCCTATATAACTCTAAGTAAAACAAGTGACCCATGTTGCGGGGGCATTTATCACCATAGGGTCATGATTTGTACAATCTTGGTAATGAACCATAAGATGATGCTACATACCAAATATCTAATCTCTAGGCCTTATGGATTCATAGAAGAAGATTTTTAAAGATTTTCCTATATAACTCTATGTAAAACAAGTGACCCCTATTGCGGGGGCATTTATCACCGTTTGGCTATGATTTGAACAATCTTGGTAATGAACCATTAGATGATGCTACATATGAAATATCTAAGCTCTAGACCTTATGGATTCATAGAAGAAGATTTTTAAAGTTTTTCCTATATAAATCTATGTTAAACAAGTGACCCCTGGTGCGGGGGCATTTATCACCATAGGGCTATGATTTGAACAATCTTGGTAATGAACCATAAGATGATGCTACATACCAAATATCTAAGCTCTAGGCCTAATGGATTCATAGAAGAAGATTTTTAAAGTTTTTCCTATATAAATCTATGTTAAACAAGTGACCCTGGTGCGGGGGCATTTATCCCATAGGGCATGATTTGACAATCTTGGTAATGAACCATAAGATGATGCTTCATACCAAATATCTAATCTCTAGGCCTTATGGATTCATAGAAGAAGATTTTTAAACATTTTCCTATATAACTCTATGTAAAACAAGTGACCCCTGGTGCGGGGTCATTTATCACCATAGGGCTATGATTTGTACAATCTTGGTAATGAACCATAAGATGATGCTACATACCAAATATCTAAGCTCTAGGCCTAATGGATTCATAGAAGAAGATTTTTAAACATTTTCCTATATAACTCTATGTAAAACAAGTGACCCCTGGTGCGGGGTCATTTATCATCGTAGGGCTATGATTTGTACAATCTTGGTAGTGGCCCATAAGATGATGCTACATACCAAATATCTAAGCTCTAGGCCTTGCAGTTTTGCAGAAGAAGATTTTCAAAGTTTGCATTTTTAAAATCTATTTTTAGCTCCTGTGACCTACTTTTTTAACCAATCTGAATAATTTGTACAACTTTGATAGAGGGCATCATAAGGATGATTCCTGTGAAGTTTGGTCAAAATCCCTTCAGCGGTTCATGAGGAGATGTTGTTTAAAGCAAATTGTTGACGACGGACGCACGCACGCACGCACGCACGCACGCACGCACGGACGACGGACGACGGACAAAAGGCGATCACAATAGCTCACCATGAGCACGTTGTGCTCAGGTGAGCTAATAAAGGAGATCCGGCAAGACCCGAGAATTACCGGCCGATAACACTTCTTAGTTGCCTGGGTAAACTTTTCACTTGTGTAATAAATAATCGCCTTTCTTTGTTTGTTGAATCAAACAATTATATAACTGAATTCCAGTCAGGTTTTAGAAAAGGATTTTCAACGGTAGATAACATATTCATTTTAAATCATATAATTCAATATTTAAATAATAGCAAAAAGAAACTATTTTGCGCATTTATTGATTTAAAACAAGCTTTTGATACTGTATGGAGAAGTGGGCTGTGGATGAAATTATTGAATACACATATAAATGGTAAATGTCTAATGTTAATAAAGAATATGTACAATAATATTAAGTCATGCATAATTCATAACTCAGAAGTATCTAATTTTTTCCCTTGTAATATTGGTGTAAGACAAGGAGAAAATCTTTCTCCTTTATTATTTTCCGTATTTTTAAATGATATACACGATTATTTTTTACGAAATAATGTTGCAAATGGTGTGAATCTTCCACATATAGAGCCTGACCACGAAATGAACATTCAAAATTACTTAAAAATATTTATCCTCTTATATGCAGACGATACTGTTATCATGTCTGAATCTGCATCCGGATTACAAAATGCTCTAGATACTTATGCAAATTACTGTGATTTATGGAAGTTAACTGTAAATATTTCAAAGTCTAAAGTTGTTGTTTTTGGAAAGGGTAGACTAGCTGAAAACAATTTTGTTTATAAAGGGAATACACTTGAAATTGAAGAAGAATACAACTATCTAGGAATATATTTCTGTCATTCAGGTTCTTTCCAGAAATGTAAAAAACATTTAGCAAATCAAGCAACTAGGGCAATGTACTCCTTATTAAGAAATATAAACCGATTATCTTTACCTATTGATTTACAAATAGAACTTTTCAATAAAACTATTAAACCGATTTTACTTTATGGGGCCGAAGTCTGGGGTTACGGTAATAATACAGTTTTAGAAAGAGTACAATTACAGTTTTTAAAACATATTTTAAATGTAAAAAAATCTACTCCAAATTACATTATTTATGGAGAAACAGGAACACTTCCCCTTTCAGTCGATGTTGGAACTAGGGTAATAGCTTATTGGTCAAAGTTACATTTATCACCTGAAAACACCCCTTTAAAACTATCAGCCAAAATTTATAACAGTATCGTACATGAATCAAAACACCTACAAGTCCAATCTCTTAAGAAAAAATATCCATGGATTTACTCAGTTAAATCAATTTTAATTAAATGTGGGTTGAATAATATTTGGAGTAATCAATCGACTATTAACCCGAAATGGCTGAAACTAACTGTAAGGCAAAAATTAAAAGATTAATTTGTTAACGAATGGTATAGTCTTGTAAACAGCTCAAGCAATAATACATTTTATAAAATATTCAAGACAAAATTTGGTTTTGAAGATTATTTAATAAAAACTCCTTCAAGATATTTAAAATGTTTAATCAGATTTAGAACTCGTAATCATAGAATGCAGGTAGAAATAGGTAAATGGAATCGAATCGCACTAAATGAAAGATTTTGTCCACATTGCGTCAATAAATTAGGGGACGAATTCCATTATCTCTTTGAATGCAATAATTTAACAGATGACAGAAAGAAATATCTAAAGCCCTATTTTTATAGAAACCCAAATATTTTTAAATTAGAGAAACTAATGAACTCAAAAAACAAAAGACAAAACATAAATTTATTTAAGTTTGTACAATCAATTTTGACTAAGATAAGGTAATATTATACTCTAATGATTAATTGGAAGATATTCTGACAACATGTTTAAATTGATGTTTTGTTGTTGTTGTTTTCTTTAAATGGCAATTGTGAAACAATGACTCTCCACCTGTTCAACTGAATTATTTATATATTAGAATATATATTTACAAAATGTATTAGTGAAATCATCTCAATTATTGTGTTACTACTTCTATTTCTTCTAGAGCCTCTTTATATGTTGTACTTATTATAACCTCTCTTATCCATTACTGTAAAATGGAATGAGTGAAATAAAGGAATAAAGGACCAACTAAAAATATTTTACCAAGAGATTCGTATTTATAAACATCGTTTTGTAATATAGCAAATAAGTCATCATTTATCGAATTATATGTAGGTGACCCCTCCGGCCAGATATACACTCCGGCTAGATAAATATCATCATTTAATCCAAAATGAAATTTACTTAGCTTAAGCCATATAATAGAATCAAAGTGATTATCAATAATATCAATAGCATTACAATACTTATCCCTTATATACACTACCACACCTCCACTACATCTCCTAGCACGCCTGTTTTGAAATTTACGATAAAAATTAAAACATTTATACCCGTTAATATTAAAATCTGAATTTTTGCTACCCCATGATTCAAAAAGAAAAATAATGTCATATTGAGATAACTTAACAATAAACTCACTGTCTTCCAATTTAGCCCTGGTAAGTCCGTGAATGTTCCATGACAGAACAGACAGTCCAGCCTCGTCGCAACCCTATCGCCTAGCGCTCGCGTCCGCTGTACCCGGAAGTCGGCCGTCACGCACTGGTTCGCCGTTGACATACAGGGTGTCGTATTACACCATTCATGTAAAGTGTCTAACATGGTCTGTAAATTTTCGGCACTATCGACAACGAGCGCTATATCGTCAGCGTACAATAACATGGAAATTGATGAATCCCCGATTTTTACACCACGGTCAAGGTTATTTATGTCTTTTACCAGGTCATTTATATATGTGGCGAATATTGTCGGCGATAAATTGTTTCCCTGAGCTGCTCCAGATTTACAATTATTGAACCAGTGCGTTGTCTTACCGTTGACCTTCACGGTTGCTATGGTACCCTCATACATGGACCGAACAGATCTGTATACACTACCATCAACACCAAGTAATAACAATTTGTACAACATTAGGCCCTATCAATGAAGTCAAATGCCTTACGTAGATCGATATAACTTACATATACATTAGAGTTATTTCGAACTAGTGAATTCAGTACAAAGATGTGATCTTTGCACGACCGGTCTTTTCTAAAGCCAGTTTGTTCATCGGTTAACAATTTGTTACTGTCTAAATATTGCATAAGCCTCATATTAATGAATGCACTGTAAAGTTTACTTATACAACAATAGGCTAATCCCACAATAATTGAGCGGTACTCGATTGTCAGAGCTGCTGTCCTTGTGAATCGGGATTATTACCGCCTTGCGCCACTCATTTGGAACAACACCAGTGTCAATAATGAGCTCAAACAACTTATGAAGAACCGCGATCACAGTTCTTCAACACTGCGTACGGAATATTGTCGTTACCACATGCAGATTTAGACTTGGCTTTCATCACAATGGACGTAATCTCGTTGATAGTTATTGGACCGTTTAACTCTTGATTAGGCGTATATAATGGGTCGTCTATGTTCATTTGTAGTATATTACGATGGATTTTGGCTTGATCATGAAAAGCATTATCAAAATCATTACTTTCGCATCCGTTATAGAGTTTTCAGTCACGATACCATTTTCCTAGCACTTCATTTTCGTCGGAACATGTTCGGACGTCCTCGTTGGTGATCTGGATGGGTATCGAACGATCTGATCGTGGACCCAGCCGTTTTAGTTTTTCCCAGAAGGCGGGATACAGTCTAGCTGTTGAGATAGCCATCTTTTCTAGGAGAGAAAAATAGGGAAATTCTTCTTCTATCATAGTATTCCGAAACTTAAACCTACTCAAAATGATGTCTTCAACCTTCCTCTAATCTTTGAATGCCTTTTTCTGTTGGAATTTTGTCAAAATATCATGCAAATCGTCTTTTTTTTCTTTTTCCTCATCTGATCATATTCGTCCAGAGGCTTGATTTTCCAGGACTCCCATCCAGTGCACATTGATCAAGACATAGTTTGAGTACCAGTCTGTAAAGGGAGACAACTTTATCTCTATTTACTCCGGCCCTGTGGGTGGGGTAACATTACAAGTAAATAACTCGCTGTGCAATTGAGTCTTATTGTGTTATGGTTGCCAGAGTGACTGGTTTCATATAAACTGTAAGTTGTTTATTGTTTTTTGTCACATGTAAGATCGTGAGGGCCGGTGAAATAGGATGATGTGGCGCAACTTGTTTAGACTTCTGAGTGTGTTCCAGATCCTTGTGTTGTTTGAGAAACAACTGACAGGCGTAAATTCAGTCAGTGCCAAAGCCATTGAGGGTAACAGGCTGCATTATGTCAACTTTTCTCTTAGATTTTCACTTGATTGTCAAAACTCAACATATCTGAACATTTCCCCAAACATATGTATTTTCTTTTGGATTAGACATGTACGACTTAGGTCAAGTTCTATCCCTCTTAATCCATGTAGCAAAAGTCAAAAACTTCTCTTATTACTCCTTGGTGGTGTTGAACAGAACCCAGGCCCAGATCTCTCGCTTAGTTTTCCATGTGGTGTGTGCTCTTGCGAGGTGGAGGACTTTGGTGCCAGAGCTATCTGTTGCAACAATTGCGACAAGTGGATACACAAATCCTGTGTCGGAATGCTAACACATGAGTTTGAGGAGCTTGCTTCAAACAGTTTATCTCCATGGTTCTGTCCTGATTGTGGTACCCCCCATCACTCAGATATTATTTATGACGCTCCGGATAGTGTTGGTAGTATTTATTCTGATGTCAGCGAAGGGGAGCCAAATACCCCAGATCTGTCAGGGTCACATCATTCATATAACATTTCCGACACTAGTGTAAATTCATTTGGATCTCCTGGTGCAACCTCATCTCCAAAATTTTCTAGAAACTCTATACAAAGAAAAACCCTACGTTTTCTGAATATAAATTTCCAAAGTGTACGCAACAAAGGTCGGAACATTGATGTATTGGTAGAATCAACTAAACCGGATATTATTTTTGGTACTGAAACTTGGCTTTGCACAGATATTTTGTCCTCTTATTTCTTTAACCCTGAACTTGGATACAATGTGTACCGTCGTGACAGATTAACAGACCCACATGGAGGAGTGCTGATTGCTGTTAAGAATGATATAGAAGTCTTGGATATTGAAACCCACAGTGATTTGGAGCTGATTTCAGGAACATTGAAAGTTGGTAAGAAGAAACTCGTCATCAGTGCATATTATCGGCCACCGAACAGAACTGACCAAAGCTACCTAGATTCTGTGCAACAGGAGTTTGACAGGCTTAGGAACAAGTTCAAAAATGCCATGTACATTATAGGAGGGGACTTTAATCTGCCAGACATTGACTGGTCAAATCACACAGTCACAGATTGCAACTACCCACATAGAGTGAGTCAGTCTTTTCTGAATATAATCATGGACTGTAGTTTAGAGCAAGTAGTGAATTTTCCCACAAGGTTACAGAACACATTAGATCTCATGCTCATGTCACATCCTAGTTTTAAAGTAAGATGTAAACCCCTCCCACCCATAGGACTTAAAAGTGATCATGACATTGTTCTACTAGATACATCTATACAGCCAGTAAGAAAACGGTTACCAAGAAGGAAGATATATATATGGAAGAAATGTGATGTGCATGGCATTAAACAACAACTGCGTGCATTTGCAGACAAGTTCACTGGTGAACCGGCTCAACCAGTTGAAGTCATGTGGAACTCCTTTAAGTCCGCCATTTCATCCGCTGTTGATAGGTTTGTTCCTTCCAAAATGTCCAGCACCAGACAGACACACCCATGGGTAGACACCAGCCTTCGGAGACTGATGCGAAGAAAGCAAAGAGCACACAGGAAAGCCCGAAGAACAGGGAAAGAAACACACTGGAGGCGCTACAGAGGATTACAGAGGGAAGCCCAGTCATCCACACGGTCAGCTGAGAAGAGATTTCTCCAAGATGTTGTTAGTGGGAATCTTAAACGTGATCCAAAGCGCTTTTTTTCGTACGTTAAAAGTAGAAAGCAAGATTACATTGGTGTGTCTTCTCTAATTGACAAAGAAGGTTTTCTACAAAGTGACACGACCAAGAGAGCGGATATCTTAAATGAGCAGTTCAAATCTGTATACACAAAAGAAAACATAAATAACATGCCAGACAAAGGCCCAAGCCCATTTCCATCTAATATCTCTTTTGAAAGTCAAGGAATTGCCAAATTGCTTAACAATTTAAAACCTCATAAGGCGGCTGGACCAGATTCCATACCCACACACATTTTGAAGATTGCCAGTGAGGAGATTGCTCCAATCCTAACCAGAATCTTCCAACATTCCTATGACACCGGTAACTTGCCCATGGATTGGAAGGATGCTGACATTGTACCAATCTACAAGAAGGGTGATAAGCAGCTTGCCTCCAACTATCGACCAGTCTCCCTGACATCCATCACCTGCAAAATCATGGAGCATGTAATACACAGTAATGTGATGGACCACTTCCAACATAATAACATACTCTGTGATGAGCAGCATGGGTTCCGGAAAAGACGTTCTTGCGAGTCTCAGCTAGTAACTACCATCCAGGGTATAGCCAGCAAACTGCGCTCAGGACGGGACCAAGTTGATGTCATCCTCCTCGACTTCTCAAAGGCGTTTGACAAAGTCCCCCACCAGAGATTACTCTACAAACTCGACTACTATGGTGTGAGAGGCGAGAATCTACGGTGGATAAAGTCCTTCCTGAGTGACAGGAAACAACAAGTTCTTTTGGATGGAAAGTCATCACAACAAGCAGACGTCACTTCCGGAGTGCCTCAGGGGACTGTGAACGGACCGCTGTACTTCCTTGCCTTCATAAATGATTTGCCAGACTGCACCTCGTCCGAGACAAGACTGTTTGCTGACGATAGCCTTCTCTACAGAGAGATCAGATCAAGTAAAGATGTCCAGGCACTCCAGAAAGATCTTGACTCCTTGGAGAGGTGGGAGGACCAGTGGCAAATGAGATTCCACCCAGAGAAATGTCAGGTGATCCACATTTGCACGAATCCACGCTTCAGACGTCATCACCAGTATACATTGCATGGCCATGTCCTTGAATCAGTGGATAGCTCTAAGTATCTTGGTGTCCATATTAGCCAGGATATGTCATGGAGGACTCATGTGGACAAGATATCAGCTAAAGCCAGTGGTACTCTGGGTTTCCTGAGGAGGAATCTTTACAGTTGCACGAAGGAGGTCAGGGAGCAAAGTTATAACACGTTCGTTCTACCTACCTTGAACTATGCCTCAGCAGCTTGGGACCCGCATCTCACAAGGGATGTTGACGAACTTGAACGAGTCCAACGTAGGGGTGCTAGATTTGTTTGCAACAACTACAAAGACAGAACCCCCGGCTGCGTAACGACCATGATCAGAGATCTTGGCTGGTCTTCACTTGAAGACAGAAGACGGGCACACAGACTGCTTTACCTCTTCAAGATTAAGCACCGTGAAGTTGACATTGACCCAGGAAACCTCCTACTGTCAGGGGATCCTCGTACAAGAGGCAGAGGAAGGATTCGACAACACGGTGTGGAGTCTACAGTCTACAGTCAGACATTCTACCCTCGCACAGTAAGAGAGTGGAACCAGCTGCCCATTTCAGTCACAGACATTAACCATGCTGAGTACTTTGCAGCTGCTCTTGATGACCTTATCAAGGGTGGCCACTTCATCTCCCAGGCTTAGAGACATCAGGGCCATGTACATAATTTTAAGACTGCACATTATTTTAAGCTATAGATAGCAGATTTTAACCCTGGAGGATGATGGCTATCTCAACCTCCGTCATAGGTCAATACTACAGTCTAAGAAGACTCCTGACCTTTTATTGGAAGACGAACTCATTGGGATTAGCCGAGGACATATTATTTATGTCTTCTGCTAGTAGTCTAGTGTATTCACGTTCACGTTGCCTTAGTTTACGATCAAACGTATGTCTGGCTTCGGTATAATGTGATCGTAATAGTGTTCGTTCACGATGTGAGCCTCTACACTTCACGAAGTTTTGTTCACTTATCCGCATCAGTTCCCACAAGTCGGTAAGTTCATCGTTCCAATAGGGCTTATGGTGTTTGTGACGTTTATTGGTCCGTTTAGATGCACTGTATGACGGGATATGGTTACGCATTTTATTTTGAATAGTAGAGCACAAGGTTGTGTAAATATTATCAATATTATCCTGTGTTTCTCTGCTTATTTCTATCCTGTGTATAATGTCAATAATTGCCAATCTAGCAATATTACTGTCCATAAAATTGACGGGTATTTTATTCAATTCAAATTTCGTTGCTCGAGACGATGTCCCGTCATCGTTGCCCACGTTCTGTATCGTGTCCCGCATGCCAACAGTAACAGTAAATTTGCCAATTAGCACCGAGTGGCCAGGTAGACGTGATCTTTGTCCAAGATAGCCATGTAGATTGTATTGATCAACCACTGTTTGTATAGGTAAAACCTTGAATGATTTACAATAGCTGAAATTGTCTTGCGGTACACACATGATTTTTTGATTAACTCTAACTTTTGTGTGCTGAATGGTAGAAATTGTATACAAAACAATTTTACATCGGTTTCTGTTAAAGGGGCTTCTGTTGTTGATTATTGCTTAGTACCACATGATAATTTAGATAATTATTCAGATTTTTGTGTAACATTAACTACAGATGTTATAAATAAGTGCAACAATATTGGTAGTCTTGCCCCAACATCATTACCAGATCATTCACTTTTATCTTGGAAAGTATTGTATAGCAGTTCACATAAAACATCCACATCGCTTCCAGTTGATAATGATAATGATCAATTTGTCAAATTTGATAGAAGTTATTTTGATCACAATTTTATGAATTGTAAAAATATATTAGTTGATGTAAATAGAACAATTAACTCTTTGGAACAAGGTTTAAGTACACAAAATGATATTAATTTAGCTTTTGAGAAATGGTGTGATATTGTCAAAGATGCCATGTTTTCTAATATTCTCCATAAAACTATTAGAACTGGGACAGGTTCTTGCTATAGAAAACGTCGTCCAGGGAAGCCCTGGTGGTCTAGCCAGCTCTCAGATTTATGGTCTAAGTTGTCACTAGCTGAAAAACGGTGGTTGCGATGTAATAACAAAGCAGAAAAGACAAAGCTTAAAGCCCAATATGTAAATATTCGTAAGACGTTTGATGCTGAAGTACAGAGGGCAAAGCGTCGTCATTGGTATAATGTTCAGAATGACATACTGGAACAAAGTAATGTTGACCGTCCTAGTTTTTGGAAGTCGATAGGTAAAATTGGTATTACACAAGCTCATAAAAAAAACAGTTCCTGATGAAGTTATACTGGATGATGGTACATTTTCTTCTGATCCTATTGATATTTTACATAAATGGAAGACAGATTTTTGCACTTTGTTTAATAACCCAGATGTAAAAAGTAATAGTGAGTATATTTTTAAAAATACTGATAATGATACACTTAGTTTTAATTGTGATATTTCTATTTTAGAAGTAAAAAGGGCTGTCGATGATAGTAAAAGTGGTAAAGCGTGCGGTGTAGACGGGATACCCTCTGAAGCTCTAAAGAATGACACTGCTGTTTTGTTTTTACATGCTTTATTCAATGTATATTTTAAAAGTGGCACTATTCCTTCTATATGGGGTAAAAGTATCATCAACCCTATTCCGAAGTCTGGAAATACGGATCCTAGAAACCCACTCTCTTATAGAGGTATTTCATTGTCATGTTCTGTGTATAAATTGTATTGTTATGTTTTGAATAAAAGGCTTAGCAGTTGGGCTGAAAGCCACAATATCATTGTTGATGAACAAAATGGGTTCAGAAAAAATAGAAGTACAATAGACCACGTGTCTACTCTTACAAATATTATTGATACTAGGAAAAAGTGTAAGCCATCTACATTTGCAGCTTTTATAGATTTTAAGAAAGCATATGATTTTATAAATAGAAATTTACTTTGGAAAAAATTATTTGATATTGGCATAAAAGGTAAAATGTTATCTGCTGTACAATCTTTATACAGTTCTGTTTATTCAAGTGTGAGAGTCAATTCTAAACATACTGAATGGTTTAATGTAAAATCTGGCTTGAGACAGGGATGTTTGTTATCTCCCCTGTTGTTCAATTTATACATTAATGACCTTGCAGTATATCTGAAATCACTTGATATTGGTGTTGATTATGGAAAGGAGAGAATTTGTATTTTATTGTATGCAGATGATATTGTCCTGTTAGCAAAAGATGAAAAAGAGTTACAGTGTCTATTAAATGCTTTGAATAATTGGTGTAACATCAACAATATGTACATTAATAGTAGTAAAAGTCATATAGAACATTTTAGAACCCCGTCTATCAAAAAGACTTCAACAACGGTTAAGTGTGGGGCTCATGCCATAAATATTGTGAATAGGTATATGTATTTAGGTTTGATGCTGCAAGAACATTTAGATTTTAATGTAACAGCAAATATTGTAGCTCAAAGTGCAAACCGGGCTCTTGGTCTTCTTATTGCAAAATGTAAATTGGCAGTTGGCCTCCCCTTTAATTGTATGATTCTTTAGTGTGGCCTGTTATTAGTTATGGTGCTGCTATCTGGGGATACCGATCCTACTCCTGTATAAATGCAGTACAGTATCGTGCTATGCGCTTCTTTTTAGGTGTCGGTAGATGCAGCAGTTTTAGGTGAAATGGCCTG
Organism: Solen grandis; assembly: GCA_021229015.1. Classification (NCBI taxonomy): domain Eukaryota; kingdom Metazoa; phylum Mollusca; class Bivalvia; order Adapedonta; family Solenidae; genus Solen; species Solen grandis. Next base: position 97,973,974 of record CM037777.1, read on the forward strand.
GGTACCCCCAGATATCAGACAATGTAAGTTTATATGTATTTATTTGGCTAGATTGTCTAACATGAATAACAGTAGAATTAATAAAAGGGTAGCACTTAATGCTGCTTCAACAGCAAACAGGTCATGCAAAAACTGGTTTTACTATGTTAATTTTATGCTTAAAAAGTGTGATGCACAGCAATATTGTAATATTAGTAAGTCCATCCCGAAGCTTTCTTTAATAAATATTGTTACAAATTACAGGAGGGACATTTGTAAGACTGGTTAAAAACTTAAAATAGTGCTTAAGGCACGTCTGGTCGTGGTGGTAATAAGTTACGCACTTACCGTCTCTTTAAAACCAGTTATGAGACAGAAATTTATTGTACTGTTATTTTGCCCCCACGCCATCGTGCTGCATTTTGTAAATTTTGATGTGGTGTCGCCCCTTTACGTTTAGAAACTGGGCGTTATGAAGGATTAGGCATTTCTGATCGAAAATGTCCTTTCTGTGACAGTATTGAGGATGAAAGCCATGCTATTTTTGATTGCTCTATGTACAATGATATACGAGAGACATTATTTGAGAAAGCAACAGCTATAAATAATTCATTTGATGTAATGTCTAAAACTGAACAACTTATATTTTATTTCACAAGAATAATGTTGATTCTGTCAGCTATATAGATATGTGTATATTTGTATATATGTGTGTATATAAGTATATACATGCATATATGAATATATATATATAGGTTTATAAGAGTATTTAAGTTTTAAGTTGTTAGTTAGCAATGGTACCTTGATATCTTTTTATATTTTAGTATGGTAATGTGCCTAGTATTTGATTGTATCTAGTCATTATGTCTCTTAAAATTCTTAAATAGAATGGTTGTATACATGTTTTTTTATGGTTGTATATATGTATGTATGTATACGAATGAGACAAAAATAAAGTTTATATATACACATATAATCAACGACGGATCTACTTTTTGTAGAAATGCACGTGAATTCATCACTGCCACTAAAACGACCGTTAAGCACTCATAGATTTGCCTCAATAAAAAAGTCCAACATTTCTCGACCATGTTGATTTACGCACGGGTCTACATGATTCCTCTTGGGTAAACTATCCACTGTTTGAAGTAAATCCGATAAATTTCCGATTCTCGAATTAACATCACCAGTCACAACTATTAAGTCACTATAGGAAAATAAACCCAAACAGTTTCTAAAAAATTGGCGACCAATTACTCTGTTAAATGTTGTCTATAAATTAGCATCTGGAAGCATAGCAAATAGATTAAAAACAATATTAAATACCATAGTATCGAATGATCAAACTGGTTTTATTAAAGATAGATTTATTGGAGAAAACACTAGATTGGTATATGATATAATGAAATATTGTGAGGATCATAGAATACCTGGATTATTGATGCTTATTGATTTTGAGAAAGCTTTCGATTCATTGTCTTTTAACTTCATAGAAAAAACATTAAACTTTTTTAATTTTGGAGAAATGTTAAAAAAATGGATTCGTATATTTTTATATAATACAGAGGTATGTGTACAGATAAATGGATTTTTATCAGATTTCTTTACTATATATAGGGGCTGTAGACAGGGGGACCCAATATCTTCTTATATCCTGTGTGCAGAAATTCTAGCTATAAAAATAAAAAATTCTAAAAATATAAAGGGAATAAAAATAAAAGGTGAAGAATACATTTTATCACAATTTGCCGATGATACATCTCTGTTTCTTGACGGTTCTGAACAATCTCTGAAATCTGTTTTAGAAGTTTTAGAATATTTTTCAGCAATATTCGGTCTAAATGTCAATTTTGACAAGACTAAAGTTATTTGGATTGGTTAAAAAAATACAGCACTAGTTCAATTAAAACAAGATGGAAACTATCATGGGGGGAAATACAATTTAAATTACTTGGAATACATTTTGATGTGGATCTTAGTAAAATGGTAAATCTAAATTTTCAAAAACAAGAAGAAAATATAAAAAACATCATTTCATATTGGAAAAGAAGAAAATTAACACCTCTTGGAAGAATAACTGTTGTTAAATCATTACTTTTACCATTATTAACAAATCTATTCGTAAGTCTACCATCTCCTGCAAAATCATTTATAAAAACTCTTAGTGACATTTTAAACAGATTTGTATGGGATGGTAAAGCAAAAATAAAAAATACAGTTTTCATTAAAGATTATAACGAAGGTGGTCTTAGAATGATAGACATACAAAGCTATGAAAGAAGTATGAAATTAAAATGGTTGAAAAATATTATTTGTCATAGCGAGGGAAAATGTTATAAACTTGCTGAATGTTTATTTGACTGTGGTAAATTGTTTAATACTGGTAAACTTTTTTAAAAATTAAATATAGTTCATATATTGATAAATTTTCTTTTGTAAAAAAATTTTAATTTACCACTGTTTTACAATGAAAAATTTCTGATTAATTCAAAGTATATATATATATCTGTATTCTATGAAAAAGGGATTCGGTTTGTGAAAGACATCTTGAACAAGAATGGTGAATTTGTTACTATATCTGATTTAGAAACTATTACAGGGAAGACTGTTAATTACTTACAATATTTTGGTCTAAAAAATGTGGTGAAAAGGTTTATGATTAAATTAAACATAGAGGAGAAAAAAGATATCCTTTTGAATGTTCATAATCCATGTTTAAACTGCTATTTAGAGTCAATTTTAACCAAAATTGATGGAAACAAATTTGTAAATATATAAAGAATGTTGATGTTCCAACTAGAAAAGCAAAATGGATAACTATTTTTGAAAATTCTGATATTGATTGGAATTTGATTTATAGCTATATTTTCAAATGTACAAAGGATACATACATTCAGTGGTTGCAAATTAGAATTTTACACAGAATTTTACCTACTAATTCACTGCTAAATGAAAATAGCTGATACCAAATTATGTACATTTTGTGAATGTTACGAGGAAACTTTAATCCACCTTTTTTATGAATGTGACAAAGTAAAACCATTAATAAATTTCTTATTCGAAACTGTTAAAACATCAGATCCACTTTTTTCAATGAATAGAAGGATTATACTTTTAGGGACTTGCCGACGATATTATAAATATGATATTATGTTTTTAGAATATAAAAAATACATTTTTATGTGCAAGAAAAAGAAAATATTCCCCTCTATAAATGGTATGAAAGAAAGTCTAAAATTATCATGGACCATTTATAGATCAACAAAAATAAGTGATGCTGAAAAACAAAATTGGGCAATTGTAAAACAAATTTCACAAGATCATTAAATTAAGAATAGATTATATATTGGAAAAAGATTGTATGTTTGAACAATTTATTCTCCATTTATTGTTTTTTATAAAGGCTACCTACTATTGATTATGTACTATTGTATCATATTTATCATGTATAAACACTTTCTGTTCCTTTATATCCCGTACAGAGATCAAGAGTTTAAGATATATGTAATTATGATTGAAATTGTAAAAAAAATATATATTTTTCATGTAAATTATTGTAATTGTAAGGCAAAAAATATGGGTCCCGACCTACTTCCATCGAATTACGGGGATAATAAAGATTTATACAAAAAAAAAAAAAAAAAAAAAAAAGTCACTATTACTTCCATAAAGATACATTAATGACACGATATGTGCGAAGAAAGATTGGGCGTTGCGGCCCAATACAGAGTTTTCGGGGGGTAGATAACAAGAGCACACTAAGATCCGCGCCTGTGAAAGATAGTGTTTGACTTCTATTAATAGAATTCCCTCATATGATCTGTCTAGTATGCATATGTCGTATGTATCCAAAATGCTGTTTTTAACGAATATGCCCACACCACCTGACCCTTTCGGTGCGTTAACGTGTATGTCACTTCTATTGCGTCCAAACCATGTATATCCTTCGATAATTATATTGTCATTTCCCTTCAAATGCGATTCCCATATGGAATAAAAGCGAAAGTATTTTTATTATGCTGTTTTTATGTCATTAGTGCCAAATGCCAGTTCAGCACATTAATGTCTGTCATTATTAGGGATGGGTATCGCAAGAATGTTCGTATCTCGATATTTTCCAAGCGATAGTATCACGATATTTTATGGCTATATAGAGTCTATATAATAATCCTTTTATAACCAAAGTGCATGTAAAATGTGAAAATAAGGTTGAAATGAATACTGTAGAAGTACCTCTACATGTTATTTTATTTTCTTGAATCATTGAGATAAAGTGAGTGTTATTGTAGTAGACATATTAAGGTTAAGTCCCTGCAATGGTTCCGCTATGTTTCGGACCTATGGCCTTTCACGGAGATAACCAAGGTTTCCTAATATTTCATTAGGGTATTTTGGTTATCTTGGTAGAGATTAAGTGGTCCAAGACGTCGCGGAACCATAACAGGGACTTAACATTCTGGCAATCTGTTTGATTTTGAAGAAGGAATGACAAATGTCATGAAATAGAATAGACTGATGGTGTATGTTTATTTGCGTTTTATTTATTTTTTTCCAAGTTGCTTGTTACATATATTGACTTATTGAATAGTATGAAAAATCAAAATTACATAATTAAAATAGTCCCAATTATGGTACCAGCAGCAAATAGCAGTTGGTATCTCTGATAACTTTCTATACATTATGGTTTTATTTTTTATCATAACTGAATAAACTCAATATTTAGAGCGACTTCTTTTTTATTCATAGTATGAAAAAAAATACTTGCATTGATTGGAATTGCGGACAGCACTGTCCAAACCGGTGAATGTTACTTGTTAAATGTGTCTTTTTGCCGACTTGTTTCGCCATATAAACACTTTTAAGTACATTTTCCTCAACTGTCTCATTTTTTATTTTCTCTGGATGCCACGATATTGCCATAGGGCCGATTTTGATTTTGTGTTACTACTATAAAATATGGTTTACATACAAAGCTTTCTGAAACAGTTACTCATACAAGAGAAAGTTACGAATAAATCACTATATTATATAGAAACGATTTGGCCTATTTCGTAGGGAGAATTTATACTGAAATACGAGTTATCAGGTTTCGGAGACAAACATCTTAGCAATGAGAGTTCAGAATGCAGCTCAAAAAGGGACCATAACTGTGTCGAAAAATTGCGGATTTTGCCCAATGTCTTACTTGACTTTTTTTTTTTTTTTTTTAATAACATGTGTACGAAAAATGTATTTAAATCTGTCAACCGATTGGGAATTATCGCGCAGTTTCCCCTCGAAAAGGGGCCATTACTATGTCAGAAATTTAAGGATTCTGTCTACAATCGAACTTGTCCTTCATTTTATTGGGAATTTTCCCGCAAACAATTTTTTTAACAATTCTAAATCGAAAGGGGCCATAATTGAGTAAAAAAAAGTTACGGATTTTGTCCAAAATCAAAACCTTTATTTATTTTAGATAAACAGGTGTACTTAAAATTATTTAAATCTGTAAACCCGTTTGGGAGTTATCGTGCGGAAACTAAAGTTTGACGCCGCCCGCCAAACGATACCCCAATCCAATAGCTCTCCGAGGACTTCATTCCGGCGAGCTAAAAATATCGGTTTGGCCCAAACAACGTACCGATACGTATCGTGCAAGGCCAGTTTCACAAATACCGATATATCGGTAATACCGCGAATCCCAAGGCATTATGTTATATTATGTACGCTGCACATGTTGCTTATGGAGGTTTTATATTACCCACCTATGTGGCGAGCTTTGATTATATATATATATATACACACACACACACTAGATATATACTTTGGCAGTGTTTTTTGCGGCTTTAGTTTTGAGCCGACTTCCGTAATTTATCACTTTTTTCTTTATATTGCGTTTGAAAAATGTAGGACTCGTTAATATTATTTCCCCGACTTTTAATACGCCCGAGCCAGGTTTTTGGTGCCTTTTCATACAAACCTGTGTTACAAATATGCCCAGCTGGCTTGCGGTAGGTCGGTGGTTCTACCCGGGTACCTCTGTGTACTCGGGGTCTTCCTCCACCTGTAATTAGCTGGACGTCGCTATATGATTGAAATACTATCGTAGCGACGGTAAACCCCGATACAACAACAACAAATATGCCTTGGGTAACCATTAATATTATGGCAGTCTTTGTAATACACTGCCGGGCTGAGTTTGAAAATAATTTCACTTGTGTTCAGTCCCGTTTCCTTTGTTCGTTGGAGATTTATAATTGATATGTTTTAATGGGTTAACGTCCCGCCTACAGTATCTAGTAATTTCGGAGACTATGCCTACTTGAGACGGATTTAGTGCTGTCACACTGCAGTATCAAGCTGTGGTATAATACCACACAGTCACATTATCCTGACCGTTCTGAAACTACCCTTATCTGCTGAGCCCCAAAGCAAGGAGCTTAACATTTTCACGGTACCTTATCCAACTAACGACTTCCCGATTCCCGGACAGATGCTCTAAGCACACGATGTCTGAATTGTGTATAGTTCTTGATGAGCAAAGAAAATAAATCATTAATTTGCGCCTTTATAAACATTTTAATGCTTTAGCATAACATTTTTTGAAAGTTTGTTTGAAAATTGGATTTTAAGTCCCATCGACAGTATATCAGTCATTTGGAGACGATGTCTACTAGAGACAAAGTGCTGCAACATTGCAGTATTACGCCGTAGATATGTGGCATGATACCACACCCAGTCACATTATCCTGACACAGGGCCAACCAGTCCTGGAACTACCCTTATATGCTGAGCGCCAAGTAAGGGAGCTATACCAGTACCATTTTCATGAATTTGATATGATCCAACTAACGACCTCCCGATTCCCGGGCAGACGCTCTAACTACACGACTAGTGTCTGATTTTTGTTTAGTTCTTGATGAGCATAGCAAATAAATCATTTGCACCTTTATTAACATTTTAATACTATAGCAAATTCTGTTCAAAAAGTACTAAATTCTTTACCTTTGGAGAAATGAAAATCAACCTCCTATGGAAGTTAGGGTCATAGACTACATTCTTATACAAGATACTACTAGTTCACATTTTTAACCTCTTTGTCAATAAAGAAGTCCAAGACCTTAAATATTTTATGTAGGAGGGAAGCAGCAGCTTATGAAAACCTTCCCAAAAAATAAATGCAATACTTAATTTAATTAAATTTAGTGTAAATACCAATAAATGCCATAATTGGACTTGGTTGAGAGATTATGTGAACCAACATGATCATAAAGTTTGAGAGCAATGCTTGAGAAATGAAGATGCTAGAGTGTAGACGAAGTGAAATCTTGCATATTTTTATATTTTATAGAGCCAAACCAAAAATTCTGACCTAATTGACCAATATCAGCCATAATTAGGCTGAGAGATTATGACTATAGACATTCTTATGAAGTTCGAGGATGTTGCTTAAGAAATGAAGTTTATTTGGTTTAACATCCCACCAACAGTATTCCAGTCATTTGGGGACTATGTATATTTGAAGCTAAACTGCAGTATAACATCATAGACACATAGCATGATACCACACCCAGTCACATTATCCTGACACCGGGCCAACCTGTCCTACCCTTTTATGCTGAGCGCCAAGAAGGTAATTATACCAGTACCATTACATGTATTTACGACTTTAAAATGTTGCGACCAGTGATTAAACCTATGCCTCTCGCTCCAAAGACAGACACAAACAACTCTGCTAACAGTTAAAGAAATGAAGATGCTAGTGTAAACAAAGTGATTTCCTTTTTTTTTTTAATTTACCTAAAGGGCTACAACTCCTGACCAAATTGGGTGGATATCTGCCATAATTAAACTTGTCTGAGAGATTATGACTATAAACATTAGCAAGAGGGCCAAGATGGCCCTGTGTCGCTCACCTGAGTAAGACTGCTGTGTTAGGCATGATTACAAAAAATGTAGCATCTAAAGTGTTTGCAATGTTTTCCTAACATTTGACTAAGTGACCTAGATTTTGATCCTACCAAAATTTGTACTCATCTAGGATTTCATGCAGTTATCATTCTTATTATAATGGGACAAAAATGTAGCCTCTAGAGTGTTCACATGGTTTTTCTAAAATTTGCCCCAGTTTTGAACTCATCCTTTTTGTAACACAAGCTAGAAACATTTTTCAAAATTTTATGAAGATTGGGCTAAAACTGTGGCCTCTAGAAAGTTCATAAGGCTTTTTTAATTTGACCTGGTCCTAGTTTTTAACCCCACATGACCCAATTTCCTATGGGCCAAAAGGCCAGTGTTGGCAATTGTTGGACGACGACAAAAGGCGGTCACAAAAGCTCATCCTGAGCACAAGTGCTTAGGTAAACTAACAAAAAGTTTAAAGAAAGTTGCTTAAAAAAATAAGATGCTAAAGTGTAAACAAACTTATTGTGGATGGCAGACATTCAACAATCCTAATAACTCATCCTAAGCATATGTGCTCAGGTGAGCTCAAAAGAAGTTTCAAGGTAGGAGGTACACCATCAATTCAAAGAAACAAGTGAAAAAAATAAAAAAAAAGTTCAAGAGAGAGACAGAAAGGACTGTGAAACCATACATACACACAGAGTATGTGCTGCAAGTGGAAGGACAGTGATGTAAATGAAAACAAAGCACTGTAAGTATAATGTGATTATTGTATTCAGAAAGAATAAATGTGGCTTCCAGTGTTAGCTAAATATTAGTTTCTTTGGCGCATCTGCACACACAACTTAAATTTTCAAATTGCCATGACAAGTAACATGATGAAAAATCAATGTCAAGTAGTCTATTAGTTATAAAATTTAAATCAAAATTCATTTATTTAATTTTTTATCAAGATTGTAATACAACATTTTTAACAGTCTCTCGACTAATGGAATCCTAAAATAACTGCATATCACGGATAGTGAGCCTTTGTAAGGTCTACTCTAAGTCTCACCAAATTAAATCCTGATCTATATTTTAAGTAAAAATACATAAAAACTTACAAGCGAGACAAAAAAAATACATTTTTTTTATCAAGACAACCATAAAATATCAAATATGAAACATAGATTATTGTTTATTTCAAAAGATTAAAAGAAACACAGCTGTTTAATTTGCATCCGATTCACATTCCATGAAGTGTTAAAAAGTAAATGCAATCAGGGTCTAAAAAGTTTAATGAATAATAAACACTTTTGGATAAACACTCATATCAAATCTCTGTAGCTACTGCAGAACACTTAAAGGACTGTCTATCATTTCATTTTAGTTTGTATGTATATCTTGTTACATCTTTATTTAAATGAATAGAAGTGAAAACAAAACCTGGTATCACTGTCAATAACCTTTGCATGCATTATAGACAATTAAGCTACGTTCCTGGGTTGGTTATTCAATAAATATCATCTTAAAATTTTGAACTTCTTTAAGCTGACCAGTGATAAGAACGATCACAATGCTTTAAAATAAATACCACAGAATCTTAAAAATCATGTTATTGCAATAAAGATATAATTCGTAGAGTTAATGGTAGTGTTTCTGAAGCTGTGACCATGTGACCAGGTTCTGGATGCCGAATGTATTAACAAAAACCTGAGATATGAATTATATCACCTATATCAGCAAACAATATATACAAATAGACCACAACTCCTGTACCCTATGGAATCAGAGATGGGTGTGTATCAAAAACCATCATCAATCAAAATTGGTCTAACAGGTTCTTATCCTTGAAAGTCAGATTTACACATCAATGAGAGTTGCAATGTGGCAATGGTACAAAAACATCATAAAACAAAGTCAGCATGCTGGACACATCCAGGATGATCTAGATCTGTTTACATGGAGTACAGGTTTAAGATAATAAGAGGTTTAAACAGAAGCCAATAAGTGATGTGTGATAGCCCGTCTGGGTGTGCCTCTATTTGTATTTAGCGATCAATTCCCTAAGTTTATTCTCGTTTGCGCCAACAATCGCATCATCCTTAAGCTGAAACATTATAAAATACATTTATCATATAGATGAGTATAATTGCAATTAATTCATAAATGCATGTAAGCAAACTTCATTTGAATAATGAAACGAATGAACCATAATAATTATATTACAAGAGCACTAAATGACAAAGTATTATTGTGATCTTAACATATCTAGGCATCAAGTTCTAACAACTTATACTTATCCCTCTCTTGAGTCCTGGGTTGGAGTCTGGGGAGGTCATGAAAATTTCTTGCCCCTAGTAGGGATTGAACTCAAACCTTCCCACCAATAGTCAATGAAAACTTCCTTTGGACCATTACCCCTCAACTATATGAAGATCATAAAGAATGTGCGTCATCTACACTAAGACAACTAGGAGTAACATAGTCCATTGTGTGTTAAATAAGATCCTTTTTTTTTTTTTTTACTAAAATCATTTCATAACTGCAGAAAATTGCTTTGCAAGTAACGAAGACTCCATGGTTGCATGGACAGATAAGGAACTCTTTTTACCCTTTCATCATTCTTCAAATGACGGGGGCATAAAAATGAAATTTAAATTTATTTGAATTTTTTTTAATCATTAGCTATCTGAAACTCCAGACCTACCAATAAAAGCTGCAATTAAGATTTCTATGGTAAATGCAGAAAACTGGCATTTTTTTATGATCTACAATTACTCTTAACCTAGTGGGTTCAGTACCAACCATAATCTAACCAGGTCAATATATAGTTTCCAAGTTTAATCATGTTTTTTCTTAAAAAAAACAACAAACTACAGATGCTTAGTTAATCTATTGAATGATGTGTGGTACAGTGAGCTTAAAACTTACCTCTTCTCCGTTCTTGAAGACCTTAAATGTTGGCATGGCTGAAACACCATAGTCACGAGCAACATCCTGAAAAATAACAATACTTGTACTTTAATCATACATACAAACCTGAATCAACAGTCACCTAATAATAGAGGTCACCTGACAATATCGTTACATGTAACAGGTGAACACACATTTTTAATTACTATTAATAACAGTCAACTGCTTACAGCAGTCAGTAGACTCATGTCTCAGACGCGCAATTTCATGTGAAAAGCATTCCCATGGCAACCCTAATGGCTTGGTTGTCTCCTGCTGATGTCACCTAGTTGCTACCCGAAAAACATCCCAGGATAATCCCTACTTGCACAGGGAGTAGGAATGGGGTAAATCGTAATACTTTTTTATTGTTAAATCTTCTTAGCTGCTTAGCAACTTTGACATCTTGGTCTTAGGACTTGAATAGATCTGCTGCCTGTCAAATCTGACAAAATCATGTATTGACAGGTGGCCTGTTTGATTTGTTATTGTTTTAACACCTATGACAATGGCATCCTTTACCCCTCATCTTAGTTATCAATGGATAAACATCCTTTTTCTATAAATTACAAGTTTATTTACTCTCAGTAAATGTATATACATGTATAAATATTTCAAGTTGACTCAATAACAAAGAGAGAGAGAGAAAGAGAGAGAGTGAGTGTGTACAGCCAGAGAGAAACAGACAGACAGCTTGTAACTTGAAATGACAGAATAATAAAATAAATGAGGGTTTGGTGCAAAACTATTGTAACTACATACAAATAAAGATGAAGTTACAATAGTTTTACAAGCCCTCAAGATGTTACAGGAGAAGATATTCGATTTAACATAAAATACACATTACATAGAAACAAGAGAGTTCTCCTGAACACACCGTGTCACTTTCTGAAGAATGACGGAACTAGAAATGTGTCCAGAGGACATAGATGCCCCCACTCATTGCATTTTCCAAAACAAAGGCCAACACCCAGGTGCGCAAGTCATGTCCAGAGTAATATATCCATAAAGTTTCAAGCCTGTAGTACAAATACTTTCAGAGTTACATGCATCACAAACATAAAATTCCATTTTTTTTTTTAAAAAAAAAAGGCCTATAACACAGTCAACATCAACAAAGGTTGGATAAAAATACCTAGGTGCACAAGTTCATGTCCTGAATAATATATCCATGATGTTTCAAGTCTGTAGTACAAATACTTTCTGAGTTACATGCATCACAAGCATAAAATTCCATATTTTTCCAAAAACAAAGGCCCATAACTCAGTCAACTTCAATGATGGTTCGACAAAAATACCCAAGTGTGCAAGTTCATGTCCTGAATAATATATCCATGAAGTTTCAAGTCTGTATTACAAATACTTTTGGAGTTATGTGTGTCACAAAGTTTTGGGACGGACGAACAAAGGCAAATCTATATGTCACTCCCACACCCATTTTTGGTGGGGGCATAAAAAGTGTGATAGATAGACAGACAGGCGATGGAAATGTGATTTGTGTGTGTCACCTCTGCATACAGCAGAAAAATGACAAACTTTATTTATATACAGAAATGATATTTTATCTTTAAAATTGAACTAGAACTATCACTAAATGTGATTAATACCCCCGCAATACTGCTTTAGAAATGATGAAGTTATTAGGATTAAGAAGAAGAGTATGAAAAAGACATTTTTACATTAGTTTTTTTTCCAGATTTTTGGCTGGGTTACATAGGTTATGCTTGACCATTGTATGAAATTGTTTTGAATTCCAACCAGTAGTTTTAAAGTTAAGCTCCGGACAAGGAAAAGTAACAAAGGGCAATAACTCTGTAATTACAATAGATAGAGTTATGGTTCTTGTGCATTGCACTTCCTCTTATTGTGGTTGACAATTGTATGAAATTGTTTTGAATTCCAACCAGTTCTTTTCAAGTTATGCTATGGACAAGGAAAAGTAACAAAGGGAAATAACTCTGTAATTACTCTAGATAGAATTATGGTTCTTGTGCACTGCACATCCTCTCATTGTGCTTGACCATTGTATGAAATTGTTTTGAAATCCAATCAGTACTTTACAACTTATACTACGGACAAGGAAAAAAAATACAAAGGGCAATAACTCTGTAATTACTCTAGATAGAGTTATGGTTCTTGTGCACTGCACTTCCTCATATTGTGGTTGACCATTGTATGAAATTGTTTTGAAATCCAACTTGTACTTTTCAAGTTATGCTCCGGACAAGGAAAAGTAACAAAGGGCAATAACTCTGTAATAAGTCAAGATGGAGTTATGGTTCTTGTGCACTGCACTTCCTCTCCATGTGCTTGATCATTGCATGAAGTTGTATTGAATTCCAATAACGCAACGGACCGATGGACCTACCGACCAACCGACCACCGGGTAACTCCTATATACCCCCCCAAACTTCGTTTCGGGGGTATAACAAGTGCTGTCCCAAGGCATCGCACTCCATTTTTCTGAGTACTGGATAGTTTAATATTACAATAACTATTTGGAGTGTTAACATTAACAAGAAACTTGTCAAATTACACGAAACCAAGTTTTCAAGTGTCGCCCCAGGCAACAAAACTATTTTTAGTAACAGTGACCTTGACTTTGTATCTCAATTCCAAACTTCCTCCTCCCATAAGGTATCTATATACTAATCTGATTATCATACCTCACTCTTTAAAAAAGTTATTTGATGGACACTAAAAATCTATTTTAGTAACAGTGACAAGGCCCTATCACCCTGCAAAATCAATTCCTGAATCTTCCTTTTCACATACGGTATCAAACTATTATTTTCTACAAAATATGAAAACTTTATTTCTATTCTTACAGGAGATATTCAACAGAAACTAAATGTTTGATGCTCAACCATCCAACAACAACATACCCCATTTTAATAACCAGGATTTTTGTTGTAAAACTGGTTAATAACATGTGGCATATTACAAATTATTGAGTCAAAATACAAACCACTAGTTTTGGTACTTACTGAAATTACATGGAAAACATTAACCTAAAATATTTGAAGTTTTCAGGGGAATTTAGACTTTTTTTTTCTAAAATTGATAGCAAAAAAGAAATTAAGTTGAAAAGGGGAATAACTGTAAAAATGTATTTAAAAGTTACTTGTACTTCTGAAATCATTTCCTTTTGAGAAAGTGATCAAGTATTTCAACCTTGAAGTGAATATAATGTTTGGCTGTTTTTGAGAAATCGACTTGGAGAAAAAGCTTAACACAAAATTTTAAGTTGAGCAAGACCAAGTTGGTTGTCACAAAATTTGCCTGTCCTCCAATTTTATCAAATTAAGGTTAAAGACTGGTTGACATTTGTTACAGTTAGAGAATGGACACTGTTAATTTTGTATTGGCTGAGACAATGTGACAAATTTTGATAATGACTGGTTCATGTTTGTTAAAGAGTCAGGGAGCGGACACTGTTTATCTTGCAATTTTTCATCAATTCAGGGGCCATAACTCTGGAGTGTATGGGACATGCTAACCAGTTACCGAACTGGCCGAGATATTGTGCTCATATAAATTTTGACATACATTTTGATTAGGTTTGGTAAAGATTGTTTCACGTTTGAGTTGAAGAGCAGATGAAATCAGTTGATACCGCCCCTCAACTCCACTGCCCAGTCGTCCCAGGTGAATCTATTTGTCCTGTTACTCATCTGGCATATAAAAAGGGGTATAAATGTGCAAAAATAATTTTAGGGCTCTGCATTCAACCGATTTCCAAAACAAACAAGATAGTCAGTAGAACTGTCAGATGCTCCCCGAAGAACGTCATTGTTACAAATAAGGCCTTGGTCAATGGGTGGGAGGATATGTTAAGGACCAGAATGGGATCATCAGCACATGCTTATCATGTAAAGAATCCAGGTAATGCGCATCTCCTCTTGGTAATAAAGCTTCACATAAAGTTTTGTTGAAATCAAGCCGTTAGTTCCTGAGATATAGTCCGGACAAGGAAAGTGTGACGGACGAACGAACGAACGGACAGACAAAGCGGCGACTATATGCGTCACCTTCAGTGAGCATAAAAAAAGGTAAAAAAAAGCTCTTAACTCTCTAAACAGTAAACCATATTATATATTCTTGCTTCTTTTGATGAGACAGAAGATAAAATGGTAAATACTTTGGTGTCCCCCAAGATCACACAGGGGTCAGGCCCCTCCCCAAAAATTTTACTTAGGACCTTTCAGCTCAAAGCTGTTGAAATCCCCATTCCTAAATCATATCTATTCTCCTCATCAGATGAGATGTTTTACCAACTCTAATTTGGAGACTTAGTAACAGTTTACCATTTAATATGATAATACGTGTTACTCATCAGATCTTTCATTGATTTTTTTTAAGTTTTTATACTACTGAAAATTAAGTCATACATTTCAATGTGTGCTCATATCAAAGAGGTTAACCAACACTCTTGACATATGACTGGATATTTGAAATAGTGTTTAATGGCCTAAACAACAATTAGCTGACATGATTATGATTGACATTACTAGCATATTGAATTTTGTAGGGTTTTGTTTAAATGATATCTCCTCTTAAATTAGGCAAATGACATGAATATCAGTCAACAACATGGTAGTAGGGGCCATAACTCTCTTAAAAATTGAGGAACCAGGTCACGTCAACAATATGCGTATCTACTCTTGGTAATAAAGCTTCCCATAAAGTTTCACTGAATTCAAGCCATTAGTTCCTGAGAAATAGCCCGGACAAGAATCATGCAACATGAACTATAGGCCAAAAAGTCAAGGGGCCATAACTCTTAAAAATTGAGGAACAGGTCACGCCAATATGCGTATCTACTCTTGGTATAAAGCTTCCCATAAAGTTTTGTTGAATTCAAGCCATTAGTTCCTGAGAAATAGCCCAGACAAGAATCATGCAATATGTACTATAGGCCAAAAAGTCAAGGGGCCTTTATAACTTTATAACATGCTGACGATATGCGCATCTCCTCTTGGTAATAAAGCTTCCCATAAAGTTTCGATGATTTCAAGCCATTAGTTCCTGAGAAATAGCCCGGACAAGAATCATGCAATATGTACTATAGGCCGAAAAGTCAATGGGCCATAACTCTTTGAAAAATTTAGGAACCGGATCATGCTGAGGATATGCGCATCTCCTCTTGGTAATAAAGCTTCCCATAAAGTTTTGTTGAATTCAAGCCATTAGTTCCTGAGAAATAGTCCGAACAAGGAAAGTGTGACGGACGAACGAACGGACAGACGGACGGACGAAGCGGCGACTATATGCGTCACCTTCGGTGAGCATAAAAATAATAATAGATTTTCAAACAAAATCATAAATTATAACCTGACTAAAATATTGTATGAAAATGTCAATAGTGAAATGAAAAAAAAAGTAAATAATAAGAAAAAATACTTGGGTAAGTTTTGACCTCAAAATTGGGTATGTTTTGACCTCAAAAAGTGGGTACGTTTTGGTTTGAGTACGTTTTGACTCGCTCCCTTATAAAATCTCAACCATTTGAACTTCGACAGTCATTCTGTAGGAAACTTGCGATGGTATTTTGGATTATCGGCTGACTCATCCTCTGATTGCATCAAATCGGTTTCGGCAACTTTCAGGGCAAGAAACACCAACTGCAAATAAAGGTCTTTGGCTTTCGTCATGTTTATGTTTCTTGGACGCCATTTTGATTCAGTCTGGTTCCCTGCATTCTACACTGCTAAGTGGGGCCTACTAAAAGTCGGTCTCCAAATTATCGACGGTCTCCGCCGGTCTCCGAGACCGGAGACCGTCGTTTAGTATGTAGTATATGGGTGGGGTAGGGGGGATAGATCGGAGACCGGCTGAGACCGTCTACATTTATAACCAAGTCTTGTTATTGTTCAATTAATGCAATTTTAGACCTGATATTAGAAAAAAAAATGATGTAATGTTTACTCAGATAATATATGATCTGACAGATAAGAAACCAGCCGAGACCGTCTACATAAAACCTTTCACATTATTTGAAATTAAAGTCTTCATAATTGATCAATTAACGCTATTTTAAATCGGAAATTCCGAAAGTACTTTGATGTTATGCACATTCAAAAGATAAATAAAGTATTAATTGGTGTAATTAATTTACACTGTTTCACACATTGACATTATTAATGGTAGGTATTTCACGAGAAATTATTTGTTTGGCCATTAGCAAGTTTCAAATTTAACCATGAATAAGTACGCATGTACTAGGCCATACATTTGTATAAATTAATAAACAAATTTCTATTTAATAAATTAATGTCTATGTTGAAATTAACTGAATAACTGAATCATAAAATTGCCTGATTTGTTTGATAATTAATTGAATGACGAGTGAGAACATAAAACAAGGAATAAAAGTTTAGATACAGCAGATAAGACAACGTCATCCGAAAAACGTAACATAAATATATCTATAATGTCAATAGCTACTGAATCATTATGGGGTTATTTGCGCGATAAAGGTCATTTACTCAGGGATACTGCACGTGCACGTTATTGTTTGTAATATAATTTAAGAGCAACTGCTCATGTGTCTTTCAATTAAAAATATATGTTTAGAAACAAGCAAAGAAACTTAAAAGTTTTTTTTTTATTATGGTTCATTAAATAAATTTACATGTATATATGTTATATAATTTTTGCTTTTATGATAAATGGACGGGTTTAATACAGTTATAAACATTCACTGGTTGATCTACAAGAATGCGTATAATAGTAATAATAGTGTTGTCTATAAGCTTAAAACATTTAGTACAAAAAAGATGCTAATATATGTATATAACAATTAGAAGTTATAAAAATTTAAACATACTTGGTGAAAATAATTTGGAATATATCTTTCTCTTAAATCTTTATATCTTTCTCTTAAATCTTTATATAGTAGACAAACGCATACAGAATGGTGCTCGTCTTCTTGATCATTTAGATAACAATCAAGGATCTAATTAGATTGCAGTCTATTACATAATTTAGCACCTGGTGCTACTGGACACGTGCCATTAAGCGTGCTGACTCAAGGAACACAATACACAGTCACATTAACCCGCAGCAGATGATATGTTTGATGTAATGATTTTTATATGTTTTTTTTTTATATTTATACTTTACATCTTCCCAAATCCATAGTATAACACGAAAGTAAGATATATCCTCCACAAATTTTTCATAAGTATTCAACTAAACATGATATGAACCAGTATAAATTCATCCTCATTATAAACAGCTTAAAACGATTGTAAAAAAACTATTGTATCTTTTCATTTTGATAAAATTCATGCACTGCTTTGCCATGTTTATCCTGAGTTTGATGAGTTTGACGAAATGTATGTGTACTGGATTTTGATTGTTTTTAATTTTTTGTTCTTTATTTTTAAATTTTAAATAAATAATATTTTCTATTTTAGTTTTCTTTTTATTTACATGTACATTTCATTAAAATATAAGATCAACGGTCTTCTTCAATTGGACACATTCTAAATAAAATCATATAATATCTAGATGATTATGATGATAACTATTGAAGTAGTATGGCAGGGACACTCGATATACCGCCTCGGGCACACACTTCCGTGATTAAGTGTGGACAATTATGGCATGTGTCAGTCACTGTAATACACATATTCACACACACACACACACACACATATTGAGCAAAGAGAGAGAGAGAGAGAGAGAGGGAGGGAGGTGGGACAAGAGAAAGAGAGATTTAGAGAAAACATTTTGCTACAATATTTTGTTTAACTATCATTTGATTAATATTACGAAACTCAAAACAGACAACAAATAATAATTAAATGCGTATTTCATTTAAAATGATTATTTGCTTACACCACTAGTGAATTAATCAAAAGATAAATAAATAATTTACATCTTAAATTAAATCATTAAGTCCCCCTTAACCTATTTGGCTATAATTTGAGAAACCGTTACATCAAATACTAGAGAAATATAGGGATAGAATGAGACAAATAAAGACAATATTTTGTAAATATGAGTAAGGGAGCCTTCATTGGATAACAACATAATAAAAAAAAAAAAAGTAAATGCGTAATTCAGATTCTAATTCGATATAAAACTGCAGAAATACACCTAATTAAGCTACTATCTACTAAACGACGGTCTCCAGTCTCGGAGACCGGAGACCGTCGAAGACCGGAGACCGTCTTTTAGTAGACCCCCTGATAGGTCACTCTGCTATTGTACAGTTTGGAAACCTGACTAATCGACATGAAAGGGTGAAAGTGCTTTAAATCAACTGAATCACATTTTTATTTTTCGTACTCAACAATTTTCAATCAGCGTTGATCTGAATCACTGAACTTATATAGCAAATTGAAGCTTTATCATTATATCTTTTTATAAAGTGGATATATAAAAGTATATATAGACAGAGAGTGAACATATCAGTCACCATAGCAACGTACCCCCAAAAACCGCCGCACTTTGCTAATATTATTAATATTCTATCATTAATTTCAAAATAAATTTATTTTACAACGTCAAAAACGCGCGAAATTGATATAGACGTATGATTTGACGTCAAGTTAAAAAAAAATGACCATGGCTTATGAAATGATGGAGTTTTCTTTGCCACAGATGACTGAGTA
This sequence comes from Solen grandis, assembly GCA_021229015.1. NCBI lineage: Eukaryota > Metazoa > Mollusca > Bivalvia > Adapedonta > Solenidae > Solen > Solen grandis. Next base: position 97,993,398 of record CM037777.1, read on the forward strand.
AAAACTGAGCTTCAATACTGTTTGAGCAAACAGAAGAGATCCTGATCAGACAGATTCTATAGAAACTGTCTGAACTTGGTCTGCTTCATTTGCCTTTGTGTGAAAATGAGTCTATATGAAGTATAGAATTAAAATGACACTGCAGACACTAACCACTTGGATACCAGAATCGGTCACTTCATAGATAAAAAATGTTGAGATAGGAATGGACTTTATATATATTTTGATAGAGAACAAGAGCCATGTTGACATGCCCATCCCCCGCCGAATGCTTGCTCTTTAGAAGATGTGTTGGAGAGTGGAATATTTCATCTTTAAAAGAAAATTTTTGGTAATGAAGACTGATGTTTGAAGTGATGATAGATATGAAACCCATGTGAAGACCTACTAATTCCCCTATTTTGAGGTCTACAGGTAAAATGTCAAGGTCACTGTGACAAAAATAAAGCCTGGAAAATAACAAAGGGTAATAACAGTTTCTAAACAAGAGTGCCAGTGATGCCACAATATACACCGCCACAAAATATAAAGACCAAGAGGGGTCTTTTAATTATTGCTTTTAACATTTCTGTAAGCATAATGAAGTCTGTAAGACCAATTAATTTAGCTGAACAGAGATAGAACCCTAAAAATGCTTCCAATATGACAGTAGGTCAAATAGCAGTATCAATTTGAATCCTTTTTTCTTTCTCCCCATAACTCTTGCAAAAATCACTGTACAAGAAAATCCTTGCCTTATGCACTTTTACCTGTTTAGAAACTTGAGTTGTGTTTTAAAGAGACCATGTTTAGAAAGGCATAACTATTGCAAATATTGATGAACATCAAAGCCCCTGCTTTGTGCATATCTACCCAGTATAGTAATGACATTGCCCAAGTTTTGAAAAGATTAGGTCAGAAACATACAAGAAATTGCATTCCCAAAGCTGAAATATCAATCAGCTAAAAAGACTAAGTTTCAGGGGACACAAATCTTGCAAAAATTAATGTACCGGAAAATCACGACTTCATGCACATCTACCCATTATAGTAATGATATTGACCAAGTTTTGAAAAGATTCATTCAGAAATGTAGGAGGAGTTGCGTTCACAAGGCTGCAATATCAATCAGCTACAGAGACTAAGTTTCAAGGTACACAAATCTTGTAAAAATCAATGAACCATAAAATCGCCACTTCATGAACACTTACCCATTAAAGTAATGACATTGACCAAGTTATAAAAAGATTCATTCAGAAATGTAGGAGGAGTTGCGTTCACAAGGCTGCAATATCATTCAGCTACAGAGACTAAGTTTCAAGGGACACAAATCATGTAAAAATCAATGAACCATAAAATCACCACTTCATGCACATCTACCCATTATAGTTATGATATTGACCAAGTTTTGAAAAGATTCATTCAGAAATGTAGGAGGAGTTGCGTTCAAAAGGCTGCAATATCATTCAACTACAGAGACTAAGTTTCAAAGGGACACAAATCATGTAAAAATCAATGAACCGGAAAATCGCCACTTCATGCACATTTACCCATTATAGTTATGACACTGACCAAGTTTTGAAAAGATTCATTCAGAAATGTAGGAGGAGTTGCGTTCACAAGGCTGCAATATCATTCAGCTACAGAGACTAAGTTTCAAAAGGACACAAATCTTGTAAAAATCAATGAATCGGAAAATCGCCACTTCATGCACATCTACCCATTATAGTAATGACATTGACCAAGTTTTGAAAAGATTCATTCAGAAACGTAGGAGGAGTTGCGTTCACAAGATATGAACGTACGGACGTACAGACGTACGGACGGACGGACAGACGGAGAAGATGACGCCAATATACGACCGCCTCCGGCGGCGTATAAAAATTAAGAAAGGTAGAGTTATCATTCTTGTGCACTGCACTCTTCCTCAATAAGATCTATCCACCTTTGAAGTATCAAGTTGATACCTCAAATACTTTTCGAGTTATGCTCCGAACAAAAATGTGGGACAGAAGGACAGAGACTATTACCATTAAAAAGTCGGGACTTTCAAAGTATGTCGAGATATACTAAATGTCAAGACTCTCAATATCGACAAAACGAGTCTTAACTGTATTTACACGTAAAAAGACTTTGAACTATCAATTTATCTAACAGAAGTTACATTATCCTGGTGGCAAAACTGAGTTTACTGTGGTTAGATATCCAAAATGTCTGATGGATGAAAATTTCAAATCATTACAGTCACAATTATTGGAAACAATTAAAACAGAGATCATAATTATATAAAATATTGTATACTTTAATCCACTATTGAATATAACATGCAAAATACACTATGTTCATTGGTTATGAGGCTCAATGACTCACACCTGGTCACCTGCCTTAAATGGCCAATATGGCCTTTGACTGGCTTCTTAAACCAGGTTTGTCTGTATCATAATCAAATCCCTTCTGAAACTAATGGGCATAGTTTGAGTATAAGTATGAAAATCATACTCAAATACCATTTTCAATTTCAAGAACATGGGGCCTGGAAAACGGATGGGGTGTGAAAAAGTAGCTTATATTGATCATGTTGTGATAAGGTGAACTAAACAAGAGGGCCATGATCGCCCTGAATTGCTCACCTGGTATCATTAGGCTATGTAAAATCAAGTGACCCCTGGCGCAGAGCCAATTTTGACCCCAGAGTCATGATTTGAATCTTGACCTCTTGGTAGAGGTCTATTAGCCCATCTTACATACCAAATATCTAAACTCCAGACCTTGTGGTTTTTGAGAAGAAGATTTTTCTAGTTTTTTTTCCAAAATAAGTCTATGTAAAATCAAGTGATCCCTGGGTTTTTATATTAGCCTATGTAAAATCAGGTGACCCCTATGGTGGGGCCAAATTTGACCCCAGGGCCATGATTTGAACAAACTAAGTATAGATCCACTAGACAATGCATGATTCATGATTTGAACAAACTTGGTAGAGGTCTATTAGCCCATGTTACATACCAAATATCTAAACTCCAGGCTTTTTGATTTCAGGATTCTCCTATATTAGTCTATGTTAAATCAAGTGACCCCTGGGGTGGAGCAAATTTTGACCCAAGGGTCAACTTAAAAGAGATCCACTAGACAATGCTACACACCAGGCCTTGTGGTTTCTGAGAAGATTTTTCAAGTTTTTTCCTATTTTAGCCTATGTAAAATCAGGGACCCCTTTGGTAGGGCCAAATTTGACCCAATGGTCATGATTTGTATAAACATGGTAGAGACCCAGTAGACAATGCTGCACACAAAATATCTTAACTTCAGGCCTTGTGGTTTCTGAGAAGAAGATTTTTCAAGTTTTTCCTATATTAGCCTATGTTAAATCAAGTGACCCCTGGGGCGGGGCCAACTTTGACCCCAGAGTCATGATTTAAACAAACTTTGTAGAGATCCACTAGACAATGCTACACACCAAATATCTTAACTCTATGCCTTGTGGTTTTTTAGAAGAAGATTTTTCAAGTTTTTTCCTATATTAGCCTATGTTAAATCAAGTGCCCCTGGGGCGGGGCCAATTTTGACCCCAGGGTCATAATTTGAAAAATCTTGGTAGAGAGTCATAAGATCATGCTACATACCAAATATCTAAACTCCAGGCCTTGTGGTTTCTGAGAAGAAGATTTTTCAATTTTTTTCCCTATATTAGCCTATGTTAAATCAAGTGACCCCTGGGGCGGGGCCAATTTTGACCCCAGGGTCATAATTTGAAAAATCTTGGTAAAGAGTCATAAGATCATGCTACATACCAAATATCTAAACTCCAGGCCTTGTGGTTTCTGAGAAGAAGATTTTTCAAGTTTTTTTTCTATATTAGCCTATGTAAAATCAGGTGACCCCTTGGCAGGGCCAAATTTGACCCCAGGGCCATAATTTGAACAAACTTGGTTGTGATCTACTAGACAATACAGCACACCAAATATCTAAACCCCAGGCCTTGTGGTTTCTGAGAAGAAGATTTTTCAAGTTTTTCCTATATTAGCCTATTTTTAATCAAGTGACCCCTGGGGCGGGGCCAATTTTGACCCCAGGGTCATAAT
>CM037777.1:97997555-98047508 GCA_021229015.1 Solen grandis
CCTTCCCAAGGCGCAAAATACTTGTAAAACTCATGAACCATCGAGAGAGATTAGTATAAGCTGTAAGAACTTGTGTAAGGTGTGTAAGGAAATAAATAATAAACCAAGGATCCCTGACAGAAATAATAATAACCCAAGGAACCCCGAAGTGACATTGTACTCTTTTCCTGTGTGCGGTTCGTATTTAGGAAAAAAATTTCGTATTTACCAAATATTGTAGACTTTGTGACAGGTTGATTATTGGATAACACCAATTAGGATTGAGGACACGATAAAAAAATAGGAATACAATTCTTAGGGCTCCAAACATAAAAAGCAATCATCTTTCTTCAGTCAATAAAATCTTTATCTAAAGTGGTTGACATATTTGACATAATCCAATCTTCCATATAATTCACATAGATAAGCTTCATGGGGTGATATCTCTTATTATACACCACGTGACCTTCCCATATTAAATTTCCTTACACACCCCATTTGAATACGAACATTTTTGTTAAAAATGTTCACGCCTAAAAATAGATTTTCGACATCTCGATCGGTAGGCGCTTATTTAAATATGCATTTTCGTAAATAACGGTGCCTGAATACTCTACTCTTCAATAGACAAGTTCAAACTGTACAAACTGTACTACTGCCTTTGAATAGTTTTCCAATTGATTAGCATGTTAATATCAAATCTCATGCAGAGAATAGGCTAACGCCTAGGTTGACATAACCTATCTCGACTATCAACGTCCATTGTGTGTGATATTTATAACAGTTGTAATATCTTTTGAATATAAGATGTGTTTGATTAAGCAAAACCCCGCATTGATTATGTATTTTATTATAATGTTACAGATTCGAACACAACAGAAACACAGAATCTTGCATTCGAAACACTTCACCCTTTTAAAGAATATTTTCTGCTGATTGGGGAGTAGACACGATTAAGCCAATAGATGAATGCTGTTGTTATACATAGTTTAAGCTTTTTAATTTACATCGATTAGGAAACAAGTTCTTACAATCTTTACTAATCTCTCTCGACGTGTTGGATCAGTACTTGGCGCCTGGGAAGGTCAGGAAAAATCCTTGCCTCCAACGGGGTTCGAACACATAAAATTCGGATCCGCAAGCGGGTATGTTACCACTGAACCACGGTGTCCTTGTTAATACATGATTGTACGTAAAAAGCAACCCTTTAACAAACTACATGTATAAATAGAAGTTTGTTATTAAAATATTGGACACGTATATACAAATGTATAAGGATAACTGGATAACACTATGATACATGTCTAAAGTCAAGAAAAGAATAGTTTAGCATGGGATTTTATAGATTGTCAGATCTGTTCGGAGAAATAACAGGTGATTCATGTCCATTTAAATTACCCACAGCGATATATCGGTATTTTGAATTTATTTTCCTTTTTGAATTTGAAGTTGAAATAGAAAGTGACCCCCGTCTGTCATCCTGCAGAACTTTTCAGAGCTATCTAATACTTGACGCTTTCTAGGAAGCATTCAGTGACTATAAGTCGCCAAAGGATGATGAATTACGTCCCAGAATATTTTAGCACAGAGTATTTTAAATTGAAGAATAAGACACCGAAAATGGATTGGATTTTTATAAATAGAGTTTCTTCTTTAGATCTGCCAGACTTAAAGGAATTTCAAATTTTCAAATGTTTTGCCCCTTCGTCATTTCGGTGAGACGTATTTTATCATTCTTTTTAAAGTAAATCCATTGCCTTCCTTCTCGTTTTCAATAAAGCGAATAAGTTTTTTTTTCTCTTCTTTTGCTGACTAAAACAATCACCCACCATCAGGCATGGCCATCCTGTCTTCACAGAAGAAGTAAATTATTTTGTAATTAAAAGTCTGTGTATGGCATCAGTTTCAAGTGTATTTTTTATGATTAATTAAAAGAAATAAAACCGGTGTTAAAAAAGCATGATCTTTTGTAAAACTAATTGGTTCTAATTGTAGAATGAACTCCTCATTTAAAACAAGATTGTGACATAATTATTTGTTTAATTAACCAATTTGTCTGTTGCAATAAGCATTTTATAATATTTTAGAAACGAATCCCGTTTGTTTATAGCCGTAATTGTTTCTTTTCCATAGGTAGTCCCGAAATGATTTTCCATTCTACTCTGTGATAAATATATATGAATTTATCCAAAATCGTTTGCGGAAAAGGGTCTTTGCATTCAACAAACATAGAGATTGTTGCATTTATTCAGATTTCAAAATAGATGATTGTTTTATAGTACATCAAATTGTATATATCGCATTGCAGAAATTAATCGTGACGCTAGTTATTGTGACAAAATATGAATAATCAAAAACCAAGACAATTATGTGTGCACTACCTTGCACTTAAATTTACAGTAAAAAATACATGAGTGTAACTGGTACTTACAATTAAGCTTAAAGTATGTACTGAAAGTCTCTGAGATATAGGTTCCTTTCTATTGTTTATTTGCAAGGTTTAACCCAATTATTGGTTTGAAAATTTATCTAAATTTAGTGATAAAGCCTGTCGTATATTTAATTTAATCATCTCATTCAGCCCATATGGTCTTAACATTTTGGTGTTGTTGTTTTTTTCATACTGATATCTAATTTTCAATTTAGAAATATTCCTTTTTTTCATAATTACAAAGTCAATCAATTAAACCATACATATTTATATTTTCCTTAATTTTTAAAAAAAATATAGGTGTGTTATCTATCATTTTTGTAATAAAGCAATCAATCACGACAGTAAATAGGGGCTGCCTTGGCCGAGTGATTACAGTCGTGGACTACAAATCTCTCAGCCCCTCGCCGCTGTGGGGTCGAATCCCAGTAGGGACTTCGGATTTTTTATGTGAGGAAGCCTTCCAGCTGGCTTCCGGTAGGTCGGTGGTTCTACCCGGGTACCTCTGTGTACTCGGGGTCTTCCTCCACCTGTAATTAGTTGGACGTCACTATATGATTGAAATACTATCGCAGCGACGGTAAACCCCAATACAACAACAACGGCGACAGTAAATTGTATTTTATTCTCCGAGACATCTTACTCGAGTTTCCGGAGTTCATTACCCACAAGCGTTTCGTCAATCACATGAATATTGGACTGCTAAATAAATACAGGGCATTTATTTGGTAAATTATTGTTATCATATGTTATATACCTATATATTTGCTACTATGCTATTTTAGTATATCCATACATGTGTGTATTTTCATGTTTATCAACATGTCGATTATGGTATTTATTATGAAGATCATTGTGAGGGCCATCATAGCAAATTATTACTTTTATCAATCTGATCACCAGCAACACCAAACATCATCATCATCATCATCATCATCCTTCCAACATTATCATTCCGACTCTGCATTTTTTTTTTTTTTTTTTTTTTTTGTTCTCATCCACCATCACATTGCTGCAAGCTAGACTACTCCTCAAACATGATAATCCATCTCAACACTACCATTACAAACACTAACACAATTGACATCAGTTATCACAGTCAATTATCATTATTGTAATTAAGTGTATACATGTATGTGTAAATGTACTGCCATATTTTAAGTCTTGTATTTCGTTTCGACAAGATATATAAATACTATATGGTATGATATTTACTGGCAAGTAAATCAAATCTCTACATCATATATTGATCCTTACGTCTGCATTGCCATCAAGGAACATACGAATGTGATGGGTTTTTTTTTTAAGATTACCTATGTGATGGTTACCAAATAATTTATTGATAAGTGAGTTATTTGATGAACTAATTATATGCTCTCTATCACTTTTTAATGACTTATTCATAATATCTGCTTGTTTGCTTTTTTTTCTTTCTTCATTGTATGTATGTTTTTGTTTGCTTCTCATAGTTTTGTTCCTTTAATATGTATGTCTTATCATTGTAATCTTCAATATTTTGGAGGAAATAAAGATATATACACAAGCGTTTCGTCAATCGCATGAATATTGGACTGCTAAAAATTGAAAATAAGAATGTTTTGAATAGATTTACATTAAAACACACACACACACATATACATATTCGATTTAATGTTCTAAATTCTCTAAATATTGGTAGCATATGACTGAACTGTGTTTGACTATTTTCCTATCAGTATTGTATGAATTCAAAAAAGCTGATGTAGCATTCCCACCCATTAAATGAATTCTCGTGTTTTGTAAAGCGTTTATTTTTTCTGATTATGAATGTATTTCTAAAATATGTATGTTTGTAGTATTTGATTAGTGATGAAATATGTGTATGCTAGCATACAATATGCACTAATGTATATGTACGATGATAAACCAGTATGGTTGGGTTGTATAAAAAGTGTGTTCTTTTCTGTTCTGTTAAACGCTCACATTCACTTATCTTTCTATTACAGATATCAATCCCGACTGACAAGCATACCTTTTACTTGTCATTGCCATTCAGTGTCTCGGGATGACTCGAGCAGTCTATATATAAAAGGTTCTTTCGGGGAAATCTGATGTCTGGAATGTATTGACTCAAGATGTTAGACAAGGGTCGAATTCCACCTACAATTCTTAGCACTAAGTAATACTTTAATACTTAATGGTGAATTCCATTGGTCTTGTTCATATATCATAATAAAAATAACCAAATAGTTATTGTTAGTTATTAAGGAAAAGTTTCATTTCGGCTTAGTCATGTACTTGAATATTTCATGATATAGTAATAATGGGACATGTATCTACCTAGTTTAAGAATTTAGGTTTTACTTAGCGTTAAGTATTGTTGGTGGAATTCGAGCCTGCAACAATTAGAATCGTGAAGACCGTGAGCTCTGCGCTGAAAATGCTCTTATGTATTAAGAATAGAGGATGATTGTTGGTTTTAGTGGAATATCATTTTAATCTATCGAGTGAGGAGGAAAATTGATATTTTTTATAGCGCAGCAACCAGTAAAAATATAAATTTTCCTCCTCACGTGAAAAAATAAAAAATAATATTCCACTGTAACCAAGACTATTTCTTTTCCGTCACACTTTACACATTGTAACTAAGCTCAGTATAATTTTTACCTTATGGGGAGCAATCGTTATTCAGTCTAAAATAGTCTAATAAAGGAACACAGAGAAATTGTGTAATCAACATTCCCTTAAGTAATTCTTGAAAAAATATGTCATTGTAGAAATCAATTGAAATTAAAAAAAAAAAAAAAAAAAAAAAACATCGGTGTGTTTTATAATTTACATATTGCAAAACAGTGAAACTTACAAAAATGGTTATATTCAGTGTTTGAAACAATGAATATTACTATTTTTAATTCACTGGTAATAATTTATAACCCACCGAAAAGCATTAAATAAAAGATTCTAGAGAACATTTCAGCAAAATAACAATTAAAAATAATTCTCGGCCACTCAACAAAATGAACAATACCAATGATATGATTCAAATGTACTACCTTCAAAGAGTTTATAAGTAGTGCATTGTCGAAATTTCCTCGTAAATTTGAACAATTTGAACCATTTTTAAACATCTTTTTAGAATTAGAGATATGTTCGTTCTAAATAAAATATAACTATCTACCTAATATTGTTTCTGAAAAATGTAGATTGTATAAATTTTCAAACACATTAAACATATTTCCCTTATATGTTAAGGTTACAGACAAACATTCATGTTAGCATTAATGTAAAAGGGACAGCAAAGAAAGAAAATAACATAAAGAAATATGAGAAATTGACAAAAGAAAATAAGGCAGCACTTAAAAAAGATAAAAGATACATAAACTCGCGTCTGTGAATTTATGGAACTTCGGTTTCTTTCCATAAACTTTAAGCGACACAAATGCCTATACACTATTAACCCATATATATTCTGAAAGAGCATAGTTTCCAGTTTCCAAAAATAGTATCTTCACGAAAATTCATCCATAAATAAAAAAAAGATACAGCGATTTAAAAATCAACATCTCCGATCGGAATTCGCTCCGACCGGGAAAAGATCGATCGATACCTGTCCGTTGTCGGAAATTTCCGATCGAATTTCAACAGTCCGACCGGAGAAAAACGATCGTTTTTTTTTTCTCCATACCTTCTTTATTTTTCAGAAACATTGGGTGGTTGTTTATTGTTATCATCTGAACTTAGTATGCAAAATAATTATTGATTTTGATGACGATGATGACGTTTTTTTGCGTGATTAATTATAGAGTATAATGGGGGGGGGGTAAAAACAAAGACAGATATTTAAAGCGTCTACAGATTCTGCAGCAACTTGCTGTTTCAAAGGAGCAATAATTACAAATTTACTTATTTATTAACGAAACGGTAACCTATTTTACTTTTCTGGGCGGTATTCAGTACTGTATATACATTACTGTTATTAAGCACTGTATATATATTAGTATGTCCAATTAAAATTGGTTTACACTTCCGTTAGCGCATGTGCAAATTTGGCATGGCAGTCGAATGGTAAGTTGTGATAGTAATAGTTTTCAGTGACCGGTATTGTTCTATGTGATTGTTTAGGGCTTTCAAATACGTGATTTGTATTTGTTTTATATAGTTTCCAGTGTAATTGATCATATTTAATAAGTTATTAGTCAGTAGATGTTTGTATTTTAATGATATTTTTATACATATAGGCCATGACCTACTTATCGCTTCGCTCGTCGGTCTGGACATTGCACATTTCATGTCTTCTCTATTAAGCTTGTAATTATACATAGTAGTTTAATTATTACATGATGGGTGGAATAAGTAATGCGTAATGTTTATCTTGTTAATATGTATCCGTAATATAAAGAACGCTTGGTGAAGTAAATACAGTAAAATTGTCTCTGAAGTGATGCTGTTTTGATTACCTATAAATAGGCTTATTTTCAGTCTCTTTTCGAGTTTATGGATTTATCTCAATAGGTAAGAGCATCGAACAGTTCTTTTTCCATCATGAAGTCATAAGTTCGATACCAGCTGGGAAATTTTTATTTTTTTTAATCTGATTGTTATTTTTTTATAGTTTGTTTTAATTATTAGTTTGAAATATTCAATATTTTGCTTTTGTTGATTTGTATTAGCTTCCTTTAGATGAACATAAACCAAAAATTAAAAATAAATAAAAATTTAAAAAATCGACCTCTCTATGTATAAATAATGTTTGGAGAAGTCGATTTGTTTTAATTTAATTCTTAGTTTAAACAAAAATCGACCACTCTTGTGATTTTTTTACCCATGCATTCTTCATCTTAGATGTAATGTTTTCGCTGTCAGGATTTCAAAGTTTAAATTTCAATGCATCCTCAGGATGCATAAAATATATGGACAATGCTTCTGAATTGGGGGTCATATTTTTTAAGCATAGTGAGACCCGGGATTAGTGTAGAGAAATTAATAAAAAAATAACTGCCTCTCTATATATAAATAGGCCTAATATAAAGAGAGGTCATTTTTTTAATATAAGGGTCCTGTGCATAGACAAGTAAGACTATAAGGTCAAAACATTAGAAAATAGGAAAAGAGGGGGACAGTATGCTTATTATAAGCCGTCCATTTAAAAAAAATGTTTTAATCTTTTCTTGTTAATGTATCTATCTGCCTTTCCTCTTTTCTCTCCTCTCTCTCTTTCTGTTTTGTTGCATATGAATAACTAGGAAAATCGACTGTTTTTCAATTAATCGATTTTTCTTTAACTTTACTGGCTGTTAATTTTCAAACGCAAACCGTAGCTTAATGCATCTCTCTCTCTCTCTCTCTCTCTCTGCAAAAGAATTTGCAGAATTTATCCATAAATATATAATTTATAGTTTGTTATATTCAAATGTAAGGCCTCTATATGAAGGGTTACAGAATTTGAAATGGAAAAACAGCAGTGCAAAAACCCCAATTTTCAAAAGTTAGCTAGCACCTTTGCCCTTCTTTTTGTTACTGTAAGTAGCCAATATTGGTGCGGTGTGTGTGAGCTCAGTAAGTTCAGTTGGTAATAAGGACCACCAATCTTTGCGCATAGGGTCTCGGGTTCAAATTCTGGTCTGGTTATTACAGCTATAAGAGATTGAACAATGATCATATATAATGGAAGAGTGATTGAAAGATTCATGGAGATCATCGATTGTGTTTTACGTAAATGATTCTTCTAATTTCTCTCCTTATCTTTCATAAAGGGTATGTGTACCAAGAAATAAAAGGGAGAGAGAGAGAGAGAGAGAGAGAAATAACTCTTAATTTGTTGTTTATTCAGCTTCTTTCATCAAAACAAGACAGTGTTTGAAAAATTGAAAAAAAGCCTCTCAAATTATAGTATCATCAAATATGGCAATATACTAATACATCTTTCAGTATGCTGATTACATATCACAATTAATATAGTGAATTTGTACGTAGTATGCTTCAAGCGAATTGGGACAGCCCTGAATTTCTACTTGCGACAGACATATTGCTTCTACACAGCAATATCAATCCATAAATACCATACTGAGTTATACTTAGTCACATTTTCTTCATGCCGGAATTTTGGCCGGGGAAACCAACCAAAGGGACTGGCCACTCATCAGTATTATATGGGTTATTTGAAGGCCATAACAGACTTCCATCCATGTACCTCTAATTTTGAATTTGCCCCCAAACTAATATTACTGAGAACAAATTGCTATCATCTTTCTTGAAAACTCCCATGCTGACATATGCAGTGACAGGGTTTTTTTTGTGTTTTTTTTTTCCCTAGAAATTGGGAAGAGGCCTAATATATGATTTATATGTTGTTAAATCTCTCTCTCTTTCTTTCTTTCTTTCTCTCTCTCTCTCTCTCTCTCCCTCTCTCTCTCTCTCCTTCTCTTATTATTTTTCATTATGATGATTTACGTCATGTATATCCAAATATGTTTCATTTGTTACATGATCTCCATTGTATGCAAGATAATAATTGCTGTAACTAAATTAAAAAGAAAAACAATTTAAACAAAATGTCTTTCTTTAAATTGAAATATTGTCTATCAAGAATTATTGTCATCTGTTCATTGTTCATCAGACATTACATTTACTTACAAGTGTGCTAACAGTAATTGGGATCCCGGATGAGTACAAACAAGGGATCAGGATGCAGCCTGGTATTCTGATCCCAGATGTGTACAAACTTGGATTCTAGATAAGTCCGATCCTGGATGTGGCCTGGAATACCGGAACATTGAATATGGGATATTGAATCCCACATGGATCCCGGACAAATCCCTCCGGGGTCCCCTATATATTTTACTTATGCGATGATCCTCATCAAAGCATCCAGTTATTGAGTTGTCAGTGAAGTTCTCAAAAATATACACAAGGCATTCATAAGTCTAAATTTAACAATCTCTCAACAATCGCAGTGCAAAAAGTCAGGACAAATATAGCTGCAACTCAAAGGAAGCAGGCCTTGAGTCCCTAGTCTTTTGTCAGCTCAGTATTGATGGCTTCTAAATGTTTGTAAACTAAGTATAAAATCATCAATAATACTACACCCATAATAGTTAGCCATTCCATTCATTTATTTGATTTTACTGTGTACAAAGAAAGAATTCAGTGATCAGGACAGGCATAGTCAACTCAAAGCAGAATATTATTATTAGAAGCATTTCAAATTTCGGTGAAGCATTTCAAATTTCGGTTTGAATATTTTCAGTTTTTACTTACAAGTGTAATTTAACAATAATTCAATAGATGAGGAATCACATGCATAACCTTTGCTGTAAAATTAAGAAAGGCATTTGGGAAATTAAATCCTTATTTTGGAAAATTCGCTGATAAAATTGGGAAAAAACAATAGATTTTTATTTGGGTGCACTGAATGTTGACCTCAACTAAAAAAAAAATCCTATTTGAACCTTCGCCAGACTAGTAAATATCAGGATAACACAAATCTCTCACTGGGATGAGTTGCTATATATATATATAGGCTGTTACGAATAGAAATTTATCCCTATATTCAAAGGACAGAGAACAAATTATAATCTATTGTCAACAATTGCTTGTAAACACTCCACAATTTTGGCCCAGTCTTCCTGAAACTTGGCCAGTATGTTTGCCTACAAGACATCTCGGATGAGTCTGAAAATGGGTCACATGGGGTCAAAAACTAGATAACCAGGTCAAATATAAAAAAAAAACTTGTGAACATGCTTGAGGCTATATTTTTGGTCCAATCTTCATGAAACTTGGTCAGGATGTTTTACTTTATGCTTTGTCAGATGAGTTTGAAATTGGGTCATGTAGGGTCAAAAACTAGGTAATTAGGTCAAATCTTAGAAACACCTTGCGAACATACTTGAGGCCACAGTTTTGGTCCAATCTTCATGAAAATTGGTCAGGATGTACGTATATATGAAATCCGGGATGAGTTCAAAACTGGGTCACTTGGGGTCAAAAAGTAGGTCACCAGGGCAAAATTTAGAAAAACCTTGTGAACACTCTAGAGACCTACATTTTTGTCCCAGTCTTCATTTAACTTGATAAGAATAATGACTGCATAAAATCCCAGTTAAGTTGAATTCAGGTAGGATCAAAATCTAGATCACTTAGTCAAATGTTAGGAAAACACTTTAGATGCAACATTTTTTTGTAATCATGCCTAACACAGCAATCTTACTCAGATGAGCGACACAGGGCCATCTTGGCCCTCTTGTTTAAATGTGTATAGTGAAGAAACATTAACCATGGCCGTAACTTCTAAACTATTAAATCTTCTGTCATCAAACTTCACATACTTGTACTTGTTCACTCTAACAAGGGCTACATCCATTTTAACCAAATTCATTCCCATTCTTTTTTTACGCTCACCTGAGCACAAGGTATTGTTATCAGCTTTTCTCAGCTGTCCGCCGTGCGTCAAACTTTTGCTTTAAACGACATCTCCTCCTAAATCGCTAAGCAGATTTTGATAATTTTTTACAAGAACAGGTAGTACTGATCAAAGTAGCTAAAATCATTCTGGTCCGTCAACCAAGATGGCTGCCAGAGCTTAAAATAGAAAAATCTTTTAAACAGCATCTCCTCCTAAAGCATCTAGCAGATTTTGAGAAAGCTCAGTAGGAATGATCATTGGGTGATACTGCATAAAAATAGCCAAAATCATTCGATCCGCCAACCAGATGGCCGCCAGAGCTAAAAACAGAAAAAAAATCTTTAAACTTCATCTCCTAAACCGCTGAGCAGATAATGATGAAACTCAATAGGAATGTTCATGGTCACATAGGTTTTGAAATTGAAAAACATGAAAAACAAGAATAACTAAGAAACTAATTTCACTGCATTTAGTCCCACACATTGTTCCAACTTTTTTCTGTTACATTGTAGTTATAATGTGCTGTTGTGATTTGTTTAAATACCCTATGCTCATCTTAAATTCAGCAAAAAATATCTAGGGAAAAAAAAACTATTTGGTAGGAAAAGAGACATTTTTCCATGTTAAGAGGACTAGTGATAGTTGACTGCCTTGTGGTACACCCATTTTGAGAATCATTGAGGTTTAATTGAAAGAGGGTTCCAAAAGAGCCAACATCATGAAATTGTAACATGAAGCAAGCTCCGTAGTTTGATTGCATCGATTTGATTTCCATTTTCATAAATGACGTCAAAATTTTTATCTGCTATCAGATCATCTGTCAATTCTGCATGGATTTTATTTATTTATTTATTTTTTTTTTTTTTTTTTTTTTTATTTATTTTTTTTTTACAGATAGTGTATTTCAAGATAGGTGATGAACATAGTAAGGCTTGATATCGGTTGCAGAGCAAAAAGCCCTTTCGTTCCATTTGTTGATGTTGTGACTATTTATAGTCTCCTATAAAAGGGGGAGGTATTGTACTTTCCTTCTGTCGCGAGTGTGACTTATGCTTTAATTACGTAACATTGCAGTTTGCGTCAGTCATGCACCACAAGCAAACGTTTCATTGACCCTGATAAAAAAACTTGCTTACATGCAAGCGTACTATTGATCATGATTTAGGTCTGCAATCGTCTTGAAGAGAAATCTGTAATTAGACTGACGTGTTGACACTTTGTGAGGTAGCATTATTTTTAGTCCCTTAATTACCGGAGTTTTCAACAGAGGGGGCTAAAGGTTTGCCCTCCGTCTGTCTGTCCTTCTGTCCGCTCGTCTGTCCCGCGATAACTTAAAAATCGTTTTAAAAGATAATATTATAAAACTAGTTATATGAATAGATGACAGTATGGGAATTCTGAACGTCACTTTTTTTCAAGAACCAAAGTTCTGGTTGCTGTGGTAACGGAAAAATTGTGAACCTCATCGGGGACTCATGTGTTGCGTGCAACACCAGTTACTTGTTAATTATGAATTCAACAGTTATCACTTTTGTTAATCATTGATTATTCATATTTATGATAATGTATTTTAATACTTAGAAAATTATTGTAAGACAAAGTTCTATAATTTAAATCTATATATATGCCATGTGTTTTTAAATAAATCGCTTATTCCTGAGAAAACAATAAACAAGAACTCTCTCTCTCTCTCTCTCTCTCTCTCTCTTTGTAAATCACTGAGGAAAGTTTAAAATGAAATTTTGATATAGCTGTCCCGCCGTACATATATTGTGTGAAGCTGTCCCAAGTGAGAAAGGCGTCAGAGAGAAGCAGTCATAATAAGGAAATGATAATTAAGATCTTGAGGTAGGTAGGTAGATAATAATGTAAACTCTACTGTTTCTTGTAACAAATTTCAGGATACCGATATTTAATGTGGCATAGGTACATTCAGGTAATAAGGACTAAATTATGGTGGCAGCCACTTATCCACTTAGCTATGTCGAAACTTTTCTGAAAAATTGTCAGTTAGTATCTGGCAAGTAGAAAACGTTCGTGTTATCCACTTAGGTATCTTAACAGAATAAAACTGCCTGTTAGTGCCCACTACTGCCAGCCATATATTCACTTAAGATAACTGGATATCTCGCCTTTTTTTCAAGTTAGTCAGTTAAATTATGTGGATAACAAGCATTTTTTCACATAATTATCTGGAAAAAGGCATGATATCCAGTTAAAATAAGTGAATATGTGATTGGCAGTAGTGGGCACTAACAGACAGTTTAGTCCTGTAAGATACCTAAGTAGATAACTTGAAAATTTGCTACTTGCCAGATACTAACTGGATATGTGACAATTTTTCAGAAAAGTTTCAACATAGCTAAGTGGATAAGTGGCTGGCAGAAATATGCCACCATACTAAATTAATCCAAGTTTTGTGAAAACAGTTCGCATGTTACAGGGTCAGACATATGTGCAGCCTAATTTGGAGCAATAAGTTTGCTACATGTGTTTGAGTTTGTGTCTCAACAACAAGACCTCAGACCTTTTACGTAAAGGGCAAATACTCAGTACTAGCTGAGCTACAGCTACACCTTCCCTCCACTGATGTGAGTTTTGGTACCTGTACCATGACCAGGGCCTCTCAATAACTGAATTCTGGGACTTCTATGGGACATATAATTATAATCAAATATGACATAGGTGTCATGAAACAAAGGGATAGCACCCATAGATGCCTAAGAAAATAGTGTCCCTCTTTCTTCTTCAAAGCCACATCTCCAACTGTTGCTATAAAAATACATACACTAAAGAAAATAATAGAGAAATTATCCTGATTAAGCAATCATTTTAGAATAAAAAAATAATAAGAAGCTGCTCAGCTTTCAGTTCTTTCTTGCTTTGATAATGAAACACATTATTAAACAAATTTGATCTTACTAAAATAGATGATGAACAATCTCAGATATAATTCTTCCATTCCAATGAAACACTTGCGTGTTAAAAGTCATAAACTATTTTACTCTATCCTCCATTTGGACGTTGTGAACGATTGAAAATATTGTCTTCCAAAGCTTTTATCATCTTCTTAAACTTTAATACCTTTTATCATTTGCATCATCGTCTAATTGTGACATAAAATGAAAATAACAAAATAAAATTCTAATAAATTTCTAAATTAGTCCTATTAGAATTGAGAACATTTGACGTATAAACTAGATCGGATATCGGTATCATTGTCGCAGAGAATTACAACCTCTTCAAAATAAAATTTTAATTTCAGTCCAAGGAAACATTTGCTTATTGTCATAAAATGATTTACCTTATTTTTCATTTAGATTGACATTTTCATTCGTCTTAATGGTAAAAATACACAAGTATGCTAAAAGAGCAGGCAATTATGTAAATAAAAATACATTTCCTCCTCGATTTACGTATGCAATTAGTTAAAATAAGCAATTAGTTATTACAGACATACGTGTATTTATAGTACCCTGGGCTATACGTCAGTGTCAATGATATAGTTATGTTTTACTTATAAAGAAATGATTAAATGATTCTTGTATAAGTCATTGTATTAATATATCAGGGATAATGGTTTCTATTTCTAAATTCAGCCTTTCAAAGCAGATGTGATCCTTACTCTTTACCTCCGATGAAGCATTTTATATTGTTTTTAGGGCTCAAATTTAGCACTCGCAAACTCGCAAAATGCGAGTGAGAAATGAATTTTGCGAGTTTGTTTTGTAGCTGCTCGCTTTTTTTGCGAGTGCAAAGTTTCGAATCCAATCAAGATCGGCATCGTGTTTTAAGCCGTAATTTAAACCTATGTGCCCCTGCTAGACTGACACCCAATATTTTCGTATAATAGTCATTACCCGATAACTACATATGGTGCAGTCTGACTGTTTACATTCTTTATTTTATGCAGCCAATTTGTAAAGAGCAAAATGTCAAAGCGTTATACACAACACGTTTTTTACCTCTTTAGAAAGTAAAAGGAATAACAGTAATAATCAAATTACCAGACATTATTGATATATTTACAATATCTGTGCTATTTTCATAAAGTATTTGTTAATAATTTAACTCGGGTGTCTCGCACTGAGCAGAAAATGATTTGTCAGTTTGCCCTCATAAAATATATACCATTCATGAAATTGCAAGTGAATGATAAATTCTGCGAGTTGAATTTTTAGCTACTCGCAAAGATTTGCGAGTGGCAAGAAAAGTTAAATTCGAGCCCTGTTAAATTTATCCTGACCGCTTGCTGAACTGTAAACCTCGTTAAGCCCTGTCAGGAGCTATAATTTTCTCATATACATTAGAGTTGTGTTGAATAGGTTTTCATTATTTACTTCGAGTAAAAGCTTAAATGTTTCATTTAGCTTTTGTGGCGCCATTTCAAAGGCATCTTCGTTTTAAATGCCTAATTTACTCTATAAAAAGAGTAATATTGAAATCTTACTTTGCAGCAAACATTATGCACCGGCGTTTTAATTCTTTCCCCTCCCGTATCCATTATTTATAACTTCCATTTAACCATATACCAAAGCATATACATGCCATGGAAATAGTTTATTTCGCGGCAGTATAATCGATGCTGGGCATGATGATTATGATCAACAAGAAACTCAAAACCTTTCAGTCAAAAGCGCATCCCTCCTGGTGTAACTTAAGAATATGATACCCTAGTAGAGCAGCTATATACGACATTTCCGAGCACCTAGAAATGAAAACAAAAATCCATCATCACGTTGACATCAGTACCTGAGAGATCCAGGGTGTGTCTGCGACATATGAAATTGTTCAGAAAGTGTTTGCTTATCTCCCTTGCATATTCCCCCGCAATGGTGGTTCCAGAACTGGTTCACTCGGTGTTAGATCGTGGATGTTATGACTGTCTGATATATCACGACCATATTTGTCCATACAAATCATACACATAGCAAAAATATACTGACAAGTGGGCGTTTAACCCTAACAAAAATAGATCAAACATTTTGTCATTAATTGAAAAAATAATAATTGCATCAGAATGTTATTGAACCGATATCAATAAATTTTGTTTCTTTTATTATGATAAAAAATGTTATTGTCCGATTCTCCTATGTGGGATACATTTCCATTGCAAATTTCCACAGAACTTGGATCGTGCTTTTAGTTTTTATATTTATTTTACAAAGAGAAGATGCTTATAACGCCATTGCATGATTTTGCTATTCTATAAATAAACGAATTTCCTCTATAAGCCAATAAATTACACAAAAAGAAAGGTTATTGTATATTGATATTTATTAGAATCCGGTACAACAACACGTCATTGAGCATAAATCTTAGAGACGCCATAGAGAGTTTACTTGAGGAAACAAACGAACAAAACGATGCATATTGACAAGGATTATACAATGCACCTAGGCTGACTTTATATAAAATACTCAGTTTTACTCCGTGGCCGAGAGGGTAAAGTCGCTGACTTTTACGCTCACTCAGCCCCTCACCGCGTGGGTTCGATTCCCGCCAGGGTCATTCGGATTTTCATGTGAGGAAGCCTTCCAGCTGACTTGTGGTAGGTCGGTGGTTCTACCCGGATGCCTCCGTGCATTCGGGGTCTTCCTCCACCAGTAATTAGCTGGACGTCGCTATATGACTGAAATACTGTCGCAGCGACGGTAAACTCAAAAAATCAATCATATGCATCAGGGTGCTGTATACGTAAAAAGGAGTGCTTGCCAAATTTATTTTAAGCCAGTCTAACCAAAGCACCTGTCGCTTAACTATTAACTGACTTTGTTTAAGTATTGGTCCAGGTATCATTACCAAGGACTTTGAATGGCCTAAAGTAGTTTGAATTTAGCTTTCAAAAATTGTTGTCACACGCTTGTAAAAGTTGTTGAATATTTTGTGTTATATATGAACAGATTGCAACAATAGTTTTAAAACCAAAATATAAATAAATTGCTTCCGATTATGTATTTTGTTAACAATCGAAGCAGAGTACCAGAACAATCAGCAAAATTCTGAGTTGTTTTTTTTCTTTCCATATCATTTATTTGAAATCCGCATATAACGTTTACACAAACGGATAAACTCGGCTATCTCCCAAACGCAGTATGTCCGAAATGTTACGAGAAAGATAAGGAATTCAAAAAGCAAAATGAGTATATAGCTTGCGGCTACGACCGCAAAACAATAAAAACACAACCGAAAACATCATGTCGCATTTTTCAAAGCATTGCAATAGTTTCAATATGTTCAAGTATTTATTGATTAAATTATTGTCTGCAAGATATAAATATACAATATCGAACAATATGCAAAACTATGTGTTCCTATGTCATTCACTCTCACAGAATCACAGTCACACTCATTAGAATGATATAAAAGTACATATTTGAAAAATATGATTGATCGTTGTATGAGCAATTAATATAGTTAACTTCAGAACTTCTACGTATACCATTAAAATATTGGTTGGTATATCTTCATTAGGACAATTGAAACACAATGTATTGTTTTCAATAACATTATTATTGAAGTTTTTGAAATATATGCAATCTTTGACGTTCTAACTCTTTCCTGTTCTATGTGAAGTTTATGAGATGAGCACCTAAATTTTGCAAATGCTTTTCGTAATTTATAAGAAATGTCTAAAACAAATATATTTTTCAGGAGAAAGCAGAGATTTGAAACATTTATAGAAATCACAACGACTCGACTCAGTAACTGTACTATGCCAATCCTGTTTACTACAATCAATCACTCTCTGTCTAAAGTTAAATATAAATAAGTTTATGTTTCCAACATCTTGAGAAATCCAAACAAAACCAAAACCATACTTGAAAAGAAGATGTTTTACATTTGAAGCCCAAGTTTTCCTATCATTATCATCCAAGTTTTTTAGCATCTTATAACATTGTTTAGGATAGCGTTTCTGTTCCATATGTAAAAGTGTGCACCAATATTTAACACAATTTGTATAATACGTTACATATAAAGGCATTCTCCCACATTCTCCAAGTGCGATACAATTATTAGAAGCTTTTACACCAGGAATCTTTTAAATATCAATTGAATTGATTCTATCATTCTGATATTTCATATCCCCAAATTATGCGTGCATAACAAATATTGGTTTACAATGGTAATCAAAAATTTGAAGTCATAATGCGAAATACCAAAGGATCTGATTTTGATATTACTAAAAAAGCTTTCGCTTGACATGAAGCTTTTTTTTTAGCAGCAGTCCAGTCAAAGTGTCGCTTGGAAAATCAATCTAAATTTATAAATTGATGTGACTTTACCAAATCATTATGAAGTCTTTCAATTTTGTCTAAAGTCCCCCATTTCGAAACATATTTCGCTTGTCTAAAATTGACTTCCATACCGGGGTATCGAAAACTTGTGACATTAAAGTTGTTGTTGTAGTTTTAGTACAGATTCAACAAATTTGCTACGTCATTAGCAAACATTAAAACATGAATATCTATGTATATCTTTACAATAAGCAATTCCCGACCCACATTTTTTTTTTGTATGCTTAATCATTGATAAAAGAAAAAGTGTCGCACATACATATTCTCTGTCTTTTTCCAATTACATCAGTAATGTTCCGTACAGTTTCACATGAGTATAATGGTACATTACAATTAACATTATATATAATTCCGTTATCCCGTTCGAAAACTTCTAAAAAAGCCCGTATTCACCTTATCAAACGCTTTACGAAGTCACATTTAACAAAGCATTGCAAAGTAGATACGATTTAATATGATTAATGAACTAAATTTTATTGATTTAAATTATTTTTTAAGATATAAATATTTTGCAACGAATGTGGCATAAACAGATGGCTGTTCAGATACTGCTCACGTATGTAATATTGATATATACAAAGACATACTGATAGAATATGCGTTTATAGAATAATTAGTAGAACCTTGGAAATGTCAGTTCTATTCAGAGTGGTAAATATCAAGGCAATGCATGCCAATTTGAGTTATCAATAGCTTTATATCGGGTTCTTTGTTGTTGTCTTTGTTATTTTCCGTCTTAAAGTTTATTGGAGTGGTCGAAGAAAAAAATACCTTGGTGATATGTCCGTTTTCCGGAAAAAACCGGATAAGAGCTGTCTACAACGTATTGTTCTCTGAGATGCATTTGTCGTCTTTAGGTCATGAAAATGAAAAAGATACGAAAAATACCTCTAATTGTTTTAGCTTTAAAGCGTAATTTGTACTAAGAAAGTAAGTATTTTAGACTGGGTTGGATTTATTGTCTAAGAGACACGCAGACTAATAATTTTATTTTTTCTTCATCGGTCTTGAAAAACATCTGCAGTGCAAATGCTTTATCTCATTGCTATTTCGTTCAGACGTATTTTTTCAGCTCTAAAGACGTCCGTTTCCCCTCTCGTTTGCAGTCAAGCGAGGATTCTCTCTCCAAAGTCAGGCAATTCCGACTGCACCAATAAATTGAAAGAAATATCATAAACAAATTTCTTTGCATGACATAGTTTCAACGTAATAACTAAAATAATAATTCATTCCTTTAAAAGGTTTATTTATGTACTAAAATTGACAATTGATTTTAAGGCAATGGATGTATGAAAGATTCATATTCCGATCTAAATTTCAAGTTTTTATTGAAAAAAAAGGGGGGGGTGAATTCCTTAGACCAAGACGGTCGCAAAAAAAAAGTTAAAACTTCACATTGACATTTTAATCTTAAATGTCGTTCTATATTTCACAATACACTATTGAAACTTCAATAGACCGAAATGAGACGTAAACATTAACCCAAACCTTAACCCAACGAGCACCTCCCTAACACCATATCTAAATACTGGCGTAAAATTTCGCACATTATTCAATGAGAAATAAACATACACTTCAGATTTTTCCCAAGTCACTGGTTGGTCAATTCAAATCAGCGGATTATACCAGGTAATACCGATCCCCTGGTGAAATGGCCAGTCAATGAATATATATTAAATTATAGGTTTGTTAATATAATGGAACACTGTGAAGTTCTTTGAGATTTTTGTTTTCTTTTTTTTTTTTTTTTTTTTTTTTTTTTTGTTGTTGTTGTTGTTTTTAGCAAGTGTAAATAAAAATATCTCATCAAAGTTTGATAACAAACAGTAAGTACCTGCATCAGAAGGAAAGTTGTATAGAATGATAACAATTTATAGCTTTCAGTCATGAACTGGAAGTGTCAGGTGAGGTTTGTGGATTTCTGTAGATTCAAAATGGCATCAATCGGCACTCTCGAAAGCGAGTTTTCATAATTTGCATGGGAATTTCTTTGCATCTAGACACTTTTAAATCTGATTTAGGAGCCAGTGTTTCCAATATCAAAAAATGGCCAGGATAAATAAACAACCATCCAACCTATGGTTAGTTTTAAGATACTTTATTGCATATATAAATCTAATTTGAAAGATGAGCTTATAACGCAGCTGTTCTAGGCACACGAGAACAAGAAATTATCTCGTAATTTCGAGATACGTAAGTCGTAAATAAGAGACATTTATCTCGTTATAACGAAATCTTTTTTCGTTATAACGAGATACGAAGCTTTTGTAATCATGAGATATTTTCTCGTAATAAACAGATAAGAATCACGTTATCTAACGAGATATTTTCTTGTTAATTATTAATTCTCGGTATTTTTTTTCTCGATTATTATTACAAAATACTTGCGCGTGATAACGTGATAATTTTATTGATCATGGATATTGTTCTGACACTTATATGATATTTTAATCTCTCCGATTAACCTCGGCATTCGGCGATACGATTTGCAACATCTTGGTTAACAGGTATAGAAAGCAGACTCAAACATGCCTTATAGCACAGTTGCTCACAGTAGTTAGGTCGGTAGAGCGTTGGTATCGTGTTTTGATGGTCAATTCAAGACCCTGCATGGTTCGAATCCCATAGATTTTTTTTTTAAATAATGATGCACGTGATTGTTAATCTTTGGCGTTGAGATTTATTTTATTACCGAGTTTGCAAAAATACGTACAACGAAATTAAAAACAAATACAAACAATTGATTTTTTTATCAAAAATAGTTGGGACTTTTTGTTTAAAACAATAATGATAACAGACTTTGAGCAGAAATTACAACAACTGGCAACCATGACACTTGAACCGATGGAGTTTGGTTTTTCCATAGCATGCGCTTTTTCTCTAGGTTATAAGCTCAATCTTTCAAAACTGCCCTCTTTACAACACTATACTACATGTATATAAGTCACACATTTCAACGATTTCTTCCGAAGACGCCTACGGCCACACACGAAAGATAATGAGTGTTAGGTCAATATTTACGTATAAACAATACGAAATATGTTTTATTATTTATCATTATAAATTTCCATCAAATTGGCACTATTCGACTTTCTTACAATAAAAATAAACAATAATTTTCCGAAGTTACACATGTACTTACTGTACACTCTCATATTGTGGGAATGGAGACTGCTTTTGATTTATCTAGAATTTATTTAGACTCGCACTTTGACCACGTCATTTTGGCGAGGTTAAATTGTGAGACTGCTTACATATAATCTCATGTATATAGGACACGACTACAAAGACACAATGACTGTCCTATATAACAGCTGTAGCCAGTAAGTCTTCCTTTTCATGTAGTCTCCACCACCTGTCAAGTCATCGTTTAATTTAAAAGCAATGTAGGTCCTTGACTGCCAAAGGGTCAATTAGAAGTACAGCGGTTGTAACCATCATCAATTGTCTGATAAGTTTTGCAAAGATGTCAGAAAAGTTTCTGAGACCCTTAATTTTATTAACCTTTTAAAGTACTCGTACATTCCCATAAAATGCAGGATGGCTAAATAATTTTTGCAGAAGTATTGTATTTGGAAATAAAAAATATTTTCAGCGAAAGAGTTTTGATAATGCTTTCTTGAACTTGTTAATAATTTACCTTATATGCTGAGTCCTAAGCAAGGGAGCTATACCAGTACCATTTTCCCGACTTTGATATGTCGCGGCCGGGGATCGAACCGACGACCTCCCGCTCCCGAGGCGGAAGCCCTAACCACATGGTCACCGGGAACCGTACAACATATTAAGTCAGTTGGAATATTTAATGCCTCGTCATATACATTTATAAATAAATATATACGTAAAATTGATGAGGTCTAAATGATAACAATATGTTGGATATGCTTGAAATGGCGACTATCGTAGAAATCGACTGTTTGTACTAATGAGTGTGGCTGTTTGTTGTGTACCAATATTATTTCAGTTAATTGGATACTGTATGATAGGTATGTCTTCTTGAGGCAGACACATAATGTTACAGACACGTGACTGATACATAAAGTCACGTTATCTCGACATCGAGTCAATTGCTCCTAGAATCACCCTGTAGTTAAGGAGCTACTTTTATCATTTTCAACTTTTGTGTGTCGAAGCGAACTGCTGCCCCCGAGGCGGCTGCTTTGCCACAAGGGACGGTAATACATATTACTGACCCCATCTGTCTAACATACACTGAACAGGTCTGGGGTTATTTACAATGCTAGATTCTAGTTCGATGTGAAAAAAATGTGTATACATATTTAGACGTTCACAGAATTCATTGAATTTACTTTTCTTTCTTCTCTTATTGTGATGGCTAGCAATCATGTTCTGATTATTATGGCCATATTTTAGGATCTCCCACGTGTGGGTCCTATTTTTTGCTGAAGAGACGGCATCGGAAGAGACGGTTATTGGATACAAGAGTCCGCAGGCGATACCCTAGCTCATTTAACGAACAGACCCCTTGGTTCTTTTACGTGTCTGGTGTATAGCACCGATACACGAGAGACACCTTCCTGGGTAGAACCAGTACTGAGTACTCCGAGTTCCAATAGCAACCCCATTTTGCCGAGTGCGAGGCAAGGTAGTATCTGGTACCAATTTTATACGTCTTTGATTTGACGCGGTCACCGGAAGAAGTGTCCCGGCTGGGATTCGAACCCAGATCTCCTGAACGCAAAGCAGACACTCTCTTATAACTAATCTAAACAATTTGAAATGAAGTGCATAGAATACAAAGCTCTGTTGAAGTAATTTGTATTCTATGTATACCGTTTAATAAAAGTGTTAAAACCAGTGTCCCGGTGGACAAGTGGTTAGAGCGTCTGCCTCGAAATCGGGAGGTCGTGAGTTCGATCCTCGAACGCGACATACCAAAGTCGAAATAAAATGACACTTGTATAGCTCAGCGTTCAGCATATTAGGGTAGTTTCAGGACTGTTGGCCCAGTGTCAGGATAATCTGTCTGGATGCGGTGTATATCATACAACATGACTACGCAGTGATAATAAAGTGTGCCAGCACTATATCTGTATTAAGTAGATATTGTCTCCAAATGATTGAAATACTGTCGGTTGGACGTTACACCATATTAACTAGCTAACAAACATAGAACCAGTGCAAAGCTTTATTGAACCCTTCACATTCTAGCAGCGATTTTATTTACTTCATTTAATGGACTGAAGGAGAGACAACTCCTAAACAAAGCACACAAAAAACAACCGTAGTACTTCCCTTGTTTTTATTTTCAATGATTAACTGACAAAAAATGGTGGCACGTCTGGCTCCACGAAATAGGCAATTTCTTTCTTTTCTTTTTTTTTCTTCTTTTTTTTCCTTAATTCTTCATGTACATGTATATAAATTACAAAGATGTGTCAGTTTTTTCAAAGGATTCGTAATCATGTATGCGGTTTAAAATCGGATTTAACATTCATTCTGATGAAAACTGATTAATACTTGCCGAGTTAATGACTGTCGAATTACAGTGGCTATATTTCCACGCTATACTGAAACGTACAGAAAAGATAGAAATCAGGGCTTTGGTATGAAATTATTTGAATTGTTTACGGTATGACAGATTATGTGGCACGAAATAGTTACGGCACGTGAGGACTGCAATTAACTGTTATTAATTAACCTTTTCCCTCACATAGACTCATTTTGACGCACTCAATAGGTACCACATAAAGCCTGATCAGCAGAAAACCACAGTTAAACCTTACCAAATTTAATTACAAAATCCTCATTTCCAGACCACTGAGGAGCAGCGAACAGCATAAAACCTGATCAGCCTGCGAGTTACTCGCAGGCTGATCTGGTTTTATATTGTTCGCATATGTCTTTTCATGGTTTCCTCTATGAGGGAAAGGGTTAAGTTAAATGGGGTTTGGGGATCTCCCTGGATGATTGGATATGTGACAAAAATAATTTTATCGAGTTTGTCGTTTTACAATTCGTGGGGTTGACCCAAATTTACATATAGCTTTCTGTTAGTTTTGCATTTATTCGGATAATTGTAATAAAGCTTCAATTTGTAAGTTTAAAAGATGTTTTGGTGTTATAGTTAATTAATCTTGTATACAAGATATTTTGGCAAACGCATTGAAAGTAGCCGCACCCCTTCGTTCATAATGGATTGTAGCATATCTCCTGGTTCATATTGTTTGGGAATGGTTTCGAGCGTGCGAGTTCATGATTAGTTGGTCACGAGATTTAATTTATAGTCTTACCACTACAAATTACCCATATATTTACTTTTCGGCAAACAAAACAAGTTTCCTCCTATTCCTACTCGAACTTGTCTGGAGCCCTCCTCACCGCGCGGACGGACCTTAAACCTCAAATTATCACCATTGAAGTTCATCAGTCTGGTGTTACGGCTGGTAATGTGCAGTTCGCCATGGCTTTGGTGATACATATAGCAGTGAGTCTGTAGGTAGATTAATAAACAGAGTATCGGGTGAGGTTTGGCTCGATGTTGCCACCGCGAGTAAGCAAGTTCAGCACATGATGTTGATGATGGAGCCATGATACATTGTCCTGGTGTGTATCCCAGGGTTGTTTCAGAGATGTCTCTGGGGTTTTCACCATGCCAGGCTGGTGCACTGAACCTTAGTGATTGCTCCAGGTCAGGGTGTTTTATATTGCTTCATGGTAATGTGTTCACGCCTTGCTTGAAACAATTGAATCCAGCCTGGATTGCCTGTAGTTTAGAGCACGTTTGGCATGTGTAGCCTATCAGGTAGGTGCTCAGGCAAAGCCGTCTGTCAAGTATTTTGTCCGGGTATGGCTTACTGAAATGTTTGCAACCCGTTATTTCGAAATAACTAATGTTGAACCTGGTCAGTGTTTCAGGTCGGGTTAATAACACGGTGTCTGAAGCAATGATAGGATGTTTATATATGGTTTCATGATGTTTCAAGAGCTGCTTAAGAGTTTCGTATATGTTCTACATTTGACTTAGGAAACGGTTTCAAGCAGGGGTTAATTTGGGTTTATATAGTTCCCAATATCGCTGCTGAGGATTGTTTGGGGATATTTCGCCAGTGTATATTTAAACTTATTTATTTTACGTCAATTGGGAAACAAGCCAATATGTATATTTAGGTTGTATTGGGTATCATCGTCTATCATTTTGTGATTCTCGAGTTTGAAACGTGTTAAATTGTAGTTGGAACAAACAGTGTTTTATCAAACAGTTCTCTATAATATTAGTTTAGGTCGAATTACAGGCTAGGGAAACCTCAAGGAGGATTTGATATCAAAGTGTCTCAGACATACGTGTGTATCATTTGCTCGGTTTTGATGTTTCTTATTGTCCGCTCGGCCTGCAAGTTACAGCTATAATTACTGACATGGCATCAAACTTCCCCTCCATGATGTGGGTTCAAGTCAGGGTTTGGTCACTCTGATAAGTCTTATTGTTTGCTTGCAGTATGTCGGAAGTTCTACCCAGTTGCTTCTGGGTCTTCCTCCACCTGTAATAAGCTGGACGTCGTTATATGACTATCATTGATGACTCCAAGTCTAAAAAATTGAATTTAATGAAGACGCAAAACTTTGTTTCTTTTCTTATGCCACGTTGAAACAAGTTCTTAAAAATGTTCTCTGACATTTCCTAAATTGGACCTGTACTTTGTACCTAGGAATATCATATTCTTGTTTCCTTTTGGATGGGGTAGAAATGTAAAATTACTATGCTACTACTTAACCAAGACATCCTTAATAACTGAATTCATTTTTATCTACACAATTTTATAAATAAAAAATATTTAGAGAGTGTAATACAATTTGATATTAAACACTTCAGTCCATAAAGGCTAATATCATATAATGCAATGGCTTATAAAACTTAAAATTATAACAGAAACAAAGTATACATTATGTAAACATAAATGTACAAAAAAAAGAGAAATGCCCAATGTTTCAATATCTTATGTCAGTTGAGTTTTCACTGAAACTGACTAATTTCCCCAGTCAACTAACACCAATGCACATTAACCCTTTCCCTCATATAGACTCATTTTGACGCACTCAATAGGTACCACATAAAGCCTGATCTGCAGAAAACCACAGTTAAACCTTACCAAACTTAATTACAAAGTCCTCATTTCCAGACCACTGAGGAGCAGCGAACAGAATAAAACCTGATCAGCCTGCGAGTTACTCGCAGGCTGATCTGGTTTTATGCTGTTCGCATAGGTCTTTTCATGGTGTCCTCTATGAGGGAAAGGGTTAAGTAAGCAAGGTAGATGGGATGAAATGTGTGCCTTGCACTTGATTTGCTATTAGGATACCAGTATTGAAGATCAGAACAAAAATCATCTAAAACATAAAAGGGTCATAATAAAAAATAATGTAAGGTAATCCATCCATCATTTGTGATCATGGTCCATCAAGTGATTGTGAGAATTTTATAGTAAATGCAAGCCTTTATGGACTTAGAGCAAAATAGCCTATGTAACTAAGCCAAGTCAAAGGATACTTGCATCTGCAATAAAGTCTTTTTAAGCATTTAATGGACCCTGATTATAATTTAATGATCAAACAGAAATCATTCCCTTCCATAATTGGATATATGAATTCAATTGTAAAAGATTTGTTAAAGCTTTGACTAGGTTCCTGAAATGCATTTTCTCCCTGAATGCAATCAGGGACATTTCATTATTACATAAACTATTTGGTTGAGATATAAAGCACAATCTCAGACTTGAAAATGCCGTTACAAAAGCATAACAATAAATAATAATAATCTCCAATCTTCTATAGGGAATTAAAACACAGTATAAAATATCATTCTTTTTTCAATATTTCAGTTTACTGAGACATTTTTATTTTTTCAAGAAAAAAAGGCTTAGCATAAAGACATATCAAAAGTAGAGTTATTAATCAATAATCATAAAAGATTATCTTAAATGATGTTTTGACATCCATCAAAATAACTTTAAGCTAAATTCAGGAAATAAGGAAGATGATAATGATGATATATTAAAAGATTGTGGGAAATTAAATTGTCTTCCAAATATTTCCTATGATTAACAATAAGTTTCTCAGAATCAAAAGTCAGTGTGAAAATGATTAAACAACAAACAGTTAAGTGGCGACAGTATCGTGAGCCATTATCCAAACACCATACCTAATGATCTGAAGTTCATTCCTAGTGCTGGTACAAGATCAAATACTTTGTATGGAACTACATAATGAAACAATCATGTTCTCTCAATTTTACAGCCCTTGCGATTTTCAACTGATTTAATATCCTCTCCCCACCCCCCAATACCTGTCTCATGGATAAGATCCCAATAATATTTAGCTTCTGTATCAATCTAAGAATGTGTTTCATCTTTCATGATACCATTATTGTATCACAGTGTTCAAGGTACTGAGAGAATGTTGGCAGGACATGAAATAGCTATACTTCTTTACAAAACTCCATTAACCAAGTGTCTGACCAGGGTTGAACTCAAGAAGAGGGCACAGGTTTACTCCAACAGTCTGAAAACAGTATTCTTATGACAAACAACAGTAAATGTTCTCCCGCTCTCTCTCTCTCTCTACAAAACTTGACCAACTAAGATTTACTGTATTTGAAAAAAAAAATCATACCCAAATCAAAATGAATTAAATATCTAAGAGAATTAAAGCACAAAATCATTATGACTCTTGTTGTTTCCATGACAAAAGGACAAAGTTTCTTGGAGAAAGGCCGGGGTCGAATATCGGCATCAGAACACTATTGTAACCTGCAAGACAGAAATGGACTATGAGATATATGACACATGTATGGTACACATCAATAGAATGCTAACATACACACAATATCTTAATGTATTTATTTGAAAGAAACATGCTGGCATATATTTCCACAAGCTATTGTGTATGCTGATATTGATGGCACTGAGCAATATTCCTAAGCCAATAATAAAGTGGAAAGATGCATTACACATTTCATCTATATTCAAGCAACAGCCCACCTTTCTCCACCAGGAACAGCGCCCTGTCCAGCAGCACTAGGGTCTCTACTGCGGGGGCCAAGGAGAGGCGCAGCGTGTAGAACCCCACCACATCCCTCCAGCGGGCCGTCATCCCCTCTGCCTCCTGCAGCAAACCCTCCGTCAACAGGTCCACTGAGATCTGAAGTTTCTGCAGCCCTACCCTCACATACCTGGGTAAATATAAATCATAACTGCCATAACTTTACTCCTTTTTTATGTTTGTTTTGGTAATTTTTATAGCATGTTGAGGGCTGACCAAAAACTATTCTAAAAGCATATAGAAAATAGAATAAAGTGGAACACTTTTGTAGTCTGCCCTTAGTGTGGTAAAGCTCTCAAAAAGAAACAGAGCTATCATTAAGGTGATGAATTCCCCTGCTTCACTGTTTTGACTCAACAATATGAAAAGATATTGAAATTTTTGAACTTGATAGGACCAAAGATTACAATACAGCCAAACTTTCACTATGTAAAGCAAGAGTATAATTATCAGGAAACATTGTATGGGAGTATTTACAACTTAAATTTAACATCCTTAAAAAAACATACTGGAAGTCTAAAAAGTAATTTAAACATTCAGGTGCTTCAGCAAAAGTTAAGTTCATATTTCAACTGTAAAAAATAGGCATAAATTATAAGGCAAACACCAATGAAAGAAATGGCTTTTAATACATACATTGATACAGTAAATAAAAAAGAAATATCACCGAAGGTGATTTATACCCACACACAGCCCTTTGACACAGAATATGAAGCCTTATTAATATAACTAGGTGATTTTTAAAAGGGCAATAACTGTGTCAAATTTTATGGATTTTGCCCAAAATCAAACTTGAGTCTTCATTTTACTGTGATACACAAATAAGAATGTGTAACAAAAATAGTTTAAATCAATTGTGCACTCTTGCCTTTATTTTTTTTCTGATAATATAATTTCTGGTAATATAAATCTGTCAACCCAGTCATTAGTCAAAAGCCATCTAGCATTATACATGAAGGTGAATAAAATGCAAGATTGAACTGCATTGACTCAATAATATAACAAGAGGGCCAAGATGGCCCTGTGTCAGTCACCTGAGTAAGATTACTGTGTTAAGCATGATTGCAAACAAGAGGGCCAAGATGGCCCTGTGTCACTCACTTGAGTAAGATTGCTGTGTTAGGCATGAATACAAAA
The DNA here is from genome assembly GCA_021229015.1 of Solen grandis. Classification (NCBI taxonomy): domain Eukaryota; kingdom Metazoa; phylum Mollusca; class Bivalvia; order Adapedonta; family Solenidae; genus Solen; species Solen grandis. The sequence goes on from CM037777.1 coordinate 98,026,843, forward strand.
AATGTGGTATCAATAGTGTTTTTCTAACATTTGACTAAGTGACCTAGATTTTGATCATACCTGACTTTGCACTCAACTGGGAATTCATGCAGTCATCATTTTTATCAAGTTTAATGAAGACTGGTACAAAATGTAGGCCCCTAGAGTGTTCACAAGATTTTTCTAAAATTTGCCCTGGTGACCTACTTTTTGACCCCATGTGGCCCAGTTTTGAATTCATCCGAGATTTGAAGTAAACAAACATTCTGACAAAGTTTCATGAAAATTGGGCCAAAAATGTGGCCTCAAGCATATTCACAAGGTTTTATTAATGTTTCACCTGGTGACCTAGTTTTTGACCCCACATGAGCCATTTTCAAACTCATCCGAGATATCATGTAGACAAACACCCTGACTAATTTCCATGAAGATTGGGCCAAAATTAAGGTTTTTTTCCTGGTGACCTAGTTTTTGACCCACTGACCCAATTTAAACTATTCGTCATAGCATAAAGATGAACATCCTGACAAAGTTTCATGAAAATTGGGCCAAAAATGTGGCCTCAAGCATATTCACAAGGTTTTTCTAAGATTTGACCTGGTGACCTAGTTTTTGACCCCACGTAACCCAATTTCGAACTCATCTGATATTTCATGTAGACAAACATCCTGACCAAGTGTCATGAAGATTGGGCCAAAACTGTGGCCTCTAGAGTGTTCACAAGCAATTGTTGACTACAGACGACGCACGTCGCACGACGGACAAAAAGCGGTCACAAAAGCCTACCCTGAGCACAAGTGCTCAGGTGAGCTAAAAATCAACCCTAAGTTTCCTCTTCCTATAAGGTATCTGCATCCCAAATATGAAAACTGTATCTATTCTTAAAGGAGATATTTGATGGAAAGAACCTGTTTGATGCCCACCTATCCTCTCACCAAAAGTCGTACCCAATTCTAATTTTTTTTGAAAACTTGGTTGAAAAATATACATGTACATACTCTCTGAAGTCCATCTTGTTGGTTTTCTTGGAAGGAAGCTGGATGGCAGACCGCTGGAAGTCGGGACACAGTTGATTGGCCAGCCACTCCAATGCTGCCCGGTAACTGTGGATCTTCAAATGTGGAGGGTTATCTAGTACACAGAAACATGGACATATACTCGTACTCAACGGAAAAAGAAACGCAGGTTAAATTTTTGTGTCAGTTGTAAATAGGAAGTATTCAACAGTATTTCATTTTGAATTATTTTGATAAAAAAAATTTCAAACAAATTAAATGATTTAGAATGAGATGGGGTTTTTCATATGAGGTTAGGAGGTAAAAACTTGAGTCTGACACTACAGAATCTAGTTACTCTGCATTTCCTTTTCCTATGAGTATATAACACTTGCATGGTATTGCTGGATAAACATATATACACAGTAGGGAATAAAACTGTAACACATGACTTAGGTAGTATCAAGTTTAATAAATGCACATCAGTCACATTAAACGTTTGATCTTCTGCGAATTAAACGCAAGTGTTAAAAATTAGAACAACAGGACTTCCATATCACAGTGTGCTTTAGTGTTCCACTGATAATTACTTAAAAGTTCTGCATGAATATTAGTGCAATATTAAATCAAATTACTAAGATTATGCATCTTTATAAAGTACATGTAAAATCAAATTTAAAAATTAAAAAATTTAAAAAAAAGGAGCAATAAATTTGGTCAATTAACCCAACCTTAATGAAGTATTTAAACAATGAGCATAGCTGGTTCTAACATATGTGTTGCATGCAAAATTTAACCAATGTTTAAGGCTAACAAAACACCAGGCTGAGTAGAGTAGCTGTACAAAACTACATACATTTTAAAGTCAAGCTAAAAATGACATATACATTGAAATACACCCCAAAATGATTTGAAATGTTGGTATGGGATGCTACAAAACATGACAGGAAGAGACTCAGTATTTTTTTATACGACCCCCATCTACATACGCCTAGCGCTGACAGTGAATAAGACTTACTTAAAAAATTCAGCTTTAGAAAGTGCTGCCAAATGTAATATTAAGAGTATTGTGCAAAACTTAAGCAAATATTTTCGGTTCATAACTACTATAATTTTAAAAACTGGTTTAAGTAAAATACACAAATAATATCAAGAGTAGGATTTTGTGGGATAAATCCAAGAACTCTACAAACCAAAGATATATAAAATGGTACTGGTATAAGGGAATGTCCAACTCTTGTACTCAAAGAGTTAAGGTAGTATGAATGGGTGTGGTATCATGCAACTGATCTCATCTCAAACATGTTATGACATTGAGGTAGTTCAAAATCTGTCTCTGGTTAATAAAGTCCAAAATGGCTGAAATATGGTTGACTGGGTGATAAAACCAATGAAGCACCTCACCTTTCAGTCTCTGTGAGTAAGTATCTACAAAGTGACAGGCCAGTTCCCTGGCATTATAGGACAGGGCATGGTTGTCCAAGTTCCCGACTGCTTCACTCATGGGGTAGCCCACTGCCTGCTCCTGCCCTGGCCTGCAACTGATACAGAGGTCTGTGTTCTACTATGGCTGTTCTGTTAAATCAGTTGAGACTTTGGCCACTGATGGACATTGGTGTAAAAATGTTGATGTCATCTACATAATTAAACTAATTAAATACATACCTCAAATATCTTAACTTTGGGTGACTTCAATCTTTGAATATTATGTGTATTAACTAGACCATTTCTTGTTGCTAAACAGCAAGATAATCATTTGTGTATGAAATAACATAATATTAAAACAAAATATATGCCCACAGGACATGGATGGCCCCACCTTTGGTTTCATTAAATTGATAAAATGTTCAAAAGTTATTGAACATAAGCAAAAAAAATCACATTGAATTATGGGTCATAGCTAAAGTTTTATTATTTGGTTAGTAACCAAATAAGGAAATTCAGACAGACCAACTAACTGACCAGTAAGCAGATTCCTGTATACTCCCATAAACATTCATTTTCTGAGGATATAATTAAAGTCTTCAAATTCTTAATATATAACATAACCTGTGAGACATAGATTTTATATATATATGTATGGTATCATTGCATTTTTATAGATAGTATGCATTTAACTCATTTTTTATGTAAACATTAAGATTTGTAAACAAGAACAAGCATATTAACATAACCTAGCATTCTTATTCATTGAATACTCATATTATTCAACTGGTCTGAAATGATACAGACCCTGACAGAGCTTTATTCTGCATTGTTTCAGCCAACCTTTATACAATTTATCATATATGCAGTTAATTCCACTTTGTGCATGACCTACCTGGCATCTGAAGTCTTCATGTAACAGCACCCCACTGATGCCAGTCCCCGTGCAGCAGAACAGTTGACAAAGAACCTTAAGAAAGTGGGAGTGAGATCTCCACATGCATGGAGCCCGGTCAACACAAACCCTTCTGACGACAATGTATCAACACAAGTCTTGCTCTCCTTTCTACTATTTTGTTCTACCGGTATATCAATACCTGTTACATAATGCCCCTCCTTTAAACATTGTCTTACAGATTTATCTGTGTCACTTTTTACATCCATTGAAATATGCTCTGTTTTTCCAGAATCTGTTGTGAAGTTTTCAATCTCAGTGTCAATAGCAGGCTTGCCATCAATCTTAGCTTTCTTTTTTTCTATACAACACTGACATTCGTGGCCATGTCTTTTCAACAAATCACTACTATCCAATGAGCTAAAATGTGTTGGTGACTGTCCTTGAAATGATGAACTACAATTCTGCTCTCCCGTATTTGAACAATGATTGAGTTTCCCTACTTTGTTTGTGTCTTTGTTCATAACCACCTCTGATTTGTTAGTGGATGACACATCTCTCTGACTAGATGCCACAATCTGCTCTTGTTTGAAATCACCAAAGCCCTGCAAAGTATCTTGTTTTCTACTAGACTCAATACCCTTGTTCACAGAGGCCATGGCCCTATCCTGACCTTGCTGTGACCTTATGATCTCCAGGAATTCCTCTGCAGACATGTTGGGCTGAATCATACTGGTCACATGACAGGGGAGAGATATGAGACCTTGGTTATCATCTTGGTTACCTGCCTTGAAATGATAGAGATTAAATAAATCCATTATTTGTAAAACAAAAACAGCCAAACAAACTAAACTGATCCTCTCTAGGGAACAGTTATGAAACTCAAGTCATTTCTTTGGAGGGTTTGTTTTTTTGTCTTTTTCTTATGTACAAAGTACTTCATTCAAATAATAGAGAACAGATTAACTTATGCCATTTAAACAAAAGCTTTAATTAAGTGAGTGGGGGAGATCACTGTGTAGGAGACTGCTAAATGTCTAAACATGATTTCTTCCCTTTAAACTTAACCACAAGGAAATCATGTCATTTTTAGTATGTCTCCCAGATTTTGACAATTTTTGTAGGGGGATGTGGGGTCCAGCCAAGCAGATTTTAAGCCATATATCAATAATGTGTTCTTCATTAATAGTTAAAGAGGGTATGCATATAAAATATGTATTTTCTTTTTTTGAATTAAGAACACATTTTCAATATACATATTATTTATAACACTTTTCATTTTTATTCAATTTAATAATAGTTCACAAACAAAATATATGGCATATATGTGGACTATCAAAAGATATGAATCAAAAATTCAGCAGCAAAATATTGCATCAAATTACAGTGGTCAAGTAAAAACCTCAAGACTTCAGCTCAAACAGTTTGAGTCCAAACCTCACTAACACTATGATGATCCTCTCCATTGCAAATAATTGTTAGGAAACAGAAGCTGCTGTGAGTGATACTGATACAAATTAAAGTAATAAGAACTTGTTTCCTTCCACGCCCTATAAGAAATAGCTTGAACATGCCACATACCTTCCTTTTCTTCTTCTTGAGTTCCCTGTCAATCTCTTGATCAAACTTGTTAGCCTTGGGAGCATGAGTCCCAGCAGCCTCCACAGAGGTGATGTTCAGCCCATAGCCAAAGGACAGGAGGCGGGACAGATGCCCAAGCCCTGATCCCACATCCACCACGCTGCCACACCCCAATCTGGCACACAGACGCTGAAGAACCTGCCAACATTACCAATATGCAATAAAATGCTGGGTATATGTGGGCAGGTGATGTGTACATAAATTCAGGTGCTGTGTAACATGGAGTCAGGTGCTGTATACATAAATTCAGTAAGTCAGGTGCTGTGTAACATAAATCAGGTGCTGTTATACATAAATAGCCTTGGCGCTGTGTTGCATAAAGTTAGGTGCTGTGTTACATAAAATCAGGTGCTGTGTATATAAATTCAGGTGCTGTGTTACATAAAATCAGGTGCTGTGTATATAAATTCAGGTGCTGTGTTGCATAAAGTCAGGTGGTTTTAAATGGAGTCAGGGGTGCTGTGTTACATAAAACAATATATGCCACACTCATTACTCTAACCCACCACTTTAACCCTTTCGCTGCCTACACGACAGAAGAACCCGTCCTACACATAAGACAAAGTATTTGCCAACAAGATGGGTTTATCCATTTTGGAGGGATTCCCATGTGGAAACCCCCAAAATGGGTAAACCCGCCTTGTTGGCAAATATGTTGTCTCATTTGTAGGATGGGTTAACCTGTATGATGGGTTAACCTGTAGGATGGGTTAACCTGTAGGATAAGTTAACCTGCTGGATAAGTTAACCTGTTGGATAAGTTAACCTGTTGGATAAGTTAACCTGTATGATAGGTTAACCTGTTGGATAAGTTAACCTGTATGATAGGTTAACCTGTATGATAGGTTAACCTGTAGGATAAGTTAACCTGTAGGATAAGTTAACCTGTAGGATGGGTTAACCTGTATGATAAGTTAACCTGCTGGATAAGTTAACCTGTAGGATAAGTTAACCTGTATGATAGGTTAACCTGTGTGATAGGTTAATCTGTAGGATAAGTTAACCTGTAGGATAAGTTAACCTGTAGGATAAGTTAACCTGTTGGATAAGTTAACCTGTAGGATGGGTTAACCTGTAGGATAAGTTAACCTGCTGGATAAGTTAACCTGTAGGATGGGTTAACCTGTAGGATAAGTTAACCTGTAGGATGGGTTAACCTGTAGGATAAGTTAACCTGCAGGATGGGTTAACCTGTTGGATAAGTTAACCTGTAGGATGGGTTAACCTGTAGGATAAGTTAACCTGTAGGATAAGTTAACCTGTAGGATAAGTTAACCTGTTGGATAAGTTAACCTGTAGGATGGGTTAACCTGTAGGATAAGTTAACCTGTAGGATGGGTTAACCTGTAGGATAAGTTACCCTGTAGGATGGGTTAACCTGTAGGATAAGTTAACCTGTACAGTAGGATGGGTTAACCTGTAGGATAAGTTAACCTGTTGGATAAGTTAACCTGTAGGATGGGTTAACCTGTAGGATAAGTTAACCTGTAGGATGGGTTAACCTGTATGATGGGTTAACCTGTATGATGGGTTAACCTGCAGGATGGGTTAACCTGTCCTGTTGGAAAGGGAAACCATTATATGAGTACAGTAACCAATTTCTATGAAATTCCTTCACAAATAGCCTGTTTATGGTGGCAGTGAAAGGGTTAAAATATATGAAAGCACAAAAAAGTTATTATTAAGGTAATTGCTAGTTTATTTATTACTTAACATCCCATCAACATTTCAGTCAGTTCAAAACTCTATATAACACTGTCAATCTACCGTATCCTCCACAGACATGTGGCATGAAATCACATCCAGCTACATGGCCAACTATCCTACATGTAAGCAAGGAGCTACCAATACCATTTAATACATGTACTTCCATTATCTTGCAACAAGTAATCAAACCTGTGACCTCCCACAGCCAAGATGGACACTCTATCCAGTTAGCTACCAACTAGTAAGCCACAAGACATGGTAAGGAAATGTACGCTACCTTACTGAGGTTTAGGATCTCATGTTGCTTCTTAGGCTTTACATGCTTCCTAAAGAACGAGTGCAGCTGGTGGTTTTCCCCTGAAATACACGGCATTTGAGATATATAACCAACTGTCATAAAATGATGATATTCCTGAATTGTTTGGTAATACTTGTAGCAATCACAACCAAAGGTACCCAGTACATTGCTGCCCATTAAAAAAATTCAATGACCTTATACATGTATAATAATATGTTTGTATTTTGTGGGGTTGTTGTTGTGTTTTTTTTAAAGCGGCAGTTTTCGGTCAATTCAACGTACCGGATACCTTTGATCACAAATATGAAAAATTACACATTTTAGCAATTCCATTATATTTTACCATTGTCAAACACCCACAGCCAATTCCATTACTCTCCAGTCATCAATTCAAAGTTTTAATGCATTAAGCATGAAAATATTCAAGGCAATCAAAATGACATTTACATTTTAGATACCCTTAAACTTGAGGTAAGAACATCAGCTGTGATGGTGACTATATCATGAAGGCATGTAAGATATAGGAAATTATGATAATACATCTACCAAACTGGTAGTGAAAAGCCCAACAGGTGATGAATGGAAAGTGTAGAAAAAAATAAATAAAAATGGATATCACTTTATAAGTTTATTAGTGTTTGTGGTGCCTGGATAGCATAATGGTACCTCACTCTGCTTCTTACCATTGTCTCCTGGGTTCATTTCATAATCACATACGTGAAAGGGTACGACCTGTGGGTTTTCTCCCATTTTAATGACCACATTTTCTGCTGCGAGGACTTATTTTATAATCAATTAAATGTATAAAGATTAAAAGATAAATTATTTGCGATTGTCAATATCTTTATGATATTTAGGCATACATGCACTACCATAGAAAGATCAAAGCTGATATTTACCTGCAATATTTACTACTGATGTAAAGAACTGCTCTGACAAGTTTTTCCTGCAAACAGCCTATTGAGGGCCTCCTCAAAATCCCCATAACAATGTCTATTAAGGGAATAGACTTGTGTACACTCTTTGAAACACAAAAGTGACAAGGGAAGCACATTGCTGCAAAAGGAAAACAAAAATAAACTTGAAAATATACTATATCTTTAAAACAAACATTCAGGTTGACATATGGTAACTTTTCATTTAAACTTTTTCATAACACAATTAATTAACCAATTGATTAGGCATTCTGTAGGTTTTCAAGAAAATACATACTTAATGTAGTTTTGTGAAAATTACGAGACACATAATTGATATTATAGTTTATTTTGATCTTTTTTTTTCTTAACATTTAATGAAATTTCATTTGAAATAGTTTCAGCCTGATAGAAACCATAAGCCTATGGCTAATCTAGCTCTGAAGTGTGTCACATGCAATTAAAGTATGTTTGATCACATTGCATATCCAGTGAGATGTTTCCCCTAGAGCTATTGCTAATGTTGATTTTATGTCCAATTCATACAGTTTAAAGTACTAAGCACATTGATATAGAACATCCCATCACAGTGTCTATTTTTGATAAACAAATAAAGAGAATGAGAAGCAAACAAGAGGGCCAAGATGGCCCTGTGTCGCTCACCTGAGTAAGATGGCTGTGTTAGGCATAATGACAAAAAATCTTGCATCTAAAGTGTTTTTTGCACTCAACTGGGAATTCATGCAGTCATCATTCATATCAAGTTTAATGAAGACTGGGACAAAAATGTAGGCCTCTAGAGTGTTCACAAGATTTTTCTAAGATTTGACCTGGTGACCTAGTTTTTGACCCCATGTGACTCATTTTTTATCTCATCCAATATATCAATTAGACAAACATCCTGACCAAATCTATTGAAGATTGGGCTAAAACTGTGGCCTCTAGAGAGTTCACAAGGTTTCTCTTAGATTTGACCTGGTGACCTAGTTTTTGACCCCATGTGACTCATTTTTTATCTCATCCAATATATCAATTAGACAAACATCCTGACCAAATTATGAAGATTGGGCAAAACTGTGCCTCTAGAGGTTCACAAGGTTTTCTAAGATTTGACCTGGTGACCTAGTTTTTGACCCCACATGACCCATTTCGAACTCATCCAAGATATCATGTAGACAAACGTCCTGACCAAGTTTCATGAAGATTGGACCAAAACTGTGGCCTGTAGAGTGTTCATAAGGTTTTTCTAAGATTTGACCTGGTGACCTAGTTTTTGACCCCACATGACCCACTTTTGAACTTGTCCAAGATTTTATGGAAACACACATTCTGACTAAGTTTCATGAAGATATGGCCAAAAATGTGGCCTATCAAGTGTTAACAAGGTTTTTCTAAGATTTGACCTCATGACCTACTTTTTGACCCCACATGACCCAAATTCAAACTTGTCCAAGATTTTATGAAAACAAACATTCTGACCAAGTTTCATGAAGATATGGCCAAAAATGTGGCCTATCAAGTGTTAACAAGGTTTTTCTAAGATTTGACCTCATGACCTACTTTTTGACCCCACATGACCCAAATTCCAACTTGTCCAAGATTTTATGGAAACAAACATTCTGACCAAGTGTCATGAAGATAGGGCCAAAATGTGGCGTCTAGAGTGTTAACAAGGTTTTTCTAAAATTTGACCTCATGACCTACTTTTTGACCCCACATGACCAAAGTTTCACGAGTTGATAAAAATAATGAAAGACAACCAAAAACAGACTTGTTATGGGTTATGGTCACTACACTATTCCTAGTTATCATCTACTTATATATTAAGTTTCAAGTCCTTTTATAGTTTTCCAGTATATAGTAAATAAGTTCTCTGGACAGAAATTCATCTTAAAATTAAATAAAGGGAGGTAATTCATAAAATGATCCAGGTAGAATTACAGTTCTTGGTTACTGCACTTTCCAATCTTTTTATCTATTTATATTTAAAGTTTCAAGTCAGTACCTTGTATAGTTTATGAGTTATGCTCTGACAAAAATTGGGGGAAAATGGGAGAGGGGAGATAATTCCAAAATTGGGCCAGATAGAGTTATGGTTCTTAGTCAGTGCACTTCTCCTGGCCACATTCTATTCAAGTCAATACCTTGTATAGTTTTCAAATATAGCCAGTGTTAAAGCTGTTAACAAACCAACAAACTAACAAACAGACAAGGCAAAAACAATATGCCCATGATCACAGATCTCATGGGCATAAAAAGATCTCAGAAAAAATTACTTTGATTGCAGTGGTCTTTTATCCAAAAGCCAGCTAAGTGATTCTGTACTCAATGTCTGTAACCCCTTCTTCCATGATTCAGGTAACCTGTCCCAGTGGTTCCGGAAGAAAAAATCCTGAAAATGCAGTATAAGAGTTACATAAATATTTTGTCAAGGTGTATAAATAATAGAGGTGTAACAATAAGTCGACTTATCAATGTATCACAATTTATCCATGTGTAGCCAGGTACAGGTATTTGGTGATAAATTAATTGGCAAGAAGACACATGACTTGATAGCTCAGTCGGTAGAGTGCAGAAACGGTATTCCTGAGGTCCTGGGTTCGAGTCACGGTGGAGTCATTGATTTTTTCACAACCTGTTACATTTGGCACCCAACATAAATAACCTACTGTTAAATATGGCTACTGCTTTGGTACCTCAAGAATGTTTCCAAGATGTTCTTTGTCTCTAAGAATTCAAGACGAATTCTAAATTTGGAGGGGGTATATGTAGCCAGGTACAGGTATTTGGTGATAAATCAATAGGTAAGAAAACATGTGACTTGATAGCTCAGTTGGTAGAGTGCAGGAACAGTATTCCCGAGGCCCCGCGTTTGAGTCTCAGTCAAGTCAAGCCAACAATCTATATATTTTGCTTAACTTTCTGTTGAAAATTTGTTGTTACATAATAGATTTTGGGCATCAGAGAAATAAAAGATTTTATACTGATGATGAATATTGGTATTCTGTAGAAATATTTGTTGTGTTATTAAAGTTATAATCCATTAAAAAAACTGGTATAATCTTTAATATTGAAAACTGGTGCTAAGACAAGGAGGCAGACTTGGTAAAATGTTAGTGTTTCTTTCAGTCTTCTGAATCAAAATAGAAAAAAAACCTATTGCAATGGTATCGTGATAGTTGGTGATTAATGCAATAATACTGTGATAGTGATTTCAACTATTGTGATACTATCATGATAATGTTTTTGGTTGCAATAGTCACCTCTAATAGATAGTATCCCTAAAGACCTAAACCCAAGAGCAATAAGAGCTGTCAGAGGAAAGCATGCTCAACTGTTCAAAATGCTTGTTGGTAAATCAAATGAAATCTATTTCAATTCTTGCCCTTCATATACCCTGTATATAATAATAGTCAAAAATGATAAACCTTGATAGTCTAATACTCCTAAATAGGTTTATGAAGCCTAAAATAAATCCCATGCTTAGTTACTGAGACATAAGCATAATAACACTGTGTATGCAAAACTTTGACTAAGTATCCAAGTTAGAAAAGTGCCATAATTTGTAAAAAAAAATTCGAAGAGTTATCCTCCTTGGTTTTCTGATGCCCATGAATTGACTGCACGTACATGTCATGTTGTGTAATCTTGTGAGGAAATAATGAATGAGCTTAAATAAACAACTACACTTAATGAAACTTGTAAGTAACTTGTATTTCAAACTTGTAGAGAAGATATCTTTTCAAAACATATGCCCAGTAAATATTAAAATGTGCATTGGCTCAATCTGTTGTCTGCTTGAATAATTTTGATGCATAATCATCTCTGTGAAAACAATTTTCGTGGAAAGCTATAGAAAACCAAAAATCTGTTATTTTGAATACAACAAATGCTATAGACAAAACTTTAGTCAGAGGACTTATATGTTTCGTCTAGTATATGTAGTTTCAAACAAAACAAGTGGCACTTAAACTCAGGGTGTTTTAGCAGGAGTGATTTTGTATCTTGAATTAATAAAACACAGCAAAAGCAGTGTGCCGTAGTTACTGTCAAACGGAGTGTGATATTTGTCCTTGCCATCATGGTCTACGAACATGTTGCTTTTAACAACATCTAGTCATTTTAATTGCGGTACTTCATGCAGGAAGAATATAGAATCCTCAAATGTCATTTCAAAACCTTTCCAAAACGCACCACTGACACCCTTTATCGGGATAATGATTTTTAAAGTCCATCTCGGCCAACACTTCCATCACGAAAGTTAACTGAGAACTGAGCAAAAATCAATAACCTGGTGAAGCCAAGGGGCGGAGCTATGTTCTGATTGGCATACACAATGCCTTTTGTTTTCTACAGTTAGAGGGAAAGCGACCGCAGTTTTATTGATGTAAAATTATTGGAAAAGTTAAAGTCAATTGCACGGCGTAGTAAACTGCAAGACTGTGTTGCCTGGACTTAATCTCCACTTGTCTCCCCCTTATTTCTTTTGGGTTTGGGCAGACATCTATCCAAGGAGTTAACCAACTGTACACTTTACCTCATGAATTTATGACTTGATGAATATCAATTGACTGAGCTTTAAATGGCATATGAAACAAGTACCAACATATACTAAGTTTCATAATATTATCTTTAAGTTATCGTGTGATCCAGATTTCTGGACATCCAGACAAACAAGAAGGATGGACAGACTGAGGGCAAACCTATAGTCCCCTCTGGTGTAAACACCAGTAGGGAACTAATAATGGATTTTTCTTTGTGAGCAAACTGAGGAGACTCTGATCAGATCCTATTAGAGTGGTCTTATCTGGGTCTGCTCTGTTTGCCAAGTGCATCAAAATGAATCTATATGAAGTAAAGGGTTAATTTGGCAAGTTCAGAATAGCAAGAAAAGGCAGTTATACATGAAGAATCCTATATTCTCATATTATCAGGTTTCCCATATAATAATGAAGTCATGAAGTTCTAGGATGAGAAGTAAGCTTGTGATGCTATTGAATACTTTTCAGGTTAAATTTATTGTTTAAATTTTTAATGTTTTAAAATGAAGGGGGAATTAAATACAAGTAAATCTATCATTATGGTAAGCCAGTGATTTTTAATGTTTTAAACACTCACTGTTAATGTGAGTGAATGTGTAAACTTAACCACCTAATAATAAGGACAAATGTGATATATTACTACAAACCATTTACACAAGCAGTGATAATGATTGAGCATGGGCTAATGGCCCATTCCCAATATGTCATGTTACTGATTCTTCACAATATAGGGAAGAATCATGTGTAAGCAGAACAGAATAGAACTTAACTAAGCAGTCAGGAGGTTCATTCAGCACAGCATTCACCCTGTAAGTGTATGGCCTGGACAGGTAAGTACTGTGACACCCTGTGACAAATATGAGTTATGTAAAACTGAATGTGTCACTTGAAAATAAACAGGAGACTTTAAATAGAGATAAATGGATGGGCTTTCACACCTTTAGGCTTTATTGGTGTTCTAGTCCAAAACTGTTAACACATCTAGTTAGGTTTCAAAAAGAAGGCTATTCAGATTTGGTGTAATCTTGTCTGCTGATCCCTTCAGATAGTTACTAATAGGTGCAATTGCTCCGTGATAAACAATGTTCCCAAATAAAGTGTCCACGTTGTACATGAGAGTTCTTGGATTTGAATCACAGCCATGACACTTTTCTCTGGTGTCACTGCGTCAAATGATGTATAAAAATTCGTACCAGATGCATCCTTGCCTAGCACTTGACAAAATGGGGTTGCAATAGGAATTCAGAGTACTCGGTACTGGTTCTCCTATTTATCGGTTCTATACACAGAGCATGTAAAGAACCAAGATGGCTATTTACTCTCTGAGAGTCTTTCAGCTGAGCCAGAGTGGAATCGGCCCTGGCATTATCACGCAGGAGGTCACATGAATAGTTTTGAGGGAAAAATCGCTGGGTTGTTTTTCTTTTCCTTTTTTCTTTTATCTATGTCATTCTTTTGACAAGCCTACATTTCTTTTTACCATATTTTCTCTTTGTTCCTCTTTTATTCTAGTGCACCGTAATATCATTGTCAGTAATGTCTTAAATGACATCTTTATGTATCATCCAGATTCAGATTGCTCCAGGACTCCATTGTATCCAGCCACTGTCTCTTCACCAAAACACCAGTACTTACTAGTGGATCATCCTTGACCTCAAGTCCTTAATTGTTCCTAACCATGGGAATGAACATCTATAGTCATTCCTTGCTACTTGCCGGATATAAGATTAGCACCTGATGAGATGTTTGCCCGCTCAGTATTATGTGTGCTTCATGATTCTTATGATGAGACCGGATCCAGTCTGAAGTCAGGTGTCCACCATTTATCGGCCATTTTATCGGGCATTTTAGTCAGTCTAGCAGGTGCGTGTAGGTTTAAATTACGGCTTTGTGTTATCCCGATTAAGAAACATGATGTCAGCCTAAATTGAACTTAGCCCTTTTAAAGTCCATGAATTTCTTGCTTCATTTCCTGTGCTACCATGATTTAAAGAAAAAAAAAAGAAAGTTTTGACTTGGAGAGAAATGTTCAACCACCAATACAGTTTGTCTTTTTCATATCCTCAAGTATTGAGTTCTCGCCATATTGGTATTCTCGGGCTATTTACACTAGTGCAATATTTGACGTCAAGTGTGAAGTAATTTTACAGAGAAACCATCGACAATAAACAACATTGATTGATCCTTGTTTCTAAAACTTTTTTTTATTGAAAATATTTGGGAAACAGGTAAAAATATTCATTTAATAAAGAAGTACCGATTTTTTACTATTTTCACTAATGCTTCTTTTTGTGATTTCTTTAAACCACTTGTTAAATCTACCGATAATATTCAACAAGCATATGATCACTGATTTATGTAACATCTGTTCTTAAAATAGTGGAGGGCTGATTATGAATACACTTTGCAACAATACTATGTACAGATTCATTTAGAGCCATAGCTGTTATTAATAGTTATTGATAGTAAACTTTATACTTGATAATTGTAATACAGCATGCCCATTTAATCTTTGTATAGGGTTTTTACACCTAAAATTGGCCATATACCTCCAAAATTGTAAGGACTCTCTGGTTGAAAGGATACAAAGTTAAGGAAAATTGCTGTTGTACCCCCAGTTACAAAACTTGGAGGGCACCCTATATTAACATGGAACACTTTCAGTGTGATAGTGTTTCTTATTCTCATTTGGATCATCTTATATCTTACAAACCAATCTTTTCTGTGATTAAGAACACAAATTTTAATGCAACTGTTGTTTATAGATTGTGTCTCTATATGCGCACTCATGGCAGACACATTTTCAGTTCTTGTCGAGAACTCCAGATGCCATTTTGGAAATATTTTTTTTTTTTTACTGTTGTTTGATTTTGAGTTATTTTTTTAATTTGTTTTTTTAAATATCATTGAAAATTAATTACATTTGAAGGATAGATATTGATGCATTTCATGATATATTAAATATAAAATTGAGGGATCGTTTTGTCCATAGTTCTTGCTGTCGAGAACTGGATACTCCAGGATACTCTAAGGTTATCCCTTCCATATGCAAATGCTGAAAAACAGCTTTAACTTCACACTTCATAGTTAAGAAATGCTCTGGAAGGAACTTTTGGTAGGCTAAAACTTGTATGTATAGCCATAATAATCAGTATCTCTTAAATGAGAGCTTGCCGTTACTACATAGAAGACGAATGCCGTATCGCGAAAATACATTACAAAGATTAATTTCACATATAAAAAAATATGAATATTAAATTCTTACAGAAACATAAATGTCTAATATCCATTCATATTGCCTCAAAAAGTGTGCTATTTTTTCGGCAAAATCTGTTAGTTCTGCCAAGTTTTGTTTTGTACATATGATCATATCCGCTCTTTAAACGCTTGCATTGGTCCAAGTGCAAAACGACCGGAATGAATTTTAACGGAACAAATATGCCAAAAGGAGACCCAGACAAGTCAACTGAGGAACAACAGAATTACAAAATACAAGAATCTTCATTTTACGTCGGTTATATATAACAGAGAACATTAGCTCACAGAGCTATTATCCGACAAAACACATTGTATAATAAAAGCAAGAGATGAATCAGCTGTAAGAGAAGTCAATATCATGATATCAAAGCATAGATAATCAAATAAAGAGTGCAGCGGATACCAAAGGCGTAGTTACACAAATTAAGCACATTTAAGTATAAATAGGGCACACATAAAACATTTTTAAGCACATAAAAAACATGCTACTAGATAAGCACATAAAGCATAACGCGTAAGATGTGATCAAAGCATGGTTAAACAAAACGTAAGTAAGAAATGAGGTTGTTCCATACCTGGGCAGCTACTACAAACCGAAAGGAATTCTGGTCATACCTGTCGTCCGGACAGACGGCTGCTGCACCAGCCTTACAAACCTGCAGTTGAAATTATAATATGTGTATTCCACAAGATATTGTATATATACAGTGGACATTTTTTTAGACATTTGTAAGTCTCTAAAGCAATATATTTCATTCTTCTTAAATGAAGATCGAGTTGTTGTATTCAGCCTGGTTAAAGGGTCTGAGTATGTTACATCAAAATCATTAAAAAAAAATTCAGAGCTCTGGATTGTAGTTTTTCAAGTTTCTAAGCGTTTGGTTTACTACAAAAATGCCACACAATAGGGCAATAGTTAATGTTAAGGTCAACCTACAATCAACTTAAAAAATGAAATGTGTGACTATTACACTGTTGTTAGCAAAAGAATAAATATATTCTTGGGACTGGTGAAGTAGTAAAAATGCCCCCCCCCCTTTTTTTTTTTGCATATCATATATTTTCCTGGTATACCTTGCTCCATTAAATTAATATAAAATAGTGGCATCAAGGAGACATGGAAGATATTTTTATATCACGCCCCATTCAATAACCACTGTGTTCGCATGCAGTAGCTTTCGCATGTGCATGCAGTAGCTACAATGTTCACATGCAGTAGTTATTTTGGAAAAGGTTGTATGTTAGACATATTAGTGATAGCTACTGTGTGTGCATCCAGAAGCTATCAAGTTTGCACACAATGGTTTATTATATATATATATATATATATATATATATATATATATATATATATATATATATATCCATTTTATGCCACCAACGTTCCAAAAAGATTGCTTATTAGTTTAAGCATCTTTTTAATTAAAAAAGTTCTTTGTCAGTGGTTCTTGGATTTGGCCATTACTTGAACCGTGTAAGGCTATGACAGATTCTTGCCCAAATTGGTGTTTGAGCCCACAAAATTCAGTTCCATTGTCATAAAATGGTAACCTACAACTGGACCTCACTGCCCTTATGCTTGATAAATGAAATTGATAGTCTGAAACTGTAAAACTGGCATTTTAAATATAATTATTGAGGCCTTGTAGCCATAAACATTGCTTCTAATTAAGTGAGTTAAAATTATGTGAATGACCGAGGAGATAATATAAAGTGAAAATTTAGCTTCAGTAATTCAAAGGAAATAATTCTAAGATTTACAGATCAGATATACCCATATTCATTTAAATATTACAGCCATAAACACTGATTTCAAATATTTTATCTTATGGACATTAACATTGTCTTGAAGTTAAATCTAGATTTGTTAATGAAATAAAGATCTTACAGTGAAAAAAAAATAAAGTGTGTTTGAGTCCTTCAAACTCAGGTGATGTTTCATTTTGATATCCAGACATTTGTTTCAGAAATATTATGTTAAATTACTTTTCATCTTGATAAAATAACCACGCTAATCCAAATCCTGGTGAATTTGAAATCCCAAACACCATATGGGATTTGAACTATTCATATTCTTTAAAAACAAGCAACTGCAAAAGCATGCCGCAGGTATTTGCTTTGGGACATATCTCCCCATACAAGAATGTGATTGATGGTAATGAATTAAAACCAAGTGGTGGGATGCGATAACTACTGCGTGCGAACGTGATAACTATTACGTGCGCACGTAATCTAATAATATCTTCCATGTCCCCTTTACGCCACCGTAATGTTATCATCTCTTAGAATTGATGTTTTTCTGTGTATAAATGCCTTTTTAGAATTTACAGTGGAACTTAATAAATGTCTTCTTGATTCTTGACAAGTCTTTTCATGTATTTTCTTTGCTCGCAAACTGGAAGATCTTCACTGCAATTTGATTGTGAAACAAAAAAGAAGTTCTGTTTATAAATGGTATGTCTGTATTTTTTTTTTCTCAGCCTTTCCTGGAGTGCATTAGATTCCAAAGCCTTTTTGAACATCATGCATATTAATATTCTAAAGAAAATATATTATTTCTTAAAGAAATGTGTAACATACACTTTTTTAAGTCCACATATGTGTACCCATGTACCCATAATTTGTGATATCGTTCTACTTTCGAATTAGCGATATCCCCTACGGCGTGACAACCAGTGCAAAAAAAAAAAAAAAATGTCGCACCGAGCGGCTCATTGATGGGACAAACACTTGTTTAAGAGCATGTTTTATATTACTATCAGTAAAACAGTGTTTTATCACCATGAATCACTAAGAATTCAACTACCTTTTGACTAACAAGAAACAGCCCAATGCATTTCTTACACTTCTCTACATTATCATCTCTCTCTCTCTTTCTCTCTCTCTCTCTTCATGTGTGGACATATGTGATGTGTTTCATGCGCCAATCAAGCCATTTATCTCATTGGTGGGGTGGGGGACAGGGATATCTTAGCTATGAAAATTACCCTACCGAGGTAACACTGAACTATTAATTAACCGGACGTGTGTGTGAGTGGAGGGGTTGAATTTGGGGAAGGCGGATCTGGTCAGGAATTTAGTTTTTCTCCTCTTCCTTTTAAGATTGTCCAAGTTACCGATAAACGTTTCTTTTCTTCTTTCCTCTTCTTTTTTATTTGATCTTCCATAGGGGGGTGGGGGGGGGGGCTGGCCCAAAACACATGCATACTATATTTTATGCATATACTAAAACCTAGCACCCAAATCCCAGTGGGGAAATGACCCCCCCCCCCCCCCCCCCTTAATCATCGCATGTGATTGTTGAGAAAGGAACAATATCTGCTACCTAAAGTTTGCTAAGCACAACATATCATGTGTTACTGTGATATTGAATTGGCCATAACTTCTGTTATAGTTGTCTGCATCTCTTGAAATTTCACAATCGACTTTTACAAGCCTAAACCTTTGATTTAATGCAAACACCTCAAAATATATGATCTTTATTTTTTAATTTCAAAACAACAACAAAAAAAGGTAAAATGTTTTCTATTCTAAAATATCTTTCACAAAATTTTTACACTCTCTTGTTAAAATTTCTTTATTATCTAAAATTTAAAGTCATATATTCAACTTAAAATGTTATTGTGGAATTGTAACTTGTCATTTGTTGATTAATTTATTATCAATTAAAAGACGCAACTACAAAAAAAAAAAAAAAAAAAAAAAGAATAGAAAAAAAAATAACTAAAACAAAAATTGTCCATTTTAGTACAAACATAATACTTCCAAATAAAGGATTGAAAAGTGTTTATGCTGATTATATTATTGGTGCTTAGCAAACTTTGAGTAATATATACGGAAGTGTCCTACTGCCATAGTCTGTAACATTTTTGAGAGCTTCTGTCAAAAATATATTAATATACTAAGTCCTCATTAAGAGATTAACTATAAACCCAGATTAACCTGAAAGTGAACTGACACCTTTACATTAACTATAAACCCAGATCAACCTGAAAGTGAACTGACACCCATACATTAACAATAAACCCAGATCAACCTGAAAGTGAACTGACACCTATACATTAAGTATTAACCCACATCATTTTAAAAGTAAACTCATATGTCTATGCAATCAGTACAAACCAAGATCAGCCTGCAAGTAAACTTATGGTTATGCAACCAGTATAAACCAAGATCAGCCAGCAAGTAAAACTTGTTATATGCTGGCTGATTTGGGTTAATCTGCAGGCTGATCTGGTTTTTAGCTCGTCTGTTTCAAAGAAAAAAAATCAAACTATTGTGATTGCTGGGTCATTGTTTCATCTTCCTTGTTGTCATCATGCAAAAACTTTGAGTAATGGGCTACATTAAACACTTTTAACAGTCGATTGTTGGCATCCGCATGCTGTGATCTTGTTGGTTTTTTTTATTTCTGCAACCAGTTACCACAAAGATCAGCCTGCAAATAAACTAACTTCTGCAACAAATATAAACCCAGACCAATTGGTCTGAAAGTCTGAAGATAAACTGACATTTCACATGTCAGTATGAGAAATCATGTGACATGACAGCATGGACTTGTAAGATGTCAAGATGTTATTTTTGCCAAGCTTGTTTCAATTTTATAATAAAATCAATGCCTGTATATTCAACACAATTTAATGGCTTCTCAATGTCAATAATTATTGTGATAATTGCTGTGCTCATCATTTCCTGGGTATCTTTCTCAGAAGGTTGAAGGTTTTGTTATGAGTGATACATCATGCGATTTTAGCTTGACTATTCGAAAAATATGTAAGTTATTGCAGTCACGTCCTTGCGTTAGTGTCTGCGTCAGTCCTGGATCCTGAATTTTACACTTGATTGTGATGTCAGTACTAAGAAAGTCCAGCCAATCTCCAAGCAGAGTTGTTGTTCGTTCCTCACATAACATCTCTGCAATGGGCTCGATAACAAGAATCTTGTCAAAACAGAAAAGACTTATTAAATGTTGATTTAAGTGTATTTTAAGGATCAAAAGTAAAGAAACATTGA
>CM037777.1:98055312-98105312 GCA_021229015.1 Solen grandis
TATGAATTACTCTTTTAACTGCAACGTTAGGGAATGTTTGTTGGTTTTTTTCTTTTGCTTAACAGATAGACTTTGTGGTCAGGTGTATATATTACTGAACTATCGATTGTCAGGAACACTATCGGCGATATTATCGATGGTCAGAAACCACTATCGATGCAGTACTATCAGGTGTACTGATAGTAATGGTGAGGACCATAACCATTGCAATTAATTGATAGTCCGATCCATCGGCCCAGCCCTAGTCTAAACTCTATCCTCAATTCCAATGCACTAGCTACCTCCCTTATAATTTCATGACCACCAGGAAAATCATGTGGTGATCATTAAACAAAAAAAAAAATCAAAATTATGTTTTAAGCTTCATTTTTTTATTAATTTGTTACTGCTGTTTTCAAAAAAATGTTCTTCCAATGAACGACAATTCAACACTAGACAAAAATTAAATATGTCAGTTAGATTATTCATACTCTTATTAGTAAGGGGAGGTCACTGTGTAAGAAATTGATGAAAGGGGAAATCACTGCATAGGAGATTGCTCAAACACACGATTGCATTCTATGAGGTTACAAAATATTCCCAGTTGTAATTTCCCCCCATTTAAAATGTATACATTTAATAGTTTAACCCTTTCCCTCATATAGACTCATTTTGACGCACTCAGTAGGTACCACATAAAGCCTGATCTGCAGAGAACCACAGTTAAACCATACCAAATTTAATTACAAAATCCTCATTTCCAGACCACTGAGGAGCAGCGAACAGCATAAAACCTGATCAGCCTGCGAGTTACTCGCAGGCTGATCTGGTTTTATGCTGTTCGCATAGGTCTTTTCATGGTGTCCTCTATGAGGGAAAGGGTTAAGGGATTTGTTTTAATTTGCAATGATTATATTCATAATAACAGTCATGTACTGGTACTTTCCATATATTGATATACTTTGCTAATTTACATACATGTATTCATAAACAATAAATAAATTATAAATAAAAATAAACTAACTTGTTTAAAGTCTAAAACAATAATACTGAAGTCTATGGCAAAAGCAGTAAATATGGTAAACATGGATTCATAAAAAGCACTAAGTCATGTCAGGGTATTTAAAATCCCTGCAAAAGCTCAAAAGTAAAATAAATCAAATAATTTGAACTTTAAAATATAACATAAAACACAGTAATAAAAATACATATTATTACTTAAAGCATGCATACATTCTCTCTGTACAGCATAAACCCATTACAACACACTTGTAATTTAATGTACATTTTGCATGTGTGTTATAGACAGTCCAGTATAATATCATGTCTGGATAGGACACAAAATATAGTGTTATATAATGGAGTTGACTGTATAATGCAGTGTGCAAAAAAGGATACAAAATATAATGTTATAATGGAGCTAACGGTACAATGCAGTGTGCAGAATAGGATACAAAAATATAGTGTTATAATGGAGCTCCACCGTCAGTTGTATAAAAGGTAAAGATACAGAGAAATACCTGTACCTTGCAGTAAAAAAAAAAATACATGTGTAAAACTATGAGTATCATTTTTAAGATATAAATCATGAGCATTAAAATGTCTTAACCCTGATTATAGTATTTTTTTTTCTTAAACATATTTCAAAATAATTGGTGAAAATAACTATCACAATCTGTTAAACCACCCACACATCTTTTTGATATCGACCATTGGCCTCAAGAGATTGTAAGTAGGTCACAGCCTCACTTTCAGTTCTATGACCTTCATCCTGGACAATGGCCATCAGGGCCTTGTGGACATCATGGGCCATGTGTTTGGCATCCCCACACACGTATATACTGGCCATATCCTTAAAAAAAGGTTTAAGAATTTACTTATGATATTTATATATAAACTACAATTACTATATACACTACAATTACTATGTCCCTTATTTCTGTTGAAGTGTTGAATCAGTACTATGCACCAGCAAAAGAGGTCTTGCTTCCATCAGGGATTGAACCCACAACATTCAGATTTTCAGTCCCTGTCTACAATCACCAGGCCATGATTTGTAGTGAAAGCATAATATACTGTAATCACTTTAGTGTATAATGCACTTTTTACTGTAATCACATGAGTATTGTGCACACTTTTCACTATAATCATTTGAGTGTAGTGCACACTTTTCAATATAATCATTTGAGTGCACACTTTTCAATATAATCATTTGAGTGTAGTGCACATTTTTCAATATAATCATTTGAGTGTAGTGCACATTTTTTACTATAATCATTTGAGTGTAGTGCACACTTTTCAATATAATCATTTGAGTGTAGTGCACACTTTTCAATATAATCATTTGAGTGTAGTGCACATTTTTCAATATAATCATTTGAGTGTAGTGCACATTTTTTACTATAATCATTTGAGTGTAGTGCACACTTTTCAATATAATCATTTGAGTGTAGTGCACATTTTTTACTATAATCATTTGAGTGTAGTGCACACTTTTAACTATAATCATTTGAGTGTAGTGCACACTTTTTACTATAATCATTTGAGTGTAGTGCACATTTTTTACTATAATCATTTGAGTGTAGTGCACACTTTTTACTATAATCATTTGAGTGTAGTGCACATTTTTTACTATAATCATTTGAGTGTAGTGCACACTTTTCACTATAATCATTTGAGTGTAGTGCACACTTTTCACAATAATCATTTGAGTGTAGTGCACACTTTTCACTATAATCATTTGAGTGTAGTGCACACTTTTCACAATAATCATTTGAGTGTAGTGCACACTTTTCACTATAATCATTTGAGTGTAGTGCACACTTTTCACTATAGTCATTTGAGTGTAGTGTACACTTTTCACTATAATCATTTGAGTGTAGTGCACACTTTTCACCATAATCATTTGAGTGTAGTGTACACTTTCCACTATAGTCATTTGAATGTAGTGTACACTTTCCACTATAGTCATTTGAATGTAGTGCACACTTTTCACCATAATAATTTGAGTGTAGTGCACACTTTTCACTATATTCATTTAAGTGTAGTGTACGCTTTCTCAATATAATCGTTTGAATGTAGTGCACACTTTTCACCATAATAATTTGAGTGTAGTGCACACTTTTCACTATATTCATTTAAGTGCAGTGTACACTTTTCACTATAGTCATTTGAATGTAGTGCACACTTTTCACTATAATCATTTGAGTGTAGTGCACACTTTTCACTATATTATTTAGTGTAGTGCACTTTCACTATATCATTTAATGTAGTGCACACTTTTACATAATCACTATTTACCATAATCTCTTGAGTATGATGCGCATCGTAACATTTACCTTGTCGAGGAGAGTCCAGATTTCCTGTCGATCCTTGAGCAAGAGGTCTTGAACATAAACCTTGGATGCCTGGTCACGTGAGAATGCTACAGACAGATGTATGGTTCCATCTGCAGACCATTCCTCTGAAATGTAATGGAAGAGTGTGAAATGTGAGATATATTATTTGAGCATATACACATGTAGCATTATATAAATATCTTCAAGTATGACATTTGATACCATTATCATATGTGAACTGAGTAATAATTGGTACATGTATAATTCATTACAGAAAAGTGAGAAACTGGACAAATTTAATGGAAGTAATGATCAATTTTTTGTCTGCAATAAAACAAGCCCTACAAGGCAATATCTTATGTTTTAATACTGATCATTATGTTAATAAAAAATGAAATTATGCATAAAAAATAAAGAAAGACACCCAAACTCATCACCCAACTCACCTAGCTGTTTCTGGTACAGGAAATCCTGGTTTCTATGACGACAACCAAAATACAGGAGAACTTGTCCTCTCTCTGCATCCATGGCTAAAACAAAACAAAGTAGCCATTACATGAGAGATTGTTAATCTTTTCCAGACATAAAACATTCCAGTTTGCTTAAACTATACAAAAATGAAGAAGACATTTAATTTGATTCCTTAGCTTTAACACCAATCAATATTATTTCATTCACTTAGGAAATTTGTCTCCATGGGACTGAAGTATATATGTGTTGCTTCAGTGTGATATCACACCATAAGCAAGAACCATGATGACACACCAAGTGTCCATGGGTCAACCCATCGTGGAACAATTCTTATATCGCTGAACGTCAAGCAAGCATGCTATACCAGTACCACTTTTAACAACTTTTGTATGTTGCAGCCAGTTATAAAACCAACAAACTGACAATTACAGCATGGATGCTCTAAGTACTATGCTACCAGAACCTGTGAAAAATCGCTCATCTCTATTTTTTTAATCCACTTTCCAGGGCCATCAAATGTCTACATTTACCTCTTTCCTGTATAAATGCCATAAAAGGAGCTATGCCTGTTCCAGGGCCAATCAGTATCACTGGACAGAACTGTTGTTAGGCAACCTAAAATCTGGATTTCTGCTCATGAAAACCGGACATTTTTCCAGAACAGCAAGTCGATCATGAAGGAAGGTAGTTGTAACACCAGTACGTGGAATCTCTGCAAGCTCATACCGGACAACTGCAGCAGTCACACACACTTTGTTTAGATCCTAAATAAAAAAAAAATATCACAATAAAATTATAATTGGAGTGTTCTATAGAAAACATGTGTCAACTGCCTAAGTGTGATGGAAAAGGTGTGACAGACAGATGGACAGAAAAATGATCCCTATGTCATCACCTCTGCTTACAGCAGGTGACACAAAAACAAACAAATCTTGAAGTCATACAGAAATGTATATAAACATTTTTCTTTCAATTTTGACTGGGAAACAAGTTCTAACAACGTGTACTAAATCCTCTCAACAGTTCCTGGATTGGACCAGTACTTTTTTCCTATGAAGGCCATGATTTGTGCCCCCAACAGGTTCAAACTCCAAACCGTCAGATCCACAGTCACGTATGCTACCATTGGCCCATACAGCAGTTTTTAGCGTAGGTACATACTGACCATGGATCAAAAGGTTGTTGGCACAAGTCCTCATTTATTGTCTTCCTACACACAAAGCACTGGTCCAATCCTGGATCAGTTGAGAAAGATGTAGTATAAGTTATAAGAACTTACATCTCATCAACTTAAAATATAATGAAAATGAATTTGATTTTAATTGTGCAAGTCAGCAACTTTATCAGGACAAATGTAAAACAAGTACCGTTTGTTCTTTACTTCTGTTAAATGTCCCATTAACAGTATTTCCATCACTTTGGGCACTGTCAACAGGAGGCTATATTGCATGCTCACTGTGATATCATGCTGTAGAATATGTGGATACCCCGACAAGTCCTTAGACTTTGATATGTCATGGTCAGGTATTGAACCAATGACCCCCTAGTTACTAGGCTTATCATTTACCCACTGTGATCGGTTGTTACATGTATAAATACCTAAATTTAGGGAAAAGCATCTGAGGTCAGTATCAGCATTATCCACTGAAGCCAGGGTTTAAACTTACGACTCTAGGCGATGAAGATATGGAGTAATATCTGGGCTGGAGAGACTTGATGCAGTCCAATATCCGTTGCCATGGTAACGTGTGTGATGGAAAGTCTGACAAAACATCTGCAACCTCTCGGTCTTGAAGATACTCTGATAACTGGGTGTTTGATTTCGAGACCTGATAATAAAAAGAGGATTTGTAACGATTAGAGAACTAAATAGACTGTCAACACATCATGAAAAATATGGATTAACAATAATCATCGATAATTACTTTATTTGTTGACTTGACTATTTGAGTTTATCATCGCTTCGACAGTATTTCAATCATACAGCAACGCCCAGCTAATTACAAGTGGAGGAAGACCCCGGATGCCTCCGTGCATGAAATATTTGTTGACTTGACTATTTGAGTTTATCATCGCTTCGACAGCATTTCAATCATACAGCAACGCCCAGCTAATTACAAGTGGAGGAAGACCCCGAATGCACGGAGGCATCCGGGTAGAACCACTGACCTACCATACTTTATTTGTTGATGATCTATGTCTAATAGCTTAAGTATTAAGAAAAGTGACAAGATCAAAGTCACCATGATTTTCTGGTAACCAAAAATTTGAATACATGTATCTGTTAATTCATTCCCTGATTGAAAAAATAAAATATTATATTTCAACAGCAAGAATTTATTCTATTTCAATATTTGGCATAAAATGCTTTTCATATTTCCATGATTATATTCTCTAGTTTCATTACATTAACACAGTAAACCATTTTGAAATAGGAGATTATTAACTAACAGTTCAATATTAGTTTTGGTACTATTTTTATTTTTGCTGAGACATGGAGTTTATTTAGAAGCTGATTCATAACTTAGATAAATTTGATTTGGGTCAAATGTCTGCTTTAAATCTCAATCAATTAGGATTCAGTACTTCTTATTTGTTATAAATTTCTTTTCAAAATAAAACTGAATATATAGGTTATTTATGCAAACTGTTAAAACTGCAATAAGCCATCTACCATATTATGTAAATAATAAAAGCTACTGTCTCAGAAAGAGATAGCATGGAATGTCAACCTGATATTCAATTATGTCAAGAAGAGAGTAACATATTAACCCCCAACGGAGTAAATCACCAAGACATGACTGTTCCTCATCACTTGTCACATGTCCTTCAAGGTTCAACAAGAGGTCATGCTTACAGACTTCAGGTCATAGTACTTCTGTAAACATATGGATACACTCATGGTACCTGAAATGACACAAGATACTTATGGCCCTTCAACATGTTGTCAATCTCTGTTGATCCTTTTTACCCATTTTGATGTTTTACAGAACAATTTCACTCTAACACTGGTAAAGAGGCAAAGACCTCTTTCCAATAAAAAGATGATGTTTACCTAATCATGACTTTAGAAAGGAATTTAAATAACATGTTTTCCAACCCATAAATACTGTACATGAACTTGTATTAATGATGCACATGTATATTCTAATTTGTATTATGTGAATAAATTAAAGATGCAATACTACAGGTACATCATATTTAGTTCAAATATTTTGAACTCTCAGATTGTAACAAATCATTGACATTTATCATCTATGATATACCTTCTGTAAAGAAAATGTTCACTAAACTCGCCTGATCCTTTATATTAACTACAGATATAGATTATCTACAATAACCTAATCATATCAACAGGTACAGAATTTCATGGCCATCGATTTGGCTGTTTCTAACAAGTTCCGGTAACTGTTTAATTTACATAAATATAAATACAAGCCATCTAAAAATAGAAGTGTATGCACCACTTCATCTGAGAGTATAGTGCTCAGCATTATTGAAATACATGTATATAAACAAATGTTATACAAAAATTCATTTTCTCTAAAGAACTTTTGTGGGTTAGGTGGTGTGACTGTTTGACCAACAGGGGCCCGACACATATAAACACACATCTCAACTTTCACTAGGGTTTTTTTGTTACTGTGCATGTGTAAGACATAGGAACACTTGCCAGACACCTGGCTCGAATTCCACAACTATAGCACTAAGTACTAAATTCTTAAACAGTTTTACAACTTATTAATTAATTGGAATGATTACAACTACTGATAGAATGACATTGATATTCATAAAGCTAAGAATCCAGAAGAACTCGCAGAATTGGGACGACTTTCTCAACGATTGATACTAAGCATATTGACAGAGTGTCGATCGATAAATATTTGTGAACAAGAGGGCCATATGGCCATAGATATCTCACCAGAGAACACCAGATTATTTTAAGAACCCCTATGTGATAAGTTTTTCAAGGGATCAATTTTATTTTAGCAGACAGCCATGAGGTAACAATACATGCCCCCCAAAATTTAATTCTAACCAATGGTTTCATAGAAGAAGAAATCTTTGAACTCTTTTATATGGAGTTCCCTATGGGCCTTATTTTTCAAGGGATCAACTTAATTTTAGCAATTATGGTAGAGAGTCATAAGGTGACCATTTGCATCAAATGAAGTTAAATTCTGACCATTGGTTTAATTCACAGAAGAAGAATTTTGAAATGTTCTATAAAGAGTATATAAGGAAACTAGCTGATCCCATAGCCTAGGACCTCATTTTTCATGGGATCAACTTTATTTTAGCAATTAAGGTAGACAGACATGAGGTAATCACTTGTGCCAAATGAAATGAAATTCTAGCTGACCATTGGTTTCACAGAAGAAGAAGTTTGAAATTTTCTATAAAAGTATATAAGGAAACTAGCTGACCCCCCCCCCACTACTTCATTTTTTAAGGGATCACCTTTATTTTAGCAATTATGGTAGACAGTCATAAGGTGACCATTTGTGCCAAAGGAAATTAAATTCTAACCATTGATTTCAGAGAAGACTTTTGAATATTTTAAATAAAATTCTGTTGGTTGTCATAGCATCCAGAGTTCTGCATGGATCAAGATTATCTTTGTGGAGGTTCACCCAAGGATGATCCATGCCAAGTTTCATCAATTTCTACTCAGCAGTTTTAGAGGAGAGGTCTTTTAAAGCAAATTGTTGGCGACGGATGACACAGGAGACAACAACAGATGCAGGGTAATCAGAATAGTTCAACTTAGGCATGTTGTGCTCTGTGAGCTAAAAATTTGTGATGGGATAGAGGCATCAATTTCCTACAGACATTTAATATAATGATGTTTCTATCGACACCATTTGAGCTGATCTTTTGACACCCAGAAGCAACTTTTTGCGTATCATCACAAAAAAGATTGAATTTTCATCTTTTCCCCTAATTTCTGTATTTAATGCATTGATTTTGGGTAGTATTGTAACTTTAAGTTTTAATTTATTACACACATCAGTTAACATCTAGTTTCTTTT
Source organism: Solen grandis (assembly GCA_021229015.1). Taxonomy (NCBI): domain Eukaryota; kingdom Metazoa; phylum Mollusca; class Bivalvia; order Adapedonta; family Solenidae; genus Solen; species Solen grandis. The sequence goes on from CM037777.1 coordinate 98,064,134, forward strand.
GTGTCTGGCTAGTAAATGATATTTACATTCAATACCACACCTCATCATCATCATCCATACTACTGTCATTATAGTTGTTGGCCATAAAAGATAAAGGAACGAAAAATCAACTGTACCTCCCATGGGAACCCCCTCCTCCTCATAAGCCCAGGGAGGCTTCTCCACCATCTGACTGCCATCACATTTCATTGCCTTCAACAATCTGTCCACCTCTGGTGGGTTGTTCTGGGGGAATATCCCTAGGGCATCACCTGGTGTATCATCATCATCATCATCAGTAGCAGCAGAATCACTATCATCATCATACCCATTTCTAGAGTTTTATTATCAATATCATTGTCATCATCATAATCATTTCATCAATGCAAATGTCATCATAGCTGCTGTTGTGGTTATCATCATCATCATCATCATCATCTTCTTCTTCTCCTCCTTTTTCCTTCTTCTACATAATAATGTAGATCAATAGTGCCAATCCTTATAGTTACATTTACACAAATAATGCTTAAATAAACAGTAAACTAAGAGAGCTCACACATTTTAAGAGGGATCAAAAGGTCATATATTTGTTATGTAAACCTGAGGTCCATGTAAGGTCACTTCCTGTGATGTCAAATTCACAATGTATGGTCTCCTTGTCACCATGGTGATTGCAGACAGTCAACAGGTACTTCTCCTGTATATGGAAAAATGTCAAATTTATATATCATTATTGCAAATTAACACTGATTATGCAAGCTAAATGTGTGATTTCAAGCATTTCAACATATAACTTTTGACAGTTTGGTGGAGTCTGCTGTCAGCATGAAGAAAGAAGTACTAAATGTATTAAACTTTATGCACAACTGCATCAATATCTACCAAGTTGGAAGAGTTAATATTAAATAATATAAGAGCAATCTGCTAACAAAACTGTGAACTAACGGATGATGTGGGGCATACCGCAATACATCCCTTGAGCATATACCAATTTTGCAGAGAAATAAAACCAAAATAAATGCTATAAATATAAATACACATTGACCTTTCTCCATAAATGAACAGGTATAATACACAGAAAACTCTACCGTAAGGGTTGCCATGAAGGGCCGGTGCCGAGAATACTTGTCCTCGGAAATGTCGCCATGTTGGATGTAGTCCAGCCCTGGTTCAATGTGAGCAGTGGCCAGATACTGGTTAACTGTATCCAGCCATTTATTGATGACTGACCAGTCCTTCCATGTCCACATCGTGTCTGGCCACAACACACTCACCACCTGACAGGACAAGGCTGGAATATCACAAAGTTAATAATGATTAAGACAAGAGCTGTCCATCACACAGTGCACAGGACTATTCCACTGCTTATAAGTATAGGCTGTGTTAGTCCAAAAAGGGCAATAACTTGTATTATATTTCAACAAAAGTTATCACATTTGTATGTTTAATGCCAATGAAGACCTTAGGGAAGTATTATATCAATAAGCATATCTAGTTACTAAGATGTATGCATCTTAGTCTATGACAAACTATAACCAAATTTACTTGCACACAAAAACTTAATCAAAATTTCTAAGTTCAATATTTACAATGAAATCCTAAAAGGGTCAAAATTTGCATTAAATTTTGTCAAGAGTTACCAAGCTTGTTTGTTTAATGCCCCTGAAGACCATAGTGAAGTATCATAGTAGCATAGCTAGTTACTAAATATGCATGATAGTAACTTACACCTAAAACCTTAACCAAGGTGTGATGCCACTGCCGACGCCAGGGTGAGTAGAACAGCTTAGCATATTCCATACAGTCAAGCTAAAAACTAGGACACTGGTAAAAGTTTTTAATCAGAAGACTTTACGCCAGTGACTGAAATTGGCACCAGCCAAAGCATATAAGTCATCTCTTCACCTTATATTGACTCATTTTGATGCATCAGCAAAGAGAGAGGGTCCAGATCATGTACCTCCTGATCTGAGGTTCTCTTTGTTCAAACAATATTGTAGCTCAGTCAGTATGTCAAAAGAACATCTATATACCATTCAAAGTTCAGTTAATTAATAGTCATCAAGTCAGTAATTTTCACATGATTATTAATGAGGTAAAGGTTAAGCTAGGCTTGTGCAGTAAAGTGTTTAACACTGACAACACCTTTCATGGACAGTTTTGCCAGTTCTGCAGTACTGTGGGTAGTTTGAATCTCCAAGGGCAAGGACAGAAAATCTGAGATGTGACAGGGATATGTCAGGACTACTGATGAAATCACAAAAAGGTCGCGCATCTGTGGGAGGAACACCTGAAAAAAACAAACTTTAGAGGTATCATGGTTCGGTAATGGTGTTAAGATAGAGTGCAGACCTGATGGTCCGGAGTTTGATTCCTGCAAGCGTAAAGAATCTTAAAGCACAAAGTACCTGATACATAAACAATGAGAATTTACTGCTATGTATGTATACCAGTACATATTAGAACACTGATTTGATTCTGATATTTGGGTTTTATGATAAATTAAGTGTGCTATAAGCATAAACATAATGAAATATAATAAATGATATAGAAGATATTGTTCATAATTCTTCTTTTAACTTGAACGAAAACAATCATAGTCAAATTACTTGAACGTGTATAAAGTTAATATGATGCCAAAATAATTAAGGCTTGTTTGGAACCTGTTCAAAATTCATATTGCATTACATCAACATAAGATATATCAAACGCATTGGCAAACAGAGCAGACCCTTCTATAGGATCTGTCTCTGAACAGGGTCCCCTCTGTTGGCTTGTACAATAGTGTAGCTCAGTTTCTACACATTCCATGTGCCAAAAAGATTCATGATTTCAAATACCATTTTAAGTTCAGTTAGTTAATATTCATCAAGTCATAAATTTATACATGAATATTCATGAGAAAAATGATTAAGAACATAGTTTACTGTATGTGCACTTTATAACTTTCATGATAAACCATGTCTTTTGTCATTTTCTGTATTGCTATGAAACATGCCATGCAAAATACAATAAGCTATTTGTACTTGTACAGATTAACAATTATCTTACCATCTCCACTGGTGGATATAACAACAAACATAATCTGTTCTCGAGATAAATCAGAATCTTGTAGTCTCGAGCATTGATGACTCGGGGCTGTAGAAGCACTGCAGTGCTCTGATCACCATTCATTGCCTGTATCCTGCAACAGACAACATGGAAATACATTCAAATGGGACATATTCTTTCTTCAATATTATTGATATATTTCAAGTACATGCATTTTATATTATCCTGGGGTCAAAATGGTACCATGGCAATTGACCCTTTACTTCATGAATATTCATGTATACATATAAATTTGTCTTGAAAAATATCAATTTACTGCACATTAAATGGCGTCTTGCAACAATAGATTTTTTCTTTGCCATGCAGACTGCTGTGTAGCATCTAAGCTACAATATTATATAAGCAAATAGAGGACATCAGAAATCTTCTTGTCATGTCAGTGAAATGGACATTGTGTTATGTTTGTATCTGACCTGTCATACAGTAGTTTGGCCACCTCCTCACTGCATCCATATTCTGTCCCAAACACAATTAGGACCTGTCTCCCTTCTGTAGAGTAGTCTGTCTTGTATTTGCTGACCTTTCGACCTTTGCCTTGCTTTCTCTTCTCATTTGAGTCATCTGTTAATACAGCGGGGAGGAGAGTGACAGTGGAATTGATACACATGTATTGTTGGTGGAGATCAGGAGTTTATCATCACTGCGGACAATATATCAGGGATATATGGCTGCCTCCAACTGATAACTGGTCAGAAGATTTTTTTTTTGTACAAAGTATAGTGAAAAAGACCCCAGGGCTTTTTTCCCTTCTTTATCAGGGGCTGGTTATAGATATTTTCCCATCTTAACATTTCTTAAAATCAAGCAGTTTTCATTTACCCCAGAGTTTTAATTCTTCCCCCATACTTAAGTTAACCCTTTCCCTCATAGAGGACACCATGAAAAGACCTATGCGAACAGCATAAAACCAGATCAGCCTGCGAGTAACTCGCAGGCTGATCAGGTTTTATGCTGTTCGCTGCTTCTCAGTGGTCTGAAAATGAGGATTGTGTAATTAAATTTGTGCAGATCAGGCTTTATGTGATACCTATTGAGTGCGTCAAAATGAGTCTATATGAGGGAAAGGGTTAAACAAGTGTGTTGCTGAGGCTAGACAATTTACACCCAAAGGCAAATTAATAGTACAAAGAACTGTCTTTAATCAGCATGCATTTTACCCCCAGTTACAAAACCCTGTTAATATTGGGAGGCAGTTTTGTTGTTGTTACAAATGTCATGGATGATGATCTTTCATAAATGTGGAGGAAAAATTATCTTAATAATTACTTATTCTTTTATTAGTAGTAGAAGATAACATGAACTTACCAATAAACTCTGTCATAAATCAGTGGATTGTAACCAAAATCAAACTACCGGTAGACCTGTATTTTGATATTATAAACTTGCATACCAAATATCCTATGCTGTCTCTTCAGCAAAAACTAGAGCCAATTTGAAGGCTATCCTTCACTACAAGGCCTAAATATGGCTACAATCATCAGAAAATGATTGCTAATCATTTCAGTAGAAGATATGGAAGAAGACAGAGTGACAGCGCCATACCATAATACGTCCTGTCATCCAACAGACAAATAAAAATGATGATTTTACTCCCCAAAATATGGTATTAAATCCCTTTCACTTTCATAAAAAAAAATGCCTGAATACCCATCACAAGCCATCTGGGAGACTTTCTCAGTGGCCAGACTGGTACTTGAACCTGAGTAAACAGTGGTATAGTATATCAATGTTAATCAGGTTCAAGTCCCAGTCTCCACTATAGGGCTTAAAAAGGCAGAGAATTAGGCCACATCATGAATCTTTTTTTGTGAAATCCATATTGTTATATTAACTTATATCTAGTCCATGATAATTTGGTACAGTATCTAGGTTTGGACTCTAATACAGCATTCAGCGAGAACTATAACTGAAGGTGTTTGATACCCTCAAATATATACCTTTCACACAGAAAAAGGGCCAAAATCCTTACAAAATCAATGACACAGCTATCTGCTCTTGTCAGCTGATTGGTCTTATCATGATAAATCATAATACCATGTGTAAAGGGATAATCATTAATATCTACCAAAGTTCATGTATTGCAAGTGTAGGACTTGTGTGACATGACAGAACTGGACAGCTGTAAAGTGTGTTTTCTATACAACTAGCCAGAAATTCACAGAAGTGGGGGAATTATTATCATGAATCTGAGCACTAGATCAACATTTAGAAGTTTTTAATTATTTAAACTGTCTAAATTCTGCATTTAGCTGCATTAAATGTACCTTTGATGATGAATGCATCTATGGAGTTTCTGGTCACACTGTATTCCGGGGATTGCTTCAACAAGTGGAACACATAGATAAAAGTTGCCACTACAACCAGCAAACTGACAAACACAGCATCCACCATACTCCTGTAATGTATACACTATTATAGAGACAGAAGGGCAGAACACTTATGAGGTTAATAGACAGACAATTACAAATACAATTAATTCAAACTAGAACTACTGGGTTATTTCTTTGTTGTGAGTGTACCTACATTCTGAGGGTCCATTTTCTACATTTAAAACCAATTTACTTCTTAATTTTGTATGAATGATTGAACGACTGAAAAGAATTCTACAACACAGGTAAGCTGAGATTCAGCCAAAGTGTTGAAAACTCAATTTGGAGTAAAAAATACATAGTTACAGGAAACAATAATTGTATGTAGCATAAAAGCACAAAAGAACTATTTTCCTGTGATGTTACGTAACTTTACTTTACAATGCAGAGAACTATAGTTTCTTTCAAAGCAAAGGTGGCTCATGCCTGAATTTGGATGGTAGGTGAGCAGGTTTTGGTTATTTAGTGGTGTTACAATAGTCCATATAGAATAATAGAAAGCTGGAATTCCGATACAAATCCGCATAACTTACTAATAATCATATCAAGCTATCTAAGGTACATCGAAATACCTCCAGTGGTTATTTGTTGCTCTATAGAAAGGCTGATACCTGTATATATCTGCTACCAGAAGTTACTAAGGACACAGTATGGAGCCACTGATTTGGATCTATAAATAAAAACTGTGCCGTCGCTCGGTAGTACAAATCAAAGCACTGATAGTGCTAAGAGAGTAGTATTGCATTTCTTTTGTTTATCAAAGTAACTTTATAAACAGGGGTCACATTTTCGCGCAATGCCAATAACCTCGCTTTAACGTTGCGTTAACATGGTCATTACAAGAAATTAAAGATCAGACTGTTAACAAATGGCTCATCGTCACTCTTAATCTCCCTACTTCTATAGCCTACGATGAACAATCGTTTATTATTTTAATATAAGTTTGATATTTGGCAAAAACGAAATTACACTTCATATCTGCAGCTTGTTTAACCCTCTTCCCCTCGAGACACACACAACTTCAGTTAGTCCACATTTGTGTACCCGTAATTTGTGATATCGTTCTACTTTCGATTTGGCGATATCCCCCCATACAAAAAATAGCATGTCGCGCTGAGCGGCTCATTGATGGGACTAAACTTCAGTGCCTTCAGCGCTCTCTACTACAAACAATTAATGGTAAGTCAGTACTTTACACGCAAAGAAAAACAGGCACGTCAATATATATCTTTTGCTCATAAATTTCCTTTGATTTATGTACACCTTACCGGCAATGTACACACCTGACGTTTTTGTTTTTGAAGTATGAGGTCAATAAGTATACCGGAAGTTTATTTTTGCAAAAAATGAACCCAAAGGACGGTAAATCAACAACAATAAATCAAAATAAGTAATCGTTCGGATGTACGGTTGGAGGCGTAAAATATGACAATGCATTATTTTTATGAATTATGAAGACCTGTTTTATTCATCATTTATTTTATAAAATGTCTTTCTAGAAATAATCCACATGGCAATGTTTGTGGGTAAATTCTAATGTAATCAGATTAAAAGTCACCATGCACTCGCACCCATCCAGGCAGGGATATTGTAGTGTCCCTGATCTATCCTAGGAATTCTTTTAAATGAAACACACTTTACTTTGCCAGATAAAACATATTATTATAAACAATGTATAACTTAACTTTGACCAACATTTCTTCATTTTGATATCGTAGGCAAATAATGTTTTAAAATAAGCGAGTATATTTGATTTCAAACAGTCTAAACAGGGGCTATTCTATTGAAATAAAAGTCCTAATTTATTTAGACAAAAAAAGTTATCAAAGACTAATGGGTGAGGACAAAGACATATTAAACAGAGATAGGAAATTCTGTAAAAGCCAGTAAAAACTTAATATTTGATACTAGACACACATCAGATCATAGAGTATTGCAAAAATCACTGAGGAAAAATATCTCTCTACTACAAGGAATCGTTTTAGTTTGATTTATTTTAAAACATGTTTTAAATCATTATTTAAATTCAGCCAGTATGGAAAAAAACAACACATTTTACATAGTTATCATCATGCAGGTACTTTTCTATTATCTTTTATTTCTATTATCTATTAAGGTATCAATAGGGTATCATTTTGGTGGTATTTTAATGTTCTATTGTCAGATAAAATTTACTTTTACCAGTGACCCTATATACCACGAAGCTACATATTAAATATAGGTATTTACATCTCTTTATAGACATACAGAGCCCCTGCTTTTACACATCTTTATTAGAAAAGGAGATATTTGAAAACGTGACCTTGAGACGATTGGACAATGTTATTACGTGCTTTTGTAAGATTTTAAGACTAGTTGCCAATCTTTGTTTGATAGGTCTTCGGTCAGTACTTAACAGTAAGTTGTAAATTGAATAGCATGTTCATATATCTGACTGTGTCTCTTGCTTGGCACGAAGGTCAATTGTTCTTGATAACCTAGTCCTTTGCTTGAAATTAATGTCAGCACCTTAATTTCAAACCTGGCTATATGCCTCAGCTTACCGGAGGATAATTCAATACTAGACCGCTGTAGAGAGTTCTAAGATGCACTGAGATTTTTACTACGCACGTGCATTACGTGTGTAGTAGGCGATACGGCCTCTCGGCTTTCGACGCTTAGTATGACAGTACTTTGATTAAGACAGATCGTGAAAAAATATAGCATAAAATGCGACCGCTTCTCATCCATAGTGAAATATACATTGTAGGTATCTGCTGCCACTGACATTAGAGACTTTATCTTCACGCGACAGACAGATCTACTTGGAAGTCGTCATGCCGGTCAAGTTGCATGATGCCACACCGGTCGCTTGGCCTACCAGTCCTGCAACTACCCTTGTGTAACGTTTTAATACCAAACATTGGACATACCGCGACATTCGTTGATACTTATGTATCGCCATGTGGGCCCCTGGACGTTTTCCAACCTCAACGCATGGTACTACATAAGTATGAATATCCTGTAGAAAAAAGATGGCCAATTAACTTGACATTTCACCAAAAGATCGACAATTCCCGGTATAATTCTCTGATTCAAACTGACAATCAATGACTGGGAAAAAATCTCAAAAGTTAATGCTAATAAAATGTGCAATTTTACACCAGCATGTAGATTAGGTGTACGGGAAGTGCCAGCTGATTTACGTAAGCTTACGTCTCATTTCGAGGTAAAATGGCCAATATGTTGATATTAAATGCCAAACCTATATATTCCAATATGGTATTGATCTTTTAAACCATGGACTAACACGAACTACCTCCTGATAAGGAGGCGGGGGTCTCTAAACTCTAAACACTCGAACTCCGCGACTAGTTATAAATTAAATACACGCCTATCTACCTGTACTTGTAAGTGTCGAGGGCGAGACTGATCCATCTCCTTCTATTTTTCCATGCACTTAGAATAGATTTGCTGTCGGTCCTCGATATTTACGCGGAAAGAAATTCAGATCAAGGACCCTGCCTCTCTATTCAATACAACATCAATTTATTTCAATAAATAAATAAACTACTTGTATATTCACCGAATGCAAATACATTACTGTCTATTCACCATCATTGTGTCGCTTAATTTCGGTCGACGGAACGGACGTGGTTTGCTTGTGAATGCTCTAAAATCAAATTACGTGTAAACTGTTATCTTTGTATCGATATCGGAGTGAATCCTTATGACGCTCGGTAAACACTCCAAAGTGAATTCCAATAAAATTGTGTCTATAAAGACATCGACAATGCGGATCATGCATACAAATGCGCGGATCTAGGTCAATACTTTGGGTCAAGGGTGGGGGTCACGTGTAAAACATGACTGCAGCTAGGAGGTTGCTAAATTGCAAACTAATCTATTCATCAGGAATTTGCTGGTGTCGAAAAAAAATGACACAGTGGTTAAAGTACCCGTCCCAGAACCAGTCTTCCGGCCGAGACCTACCAATGTCTTAAAAAAAGAGTTTGTATTGGTATGTCTCCTTTACTTGGTTCTCAGCGTATATGGATAGTTAAAAGACTGATTGGTCCAGACATTACAACCACATATGATGATATGTACAACCTCAAAATATGCCAATAAAACCCCCACAGTATGATATTACAACCCCACAATATGCCAATACAAGCCCACATGATGATATTACAACCTCACAATATGCCAATACAACCCCACATTTGATATTACAACCCACAATATGCCAATACACCCTCACATTATGACATTACTACCCCACAGTATGACATTACAACCCCACAATATGCCATTACAACCCCACATGATGATATTACAACCCCACATGATGACATAACAACAGTGACATAATGTGATTAAATGTGGTATCATGTCATTTGTCTACGGTGTGATAACTCCACGCAGTGATCTCCCTTGCACGTTTGTAAGGGGAGATAACTACTGCGTGGAGTTGCTAGTGAAGCAGTGATGTCTTTGTCTCATATAGTTAGCCCCCAAATGAGTACAGTACAATCGGTGGGACGTTAAACCCAACCAATCATATTATGTTGGTATGGATTAGGATAGAAATTAACTTCTGTCTGTATTTCAGGTCAAATGATCTTCTTGGCGTGGTGTTACTAGTTTCTTACACAAGAAAGTCACATTTGATCATTTATTACCGGGTTTTATGAACCCGCAATAAACCTGAAGCAGGCCCTGCTCGGTCCGCGAGTGTGATACTGAATCGATTACCCTCTGACAACATCTGTCGATGTAAAATCCTTGAGGTTTTAAGTTATTTCAGCAACATTCGGATGCTCAACTTGGATATATGTACTAATTTAATTAAAGGTATTTTTCATTTCCTTCACCTCTATATATGAGTGTAGCGATATTATTATATACTGCATTTACGATTTTTGTTTGTTTGTTGTTGTTTGTTTGGTGAAAGAATAATGTTTAAACACAATGCAGTTGTCAGTCATTTTCTTTCTTTCAAAGAATGAATAATATATAAAATATAGGTTTTAATTCGCTTAAATAAATTCTTATTTTCGTCCTACATTTTTGGGTAACTTTGATATGTTATTTGATTCATTTCAATGAAGAAATTTATAATACATTTGTTTAAAAATCCGTCCTATTTGGACACGTTCGTTTTATTAGTAGTATTTCTTATTATTGTTACCGTCAGCTATTTAAATTTATTTAAAAATACTAATCAATTTGTGGCATAGAATAAAGTAAGTATTACTACAGCGATATCATTGAGCCGTATATTTGACACAGGACGAGTGTTTATTCGTTTATTTTTCGTTATTAACAAATTCGTATTTTTTCATTTACTTTTTCTGTCATTATTCATTTACACGGATGTTCCGCCAAAAGTTTGTGTTTTTTTTTTCTCTTTTCTTTTCATTTAGCTTTTTTTTTTTTTTTAAGATGATATTATTCGATCCTGATATTTGAGTAGTTGGGTATTTAGTTTGATTCCTGAGACATTCCAAAGTCGTTAAAGATTATATACTTGCACACAGCCTATTGTAAGGGTAACTTCAGGACTGGCTGCCCCAGTGTCAGGACAACATTACTGGATGTGGTATCATTCCACATGTCCTCGGCGTACTACCACAGCTTGGCATGTATCTGGCCAACGTCCTAAATGACGGACATACTGTCGGTGGGATGTTTAACCCAGCAATATAATTAGATAGATAATTAAATACATTAATATAGTCTTAATAGGGTTTTTAGTATGTTTTTAATTAATTTGATGAATTTTTATTGCTGCCATGTGAAGTCTACCGTCGCCTATTTATATGGCGACTTCCGGGTAATTAATGGTGAACAAGGTCCGAATGCACACGGAGGCACCCTATCGCAAACCAAATGGAAGGCTAATTCCTGGTGAACAGACCGACAGTGACAATATATCAGCGATTATAGCCCTTCGACGACGGAATGAGCCCTACATGAAATAACAATGTTGACACTTTTATTGCAAAAGAAAGCGAACAAAAACATGTGGCCATCATGCTACCATTTAGGCCTATTCAATTCTGATCAATGTCCGGGGTAGTTTTGATATCAAAACATGTCCACCTAACTCTGTTTAAACTGCATTCATGCCACATCGGACCAAAAACCTATGAGTAAAGAAAATATGTGCAGCCAAAGTACGTTTGTGGTTATGAACAAACTGGGAATGTAGTTCGAAAAATGTGTGTTTGAAAGAGCCGTAAAAGTTTGCTCAGGATGACGTTTGAATAGAACATCCACTTTAATAGCAAATAAACATTTCATTTGAATTAAACCTAACCTTGGTATTATGCAACATGAAAGAAGAATCGATTTATATACATGCGTTCAATGCTTCAACATATTTTGTAAACATAGCGTGTCTTTTTTCCCATATGTATTAACTGTTTATGAATAAGTGATGTAAAACGCACTTAAAACCAGCCAAGACATGCATATAATTAAAACAAGATTAATTTTGATGCAAAGCATCAAAGACGCCGCGCATGTTTTTGAAGCACGAATCCATTTCAGAATAGTTTAATAACATGTGCATGCATCATTTACAAACAGTAGATCTAATATTTCCACTAGGCAATTATACATATCATTTTCACAAATATCATCAGCTTTAGGTCGTTTGTTTCAGTGATTTCTAAAATGTGTTCTAAAAAGTCCATGTAAGTCAAGAGTGTCTTCGGCCTAATTTCTTTTCTTTTTTTTCAAACATTTTTATCTATTAAATCTGAAAAAAAAAGATCATTAGATTATCGAGAATGTGGCCGATGAAAAACTCAAATTATCAAATTATTCAGAAAAATAGAACACAAAAGTACAGAAAAATACTTTAATTATAGTAGATATAGTCTATGATGATGATTTGAGATGCCATATATTACTTAGTCTATAGATCAAATGAGATACAATTTACAACAGGTAATTCCTTTCTTATATAAATATTGGAAGAATTAGGGTCTGCAAAATGCATGGCATTTCCAGACAGACAGTAAGCTACTACGGCTGTGTTAATGTCAATTTAAAAAAAATCATCATCATCAGCGCAACAACAAAGGAAGATAATAACGAAACAAATTAGCACAGATCAGTTTTTATTTGGTACGGGACTTAGGTACATGTCCCGGAATTGATCTATCCCGATAGTAGCATTATGGAATTCTTTTTGTATTGATGATATGTATAAAATTAAATTCATACTTACAAGGCTTTACAACATATGATACAATTATGAGTTCAATTTATCCATTTCAAGTACTATATCATACTAGGACCACAGATTGGGCCTTTGGCCGTCAATTAGACATGTCCGATACGGCCATGTGTATAGTGTGTTTTCTACACTTTCCACATTATGCTGTAATGTGTATTATTAAACTGCGGTTTCATTCATTTTTAAGTTGACGTCTTCCAGAACCTTTTTCTGATCGTTAAAAATCAGGTTGCTTCCAAAGTCCGTTAACCAAGTTTTATAACCCGTGGCCTACGAATTTAGGGAGAAATTATTAGATTCCCATTAAATGTGTCTGATTTCTTTTTGTAATAACGGCAGAAGACTTTCGTATTTTGAGTCTTTTTTTTTTCAACATATTGCATAGTTTTATTTTACAATAATAACCGTGATTGCTCCTTTTTTCAATTAAAAAAATCTATTCCATACTGACGAAGTGTCAATAATTCTTCCACGAAGAGCGCAACTAGATTTAAAACACCAACCTCACCTTTTTTTACTCAGCCTTTACTTTATCTTCTCGCTACCTTGAGTAACTCTCCAAGATATGGAATAACCTTTCCTTTATTATTGTAATATAAACTCATTATTATTATTTTGTCGGGAAGGAAGTTCTTACGACTTATACTTATCCCCCTTAACCGGGTTCCTAGGTTGGACCAGTACTTTGCGTCTGGTAAGGTCACGAAAAAGACAAGCTTCCATGTAAAAAAACAACAACAGGGATTGAACCCACAACCTTCAATTCCGCCTGTACATTGATACATGCACGATACCACTGGAACCACGGCGCATCACGATAATTCTCACTGTGCGATATGAATTACGTTATAGATCATGAACATAAAATCATGTTGTTTTCATTTATTTCTGAAAATATGTTTTGAAAGAATATAGAAATAGGTCTTTATTTTAAAAAAAATCAAGAGCGTATTTTTTATGGTGGTTGTCGTCTCAAATTTAATGGATTGCGCGTCTATCTTAAAGTGGAAGAATAACGTGCTGACGAATAGGTCTCGATAGGTTTGAAGATGATTTTCAACTTTTTTTAGCAATTTATCACTACCATGCATGTATATTTCTCTTAAAGCAGCTCGTTCTCCCGAAGCAGCTGCTTGCGGTACCACGTGACGCGTTCCGCAGCATTGCGACTTCAGCCGTTTCGGGTAGCGAATTCGTAAGTTCAGGATGTGAAGTTAGCGCAGTGGCGACAATTAAAAATAGATAAATTAAATATGTGTTTTATCAATTTAACAATAGTTTCAATACCGTCCGTGACGCTTTTGCCTCGGATGGGGAAATCTCCCATTTTTTACAATAACGGATGTTTGCATTGGGTGACCATGCGTCGATGGACGTCATACACACATAAAGTTAAAAATCAAATTCTTAGGCAATGGCCATCTGTGAACGAGCTGCTTTAAAATTGGTGTTTCTATTTAATAATATATTCATTTTAGAGTAATCGCTTTTTTTCAGAGTCCGTCATGCTGTTTTCAGTATGCATCTTTCTAGTTTCCTTGGCAACCATCAATGGGTACAGAAAGTGTGATGACTTTTCTTTGGCTTACCGTTTTGATGGATACACATACACCTTTGATCCCGCTTCCGGTGAGAAATTCTGGTCCCACTGCGCATTCCCGAACCCGCTTTATGATCACGTGATGTGCGGTTGGGAGAAAACAGACGGTTTCCGATATTTGTGTGATCCGGACAATGTTTTGGAGGACCAGTCGACACGTGAGTATGCACAGACATGGGGCAGGAAGACAGAGGATTTAGGATCAGCCGTGGCCGTTAGCCAATAACAACAACAAGGGTGAAGGGTTGGGTGGATTTTGACATACGATTTGAAAATGTATTTATAATGGAGATATCTCGTACAAACTTACTTGTTTTCTTATATTTTGCCGATTTTCTTATTGAGTATTGGGTTGAATATTTTTGATAGGTAGGTTTTGTTTGACAGTAATTAAGGCCCTTGAACATGAATGACAGAATTATTAATCTTTACCAGAGTTAGCAGTTTTGGATTATATAAAACTATTCCCTACGCCGAATACAATAAATAAATAAATAAATAAATAACTTTGATACTTTATCACGACATTTTTACTTTATAGAGGTTTACGCCCATTTGGACTGACAACGTAGCCACAAAACTTACCAAGATAACAATGTACTCAAATAAAGCATTCCAGTGTATCTCGGCACCTGCTTGAGATATATGATAACAAACGCCTTCCCTTGTCAATACTTACCTGACAGTGCTCTTATAAATTGACACAAATCACAGCTTTAAGTATAATTTTCGACATATCCTATATATATATATATATATATATATATATTGAAGTACGTCCATAAAACACAATGTTTTGTTTTTCGGGTATCAATCGGAAGAACTCGGGAAATTTCGTCATAGGAACCAATCGGAACTCCCTTTCATGATTCCGTCACATGGTGTGTCGTTCTAACGTGATCGGGGGATTCCGGAGAAAGACGAAGGAATACGCGTGCTTCATGTGTTTGTTTACCTCTCGGTTACTCAAACACATCACTTAAGTTGTGAGCTGTTTCGTTTTGAGTGCTATTAAATTGATTGAGAAGTTTTATTGGTGCTTAATATGTTTTTCAATGTGTAAAATTACACTTGTTTACCTTTTCCTTGAGTGAATCAGAAATTTTGGACCTTAAATAATAAATTTATACATGTAAAAACATACCGACAGTAATAACAAAATAAAGATAAAATACTTTACATTCTTAGGGTAGTATCAGAACGCTATATGTAAAATAAGTCTATAAACTGGTTTATAAATTGCAAATTTTGGGCCCCGTGGTTATTTTCAGAAACTTTATCCCGTTTTGAATCCAATATACGAGAAAATTCTACGACAACATGTATTTCAATAAGGACTCATCTTGAACACATAAAATATGGTTGTTCATTACAAATAATTAATTCTGCTATCAATAGTCCATCGTCGTAACCCACCTTAGCTCAATACGCTTTTCTTCTTAATCGACCGTTGGTTATATGATAATCAAAATTGAATCGGAGACAGCACGGGCCATTTGACCAATGAAATGGCGCGTACATATAGTTATTCGGATTTTGAGCTTTTGCTTTTGTAATTTCATTGAAGAGTATTCAATCCTACGCGTGGTTTCATTGGTCAACAAGTAGCCGATTAGCATTCATGAAAACGAAGTTTTGCCAGTTGAAAATCCCACGGCATATACGGTAACGGACTTTATACCGTGGGTTCCGACAAGTAGTCTAAATACACATTGCATTAGAGTACCTACATTTCTGAGTATTCGATTCTCTACCTTGAAAACCTAAGAACCTCTCAATTTTGTGTATATAAAAAAATATCGAACGTTAAAACATAACTCTACAATACAGGCATGCTGAGATTCAGCGAAAGTGTTTAAAAACAGCTTTGTGTCAAAAATGAATATGGAAGGGACACATTGTCTGTGGCATATAAGCGCTAAAAACCTATTTCTCTATAATGCTGCACAATTGTCATTTTACCATATAGAGGAATACAGTTTGTTTTTGATGCAAAGATGGGGTCATAAATAATTCTGGATGGTAAATATGCAGGTTTCGGTCATTTTATAGTGTTACAATAATCCATATAGAAAGCTTGAACGCTGATACAAATTCGAGCAACTACATGAAGCTCCTCCAGGATTATTTGTTGCACATTAAAATGACCGAAACCTGTATATCTACTATCTGAAATTGCTAAAGAGTCACTGATTTTTGCATAATGACTTCAGTCCGTAAAAAGAGACCGTACCGTCGCTCGCCAATATTGACGGGTTATGCAAGATACTGGGTATATATCAAAGCGCTGAGATAACAGTATTGTCGCATTTCTTACAAAGTAAATTTTGAAGCAATGCCAATAAACCAAATGCTATAAATCCGCTTTAAACCTTGAGGCAATAAGGTCGTCACAAGAAAAGATGAAAAGATGAACGCACCATTTGTTTCAATGGATTGCTAACAATTAGCACATATTAGCTTCCTATTTCTATAGCCTACAGTTTATAAAATGTGTATAAAATGTGCATATCTAAATCAATAGGATGCAAATTTTATTTAATATTGGTTTCTGGAGAAAAAAAAATACACTGCAGATCTGCAGCACGTCTTGAAACAACTTCAGTGCCTTCAACGCTTTGTTTGAGCCAATGGACAGAATGTATCCTACTCGGCAAACTTCGGGGACTAAATTCTTCTAATCCCGAAGATTGCCAAGTAGAAACGATTGTTTACCGTGCCCATAAATGGTGATTTCTTCCTTAAGGTTCCCAGATTGATGCTCAACTGACGACAATACGGAGCAAGACGACAACACTCTGTACAGACAGCGAGGGGCGTGACCAGAGCTTCATCGTGATGGTCGCCTTGATAGACAGAATAAGACTTCCAGACCTACAGAGTCAGGCTCTGTAAGTTCACGTATACTAGTTGTGTAAATTTAGAAAAAAGGCAAAGTTATGTATAGCGTGACCCCATTATAATGCTGTTTTGGGGCTTCAACTTAAATATCCGGGTATTGCAACTTAAGTATTTAGCAAATCACACAATGAGTTAAATGTGCGACCGCGTTGTAATGGATTCAGTCAAAAGGGTGAATGATACCACCCAAAGTCTTATTTTTGATAGTGATCCATATCAGCGAGCAGTTCAGTGAAAATTGAGACTGGAAATTCGGGAAGTCCGGAGGATGGTGAAAGGTGACAAAGGCTGTATTATTTTCTAAAAATGTCCTTTTCCCGTCTACATAACTTTTCTGAATGAGATGACGATATGTTCGAAGACTCTGTAACATATATTTAAATGAGAGAAAAGGTGTACCTTAAATCACAGACAAAAATACGTGCCTGCTTACCTCAATCGGCTAACAGTAATTAACCTATACACATAGAACTGAGACGACTTCCCCCAAATGTTCGAACTGATTCTAACCACGCACCAGACGTCTTTATTTGGGTTGACTTTAACAGAACTTTACTGCCAAAGAGTCGTCCTTTCCTTTGGTTGCATAGGGCAGATTTAGATGTAGTTGCGTGGTTTTATGATGTCGGTGAATACATGTACCTGCATTTTCATTGATATTGTGAATATTTTGTCCACGAATATTAACAACCACAAAATACATTAATAGAATTCCTTTCCTTGGATATAAAACCGCGTTAGTATATGTCCACGAAAATTGGAAAAATATAGATTCAAGAAAATTTAATGGCATCGGAAAATAATCAAAATATGGTCTTGCAGTATACAAATAATTGTTTCTAGGTGTCAGAACGAATGTGGGTTGCTGTACCCTGTCCTCAACCAAACATCGTCGTCTACTGCATACCCGACCGATGCTCAGCAGTATGAAATACTTGCTAACTTCGCCGAGGGACTGCGGTCAGAATGGAACGTGGGCTCGTGCGGAAATGACGTCATAGTGCTTTATTGTAAAGAGTTCAATAAGGTGAGATTCCGTAATATGATTTGCATCATTTTGAATATTTGTGTTCTTAAGGTCTTCCCATCCTAATAGCCATATTCCACATCTTGCCATTGGATGGCTATATGTCACCTTGAATACATTCAAAAATAAAAATATTTCACCAAGGTTTTTTTTTTTTTTTTTTTTTTTTTTTTTTCAGTTTTTAGACGGCGATTAGCCGTCTTATGCTGAAGAACGAAATCAGGCCTTGCTAATTTGCATATTTTCCACAACAAGTTTAACTGTACCTCTCCGCGCTTAGTGCGGATCCATGCAATGCGATTCTGCACTAACGAATACGAGTGGAATATGTTACACAGACGTTTAAATCATAACCGTAACCGCTTTTAGTGTGTTATTGTTTGTTAACATGTTTTCTTTTGCCATTATTTTGCATTGGAAGCATCAATTTTAAGCGTGAAAAAAATATCCGTGACATTTCTTAACCAGAACAGCAACCCATCTTACGTATATGAAGATCTACTCCAGTAAAAAGAAAAAATAGTGCTCCGTATGTATGTAATTGACCTAAAGTAGTCCACACAATATTTTGCTTATTGGCGAGTTAGGTTCCTCCCAGGGCATTTCTTAACTTGGAAATAGATAGGCAAACATTCTAGTATTTTAAATAATCAAATACCTGGCCAATTTATACATATACAAAACAACAGATAGAATTCGCTAGCACTAGAGAAACAGAATGACCTACTTAGGTATGCAGCTCTTTATGAATGAAAGGTTCATGACCTTTACTCCGGATTATTATGTTACAAACAGAAATTCTGTAGCAACAGCCGGTGGAGTTTTTGTCGTCATGTGACTTAATTATCCCGTCGCCGTCTCTCAGCGCATTTTGCGCTTTGATTATCTTATTTGGGGGGAGATAATCCGCATATAAGTTAACATTGAAGCCTATGGAAAATATGTATTTCTGTGAATATGAAAAACTGAATTTGATTTATGAGAAAAACTCATGGTAGAAAGGTGCATTTTTTATGATTTTGTATCAACGTTCGTGAAAAAATCTAAACTTTACCATAGGAAAATGTAAAAAATCACTTTTGACACTTTAAAAAGCTTATATAAATGTGTATTGTTGAGTTATATGCATGACTTTGATGGAATAGATCGCTATAAGGATGGGAAGACCTTAAGAGAGATATTTGTTATATCCAATTATTTGGTTTTCACTCTTAACTGGTTAAAAATAAACTTAATGCTACTTGAATTTTTATAGTTTCATACAGTGAGCGATAGTCCGGAGTAAGTACTTCAAGTCTTCAGGGAGAGAACTCTAGTAAGAAAAATAACATTGTTGTCCACATATAAATTGTTGAATTTTCCAAATCTCAGATCTACATCGTGAGTGGGGAGCAAGCTGCCCTGTACTTAACCGGAAGAAGAATCGACGAGCTGTCCAAGAAGTTCTCGGAGTATCTTAACACTGAAAATTTCCAACAGGGACTGAAAAATGGCCTCGACTACTTGTTGGATGAACTCCAAGTGATCCTGCAAGGATTAACTTTCGCACAGAAAATACTCATGTGAGCATGTCACTTGTGCTATCTTCGCCGTGTGGTTCTTCGTTTATCTCGTGATCCGTGAGAAGGAGTTGAACATTTGGGGCAAAGAACAGCCATGGTTGTTTTTCGAACACGTTCTTAGAATGGTTTCCGGTTTATGGGTGTTAGAAGGAACCATTTTTTTCATGATACATTTATCTCATACGGGCGGAAATGCGTTTTTGTTGATAGGAATGGCTGTTTTATTTGTCGTCTGCGTAGTTGCTTACTATTTCAGCAGACGAGTTATTGGGGAGCCATGAAAATATTAATGTTCATGAAAACTTTTAGGAAAACAAAGTCTGCGTATCCAAGGTCTCTCTCTACATATAGTGTTAAATAGACCCTGGCATATCGGACAAATTGTTTTGTATATCATTTAAAGTAAAGTTGGTTAGTATTCATTGAGTCCTAAGTTTTTACATGAATATAATATTCAAGTACGCATTTATGGCTTGATGAAGACAAACCCACTAACCATGAATATTATTCATGTGTTAACGAGGTTGTGTTGTGTCTGATGACACCCAAAGATCTTTACAAAGTGTTTAGTATTTTGCAATGACATGTTAACACATCTTTGGCTAAAACAGGAAGACAGAGTATAGCCAAAAGAAACCATCTACAATTCAAGACAGATTTCTGATTTCATCATTTTTAACTCACCAGTGCACAAAGTGATGAGGGTGAGCCATGTCAGTATTTGGATCACCCTTTGTCCGATGTCATCAGTTTGCATTAAAAGATTGTAGAAATTGATGAAACTTGGCATGAACCTTGTGTGGCTCTCCGCAATGATCAGGGACTCGGTCTACATAACAGAACTGTATTTAGAGTTCATAAAAACGATCCATGCAGAACTCTGGTTACTATGGCAACCAACAGGATTTTAAATATTAAAAAAAATTCTGCTCCACTGAAACCATGGTCTAAAAAGATTCTCCTCTGAAACCGATGGTCTGAATTGGCACAAATGACCACCTCATTGTTATCTGCCACAATCGCTAAAAAAAAGTTGATCCTTTGGAAAAATGGGGTCCCTAGAGGGTCGGCTAGTTTTCTTATATAATCCATATAGAAAATACAAAAATTCTTTTTCTATGAAACCAATGATTAGAATTTCAATTCATTTGACTTAAATGGTCACTTAATTGTCTACCATTAAGTTGATCCCTTGGAAAATGAGGCCCCTACGGGTCATCTAGTTTCCTTAAATAGACTATATATGGTACTTGTTATAGAAAATTTCAAAATTCTTCTTCATTGAAACCAAATGTATCTGATATTTGAATCTGGTCACAACTAAAGGTAACCAGGTAAAATCAACTTCAAGTGACTTATATGGTTTACATTTAGCTTACATTATCAGTTGAGTGACCTAGGGCCACTGAGACCCTATTATCATTTTGTTTTATTATTTTATTTTATATTTTTCTTGTTGTTTGATAGGTAAGTCAGAGATAAATGAAAAATGCAAGATGTATTTTAACACACTTATTTTCATTAAATTAGAATATTTCAATGGATTTAACTTAAAGTTAAACCTGACGAAGATCTATTGTTGATCGAAACTAGTTGCCTTTAATAAATTGTTTAAATCAACTGATGCTTGGTGTTTGCACTTCTAGACATCATTACATAAACTTGACTTGACTATTTGAGTTTACCGTCGCTGCGACAGTATTTCAGTCATATAGCGACGTCCAGCTAATTACAGGTGGAGGAAGACCCCGAATGCATGGAGGCATCCAGGTAGAACCACCGACCTACCGCAAGCCAGCTGGAAGGCTTCCTCACATGAAAATCCAAATGACCCTGCCAGGATTCGAACCCACGTTGTGAGGGGCTGAGTGAGTGTTAAAGTCAGTGACTTTATCCTCTCGGCCACAGAGGCCATTCCTTACATAAAAATTAAAATATTTAAATCAAAAATAATTCATAAAATATTCATATTTATTCATATATGTATTAAGCATTATAAATAAACCATATATAATTTAAACATAACATTTAAAAAAAACCATAACAAATAAACATATATACTGTAAAATCATTAATATTCCTTGACATTAAATTTTGTTGAGTTCTGTAAACACGGATTAACCCTTTCCCTCATATAGACTCATTTTGATGCACTCAATAGGTACCACATAAAACCTGATCTGCAGAAAACCACAGTTAAACCTTACCAAACTTAATTATAAAGTCCTCATTTCCAGACCACTGAGGAGCAGTGAACAGATCTACTCGCAGGCTGATCTGGTTTTATGCTGTTCGCATAGGTCTTTTCATGGTTTCCTCTATGAGGGAAAGGGTTAAGCTGTCCATGAACTCATCAAAAATTAAACCTGACAAAAATTAATGATTCTACACTATAACTTAATAAACAAACCAGACAAACACACATACTGATGCTGCATCCAAACTGTGATATACAAATAACCTAACTCCTTTCTTTTTGTAGAAACTAGATGAAAGCACTTTTAAAATGCAAAATTTTGCTAAGCACCAAATAAATGTAGAATTTGTTTGTGACATATAAAAGATAGTCCCCAGAGAGCATGTCAGCTCAAACAAATTCTTTACAGAACTTAAATTGTAACATAATTAAACTAGAACTATCACTGAAGGTGACTTAAACCCCTGCATGTCACATTGGTTGTTTGTTTATTTGTTGTGTTAAATGTCCCACCGACAGTATTTCAGTCATTTGGAGACGATGTCTTCTTGAGGCAGATATAGGCAGATATAGTGCTGCCACACTGCAGTATCACATCGTAGACAGGTCACATGATACCACATCCAGTCACACTATCCTGACACTGTGCCAACCAGTCCTGCAACTACCCTTATATGCTGAGTGCCAAACAAGGGTGCCATGACAGTACCACTTTCTATGACTTTGGTATGTCGTGGCAGGGGATAAAACCCACAAGCTCCCGCTCCCTAGGCACCACAAAGTGTGAAAACTTTTAGTAATGTAGTAAGACCAAACCAAAGCCCGTCTGGAGAGTGAAATAAATCTGTTTGCTTGGGTTTAATGTCATACCTACAATATTTATTTCAGTCCTTTGACTTTTTCTTCACGTCAGAATATATAATGCTGCCTTATTGATACCACGTCATGGACAAGTCACATGATACTGCATCAAGTCACTTCATCATGGCACTGGGCTAACCAAGGAAAAAATAACCTTGATAACCTTGTATGATGAGGGCTCAGTAAGGAAGATTTCATATATCTGACAATCTCTGTATGTTGATGTCAGGGATTAAACCTACAACCACCCAGTCAGTGGATAGAAAACTCTGTCAGCAGAACCAGCACAAATGTTTGTAGGTCCACTACTTTTTCACTGAAACCCAGTTTTTAGCTCATTTATTCGGCAAATAGGATGAGCTATTGTTGTCATCCCAACGTCGAGTGTTCACATCCCAAGAAATGTTAAGGTTTTGTTTAATATAGCCCTTATTGCCACTATTACTCAATGGATGTTTATCATCATCAGACCAACCTGTAGAAACAGGAACAGTAACTCTTTCAAATATTATTGCAAATTTATGGCCCTTTTTGGATGTCCCTCATGATGCACACATGACATTGCATACCTGTGGCGGGGGTCAGGCAAGAGTGTGCAACAAAGTCTTGAATTTTGACATATGGTAGTTATGCCCTTTTTTTTTTTACTTAGAACCTTAGTTAAGGTTTTCACATTAGCTCATTTTTTCACTTAACCCTTTGAGGTGTTGCTTTGAAACAATGAAGATCTGTTTATGACCATGATCACCTCTACTTGTACTTGGCAAAAGTACATAAGATTGTCTTGGAATTTAACATAATTATTCCCCTTTTTCAACTTGATTAATCTTTATGTACTAACTCACTTCTTCTTTGAACCCTTTGAGATATTGCTTGACAATACATATTCATTGCTCTTGTGTACCGTTTGATAATACAGAGATTCTTATTTTGCCTTTAACTGCAATATATAATTTTATTGACAAGCACTGGAATAGTCAAGCATGCTGTCTTACAGACAGCTCTTGTTTACTTAGTTCCTCTCTGAAAAACTTTATCAGTATTCAATAACATCTCTCTCTCTCTCTCTCTGTTAAACACACCTTTTGAACAAGTGACATCATTAATATCAAATATAAATAATTTTGTTGTTGTTGTTGTATTGGGGTTTAACCGTCACTGCGATAGTATTTCAATCATATAGTGACGTTCAGCTGATTACAGGTGGAGGAAGACCCCCGAGTACACAGAGGTACCCGGATAGAACCACCGACCTACCGCAAGGCAGCTGGAAGGCTTCCTCACATGAAAAATCCGAAGTCCCTACCGATCCCACAGCGGTGAAGGGCAAATATAAATAATAAATCAAAGCAATGTCTATATATGCTGAAATTCAATAAGTTCATAATATCTAACATAATGGAATACAAATGAATGGTGATAGTCTAGGTAAAACTTCCAAAACAAATTGTAGCATTTGTTCCACCAAAACCAAATGAATTACTAAGTCCATATCTTCTACTGTGCTTAAGATTTTTCCAATCAGCACTGTCCTTACAAACATAGTGTAAACCATAGTCTATATCGGTTTGGTTCAGATTAACGGTAGGCGGGACATGTCCTGTTGACACTGCAAGCAATGTAAATACTGACTCAACACTCCCAGCAGCCCCTAGTAAATGTCCAACAGCACCTTTTGTTGAGGATATCAAAATATTATCACAGTTGTCAGAAAACAGTTTTTTAATGGCACTACTTTCTGCGCGGTCTCCCAGAGGAGTTGAAGTGGCATGAGCATTTATATAACCAACATAGTCGGCTGAAAGTCTAGAATTTCTCAGAGCATTTTGCATACTGTGGTACGCCCCTATCCCATCTTCGCAAGGAGCCGTTAATGTGGAAAGCATCCCCTGATAAACCATAGCCCATAACTTCACCGTAAATTTTCGCTCCTCGAGCTTGCGCATGTGAAAGCTCCTCCAGGACCATGACTCCTGAGCCTTCTGACATCACAAAGCCATCCCGATCTTTGTCGAATGGCCGTGAAGCTAATTCTGGAGTGTCGTTAAATTTGGTCGACAGAGCGCGCAGACGGCTGAAGCCAGCGATGGAAAGAGGACTGATGCTTGCTTCGGTGCTACCAGCAACCATGATATCAGCATCACCATACTGAATAAACCTAGCGGCATCTCCAATAGCATGTAGACCAGTTGTACAGGCAGTTGATACCGCATGGTTGGGACCCTGAAAATGTGATGCCAAACGATTGGGTTAAGATGTGAATTTGAAAAAAAAAATTCCCTAACATTACTTATGAATCGACAAAATGATATTTACCTGATTTATTAACCATCTTTATTAAATAACCAATTTGTTAACAAAGGTATTTTTTTACCTTACCCATATTCCTGCACACGTTTATGACTTGATGAATATTAATTTAATGAACTTAAAAAGGTATATGAACCAATGGAATTTCTTTGCCATGCATGCAGACTTCGTAAAATCAGAGCTACAATATTGCATCCATTTTGCATGTATGAGCAAATGGAGGATACCCTTTCTATAGGATCTGTCTGATCTGGGTCTGCTTTGTTTTCCAGTGCAACAAAATGTGATGTCTATATGAGGTAAAGGATTAACCCTTACGCTGCCTACAGGTCCTTCATATGAAACAGTGTATTTGCCAAGACAGGTTCATCTGTTTTGGGTGGGTTTCCCATGTGGAAACCTCCATAACGGATAAATATTATGCTAGTACATTAATAGCCTGTAATTTCAAAGAAATTTCTAAGATATTTCTTGGCAAATAGCCTGTTTATATATGATAGGTGACCTGCCAGCTAAAGGTTTAAGCTCTATTTATTAACCACCTGTGGTGATTTTTCTGCCTATTACAGGTTTGAATGCATATTGAATACCTCTTGTAATAAAAATGAATCATACTAATGTGTATAATTTAACTTCAAACTCTTTACAATTTACTAATGTTGAATACTTTTGGGCAGCAAATTTCAATACATCTTTGTTTATGAATAACCCAGCTTATAAACTTTAAAGTTGCATCCTTCACAAGTTATGTCAAATTATGCCATTATAGCAGCAATATCTTAGCAACAATATATACTAACCTCTAAAACTTATTGAAAAATGTAAGCTAACTCTTACAAAATACATGAGAAGCAGGCAGTATGACATCACCAGTTACTCCCCTTTAACTAAAAAAACAACAACAAACAAAACACACAGCACACACACACACTTTACTGTTACAAATGAGCTGATAAATCAAGTGATTTTTAATAACTGATGATGATTTTCTGGCCGATTCTTAACACCTGATATAGTTAAATATGCATGGCTGAATTTCATAACTATGAATTTGGCAGCAAGAATCTTTTGATAGTAATGGTACAAACAGGAATGGTCAATACATATCAGTAAACGTCGTAAATGCTTGTTTTCAAAATGATACACATACGGTAAAACTAAAAATAATTTTGCACATTTAAAGGTAGCATTTTTCTGGCCTATAGAAACTGACAAAATTAAATTGTTGCTGAATTTTGTACATTGCCCATGAAATGTTGATATTTAATTTTTGCACAAACTTTTTCTATTATGGAAATTCTTTTCATCAGTAAAATGTAGCAATGGATCAAATGTAAACTTGTATAACAGTATATTATACCTTTCTCATAAGGTAAACCTGAAATGACCTTGCAAACAACACATAAAACCAATCAGCCCATAACTTCGCAGTGTCAGGTTTATGCTGTTCCTGCCCTCAGTGACTTAAATGAAGATTTTGTAATTACATTTGTAAGGTTTAACTGTGTTTTCTGCCAGATTTTCTTTATGTGGTATCTTATTGAGTGCGTCAAAATGAGTCTATATGAGGGAAAGGGTTAAAATAACAAGTCCTTTCACTTACCTTCAATTTATTTTTCAGACTGACGTGTCCAGCAGCCATGTTGACCAGGATGGAGGGGATGAAGTGTGGGCTGACCTTCTTGTAGCCCCTCTCCCGCAGGGTGTGTCCCATGTCCACTATCCCCTCAAGACTCACCATCCCCATACCAATGGCCACACCTTTAAAGTACAAAATATATCAATATTAAAATTTAATTTACCTCATACTCATAAGGACCTCCTAATATAAGGACCGCTTACTATCAAGGCCACACATACTAACTTTTAAAATTATATTTAGGGCTTGACAGAAACTTAAGTTTTTTTTTGTTTTGTTTAATGGTTTAAAGTTATGCAGATCCGTCATACCCAGAGATAAATTATAAGGCAAATTCCAGTATAACATAGTTTCAAATATGTAACCAAAATAATTAACTTGCTAATGTTATCAATATAATACCAATCACCTTACCCCAAAGTGCGTCTGTAAATTGGATCAGTTATTGTAATAATTTTGTATTCTAAGACCCTGCAGTTTCTAATTCAAAAGCAAATTGTCCTGCTAACAGTCATCATATCAAAACCTTGAGATCATTTAGTTTAAATCTTTTCCCAAGTTCTCAACAAGAGTGTTCTTTGGAAGACATGTGTCACCTGCTGAAGCGTGACGGAAAAAGTGTGATGGACAGACAGACGGTTGGACGGACAGAGAGACAACAGAGAAGTGATCCCTATGTGTTACCTCTGCTTACAGCAGGTGACACAAAAATCGAAACTCTACTGAAGTTTGATTTTCATGCTCAAACCAAACTCAAAATATGTTTATTAGATTCAATAGGGATTTAGGTATGAGATTTTAGTATGAGCCAAAGATGGTACTCATGAAATTTTGAACACACTGGGCCTGGTTACAATTTTGTATCTTGCCTTATAACAATGACCTGTCTTATGCAGCCTGTCAAAGGATCAGGAAAAAGGAACCACTTCTTACCACTGCTTAAACAGAATGCAGATTATCACATACCAGTAGGTTCTTGAGTGCACTTTTTCCTCTGTGCCAACTCCATTGTTGTTGTATTATTTGTATTTGATTCAACTGCAAATGCAGCAAATACAAACAGAATGCATGGACTTGGCATGGACAAAACATGCAACACACATTTATAAGATATGTCTGAATGGTTTACCCTGAATGGAATCAGCTGATTCATCTGACTGGCTTGCCTTCCTTCTCGACAAATAAATTAACAGAAAATTGCATGGCAAACTAGATGTTAACTTCACTATAGGGTGCTAAACCAAAACTAACTGACGCTGTAAATACTTTGTTTTGTTTATAGCCTGTGATAACATTTTAAAATTATCTACACTGCTGTTGTTAGAAAGCTAATTATGTTCAAGATATTTATCCATACAAAATAAATTTGTCTTTGCATTTTAAACAAGGTTGTGTGTCCTTCATTTTTTTTATTTATTTTTTTTGGTGTTGGGGGATAAACATGCAATGCAAAGACTGCAAAAAAAACAACCAAAAAAACATTTATGAATATTTAAAAATCTTGTTTTTTAAACCATAATGTCATAGCATGTTATAAATACACTTTTTGTTTTTATACATATATACATATATAATTATATACAATTTTAACATTTGTAAAATATCAAGTAAATTAAGTATGACTATTTTTAAACATATTACACAAAAATAAGTTGACATTGGCAATTTACAACCTTTACCTCATATAGACTCATATAGACACAATTTGTCACTTTGGAAACATTAGCAGACCCAGATCAGACAGCTCCCCCTAGAGTTTAGCTTGCTGGTGTAAATCTCTTTTGTTTGCTCATAATGTTGTAGCACTTTACACTGTTCAGTATGATTTTTTTCCACTTTATCATTTTCAGTCTGTCAAGGAAATACAAACATTAAAATCCAGACCAGCTTGATTATAGAATAAGGTTTTATATTCATTACTCCTCAGTATCATGGCTATGAGACTAAGTTTACTGTTCAAATTAGTTTAGTTTAAGTTGGTTTGTTCAGAATTTTTGTTTTACGTCAATTGGGAAAAAAGTTCTTACAACTTATACTGATCCCTCTTGACAGCTCCTGGGTTGGACCAGTACTTTGAGCCTGGGATGGTCACGAAAAATCCTTGCCCCCCCCCCCAAAGAGTTCAAACCCTTGCCCTTCTGATCCCTTACTTTGGTACATGACAACTGGACCACGGCACAATTACTTACTTACTTTCTTACTTACTTACTTAATTAATTAATTACCTTCAATCTGATCTGGTATTTACAGTATACCATGAGGTAAAGTATGAAAATTAAATGGATAAGAGTTAAAAGAATTATCTAGCATTCATGATGACCTTTAAACAGAAAATCAATGCCATTCTAAAGTCTAAAGCTCCCATAATGATATCCCACAAACAAAACCATCTTAAACAAATATAAATGGCTGCCCAAGAAATATTGACGATTTAGAAATACACACTTTACAGTACAAAGGCAAAAGTCACCCAATACTGTAAACAAACAATTAAGTATTTCAGAGCTGTATATTGAATGTCCAATACATTACAATAGTGACCGGTCAGTAGTGATGTCATACTACTGCAGTTTCATTCTGGAATGTGGATAGAGTTTCTAACTTGGAGGTGGTCTTTTGGTTATTACTCTTAAAGGTTCACATGCAAAAGAACTAAAGGTACAATACTTATTTCTTTTCACACTCCCTTATATAATGCAAATGCTCATAATTGTAACCCTCTACAGACACATTATGATGCATTGGCAAACAGAACATATCCGGACCAGACATTACCTTTATGGACTGTCTGATCAGGGTTTTCTCTGTTTGCTCATACAATAACACTTATGTTACACAGTCTGCATGGCAAAGAAAGGAAAATCTATTGTCTCATATACTATTTTAAAGTTAAGTTAATGAGTGTTCATCAGTCATAAATTTGAACATAAATGATCAAGGGGTCATAAGGGTCAGTTGATAAAATATTAATGTAAAAAAACAGTCCAACCTGCCTTAAGCAAGCCCTGGTATCAACAGCCTTTAGCAGTCAGTCTGAGATACTCCCAATTAATATTACTATATTCTAACACTGCATGGTATAAGAGGTCAACTGCTTTAGGCATTGTAATGTAGTCCATTATAATTTAGTAGACTTAGATCTCAAGTATAGCGTTATAACTGAAGTATTGCAGTAACACACATATAATTATATAACAAGTAATAATTGTAACAGGGAACTGTTACTAAGCCTCCCAAATGAAGTTTCTCCTTAACAATCATACACAAATGGTTTTTGAGAAATAAGGTCTTAAGTAAAATTGAGGGGATGGGGCCTGACCCCTTGGTAACCCATATGAACATCAAAGAAGTACCATTCCATCCATCTGATCAAGAGGAACAAGAATATATATGGTTTATGGGTGGAGATCTCAATGGTTTTTTAAATAAAGGTCAGAAGTAAAACTGATGCCAGATGGGGTGGGGCTAGACCCCTCTGACCCCCTGGGTACCATTCAATTTGTCTTATCTTGATGTAATGATTTGAAATGTATCTATAATTTATACATACGTAACATATGAAGAACATTTGAACATATTAGGTCTTCTCACTCTCATATATGTAGAAATCGTGCAGATATGCTTCAAATTTATAAAATTCTTAATAAATATGATAAAGTTAATATTATTATTAATATTAACATTGCAACCGTAACAGAGGACATAACTATAACTAAAAAACTGCAAATCCAGACTTGGACATTATCGATTCTCCAACCATATTGCAAATGATTGGAACTTATTGAACTACTGTCAGGTGATAATGTGGAGGCAAAGACAATAAACTCTTTTAAGAGCTCTCTTAATGCAAACTTGAAGGACAAAGAAACAAGTTTGAATACCAGTTGACAATTGCACTCATCATGCATGTGCACACTGAAAGCATTATCAAATTGAGAAAGGATTTAAATAGGACCATTATGATTCATTCAGTTACTGTCATCAATGACAAAATAAGTGACAAGGTGAAAAAAATATCAGTGTTTTTATATTTTATACATATACTGAGAATTTGCACCTAAGAAAATCTTCTCAAACTGGGAAAGCAATCTGAGGAAAAGCAAAAACTGAAAATTTGCACTACAGAAAATCTTATTGACTACTGACTATTTGAGTTTACCATTGCTTCGACAGTATTTCAGTCATATAGCGACGTCCAGCTAATTACAGGTGGAGGAAGACCCCGAATGCACGGAGGCACCCGGGTAGAACCACCGACCTACCGCAAGCCAGCTGGAAGGCTTCCTCACACCTGCTGGGATTCAAACCCACGTGGTGAGGGGCTGAGTGAGTGTTAAAGTCAGCGACTTTACCCTCTCGGCCACGGAGGCCCCTCAGAAAATGTTATTCTCAGATAAGAAAAACATTCTTAAAAAATGGCAAAAAGAGTTAAACTTCAGTTTAATTGAGAGGCAATTAAAATACTTAGTCTATTGCTGGATGCATGTGTTTACATTTTATCATATATGTTTCAGTCATAAGGGAGTTTGTTAGACAAAGTTATAGTAATCATCCTCATTCTGATATCGCACTGTAGACAAGTGGCATGATACCATGCCCAGTCACATGGTTCTGACATATTGGCAATCAGTCCAGGGTCTAAGAAGGGAGATCCACCAATACCTTTCTCAATGACTTTCAAACATCAAGGTCAGAGAACAAAACCCATAATCTGCCAGGTAATACTTCACCCCATATAGACTCTTTTTGATACCTCGGCAAAGAGAGCAGACCTGGATCAGGCAGCTCTGGGGCCTCCTTTGATTGCTCATACATTATTGTAGCTAAGATTCTTTACAATCTGAAAGGCCAGGAAAAATCCTGTTTAATTCATATCAATTCAAAATTCTGCAAATTAATATTCATCTGAGTCATAAATTAAAGGATAAAGGGTTTTAGGAGCAAAACTCTTAAAAGTCAATAACCAAGACCAGCAACTGGACCTTTAACACCTGGTAACAATAGCTTCATATACATGATAGCCTGTATACAGAGGTAAGGAGGGAGGTATGGATCATGTTTATTGGACCCATGATATTGATAACCAGAGACAAATGTATATACATTTGTATAAATTGGATTAGCATTCATCCAGGACATGTACTTCTATGTTAAATGAGGATTCACCAGGCAATGAAATCAGTATAATACAGATCAGGTAAATCTTCTAATTCAGCTGTACATTTATATTCTGAGTTTGATTTACTATTATGGGTTTTGTTCGTTTGTTTATTGGGTTTAACGTCCCACCAACAATATTTATTATGGGTTTTAATTCACAAGAGTATTTAATGCATTTTAGATGATATATAGAGCTTAGACCTCAGGGTTCAAAATTAACACTCGCATTTTGGCAAAATGTGAGTAGAAAATGAAGTTTGCCAGTTACGTTTTAAACAACTAGCATTTTTCTGCGAGTGAAAATTTTTGCTTAAACAGTCACTTTCTCCTTTTTTTATACAATGTTTTTAAAAATCCATTAATTTATGAAAGAGTGATCTTGATAATATACAAGCTATCAGAAGTACAATGAAATTTCCATGAAAGTAAATAATTTGTAATAAGATAAAGTCTGGGTATTTGCGAGTTGAAATTAAAGGCTCTCACATTTTTTTGAGAGAGGGAAAAAATAGTAAATTTGAGCGATGGACCTGTGAAAATATTTAACTCTTTACCTCATGAATATTCATGAACAAATTCATGACTCTATGAAAATTAATTATATGAACTAAAAATTGTACATGTATATGAAATCATGATTTTTTTCTTTGCCAAATGGACTGTGTAACTGACTTCAATATCTTATGAGCAAACAGAGGAGATCCTATAGAAGCAGTCCGATCTTGATCTGCTCTGTTGCCAAATCATCAAATAAGTCTATATGAAGTAAAGGGTTAAATTAAGGAGAAAATTTGTTGTACCAGTTCAAAGCACCAATGACAGACTTTCAGTGGATTTCACATGAGACACACTGAGTGCTGCTTCAGTAAGTATCATATCACAGTCAATTTAATTGGCATGATACAACACCAAGTAACATTATCTAGTACTAGAAATATCTGTATTAGAAGAGCGCAATTTTAAGCAAAGTAGTAAATAAATTTTGTATGCAACTATGCATTGGCTTGCATTCAAACAAACAACTGTCAGAATACAGTGTAGAAAATCTTATCACTCAGCCAGACTGGATAACAAATTACATGTAATTACCAGTTAAACAACCATGCAAATGAAGCATCTGTGCTAGTTCTGCTATTTCCTGATGTTAAAAAAATAAGCAATTTGGGATCTAAACTACATATATGATGTGTGGTATATAAAGAGATATCATAAACTTATAATCATATATAATATTTATCTATTTTCTTTTATGAAAATGACACCAGAAATAATAATCATAAATATAGTATCAGAAAACATGTAACTTATGATGTGCATTTACAAGTTCCAAATTTAAGAAATCAACTTTGTTTGGGATAAACATCCCATCAACAGCATTTTTCATTTGGGGACTTCAGTCAACATGAAGCAGACATATAATGTATCAAGCATTTTTAAGACACAATATCCAAACACTGGGCCAACCAGTCATGGAACTACCCTTATTGTACTGAGTACCAAGCACCTCGGAGATGTACCAATGGTACTTTTTAAAGTTCAGCTTTGTCATAGCTGACGATTGAATCCAAAATCACAGAAAACTTCTAACTTTTCCCAAATTCATCAATCTGTCAATATTTTTCTGATACTAGTGAAACCTGTTATTTTCCCTAGAAAGAATCAATGCAGAGGTTTGTTGAAATGTATTCTTTTAAGGATATAATAGTAATGTATTTCTTTTGTTTTGCTTATGCATCATTAATTCATTCTTCTTTTAGTTTAATCTTACACTGACAGGGAAGCAAGTCTTTATAACTTAAACAAATCCCTCTCAACGATTCCAGGGTTGGACCAGTGCTTTGAAGCTGGGATGGCTATAGGAGTTCAAACTTTACCACTGGGCAACAGTGTTCTCTTTTGCTTGCAGGACATAATAGGCAAATTAGCTACATCTGCCAAAGGACGCTGCACACAATGGAAGTGGATATACAAGAAAATGAGGTATATGACCTGCACACAATGGAAGTGGATATACAAGAAAATGAGGTATATGACCTTTGTTTTGACTGATTTAGAATTAATTTAGACTCACACTTTGACCATGTCATTTTGGCGAGGTTAAAATAAGGCCTTTATGATATGTAAAAGATGTTTGTATACATGTGTCGTTTGGTTATGATTATGTTGATTAACCCTTTCCCTCATAGAGGAAACCATGAAAAGACCTATGCGAACAGCATAAAACCAGATCAGCCTGCGAGTAACTTGCAGGCTGATCAGGTTTTATGCTGTTCGCTGCTCCTCAGTGGTCTGGAAATGAGAATTTTGTAATTAAATTTGGTAAGGTTTAACTGTGGTTTTCTGCAGATCAGGCTTTATGTGGTACCTATTGAGTGCGTCAAAATGAGTCTATATGAGGGAAAGGGTTAATTAGTGCTATAAGAAGTATAGATGTAAATGGTGTTTAGATAATATATGACCTTTGTTGCCACCTGTCTATCCTTTTATCTTGGCCCTGCAAGGTTAATGACAGGTGTTAACATCAATATCCCATGATTTAAATAATTTAAAAGGTGCACAGTATCAGTACTTGGGCATGTGCCAACTATGACATGGAAAGTGCCTTTGAAATGTGTGCAGCACTGCATTAGATTAAAACTCTATAGGGCTTGATTGACTGGTGCTTATTTTGTTCAATTTTCTTTTTTTAAAAAGCAGTACTTTGCCTATTCTCTTATTTTCACAACTTGGTTTAATACATACAAGTAACATACCAGAACAATAAATTGTTGACAATGAAGAAAATCATTGTTTGATGAGAATGCAGGTGTTAAAAAATGCCAATACAGCAAAAATAAACATTCAGTGAAATAAAGAGTTACAAAAGTAAAATTATATAGTGTACAAAACCTGTATGTATCACAAAGGATTATTTTAAGAATATATTTTTTAAATAGAGAAGTATGTTAGCAGATGATATTGATGACTTTTGACATCAAGTGAATGGATGTGCTGATTTATAGACTTCATCACATCATAGATGTATATATACATATATTGGAATCGTGATTCATAGGCTATCAGGAAGCACTAGGTTAGTTTTTATTTACAATATGTTTGGTAAAACTAATCATGCATGTCACTGCAGTCATAGAAATCAAGATAATTATGAAAAGAGCTTCATACTTTATATTCAAATAGAGCTACATAATTTGAGAGGTGAGAGCTAAACTAGGCTAAGAACACATATTTATATAGCCTAGTTTCGCTCTCACCCCTTGAATTATATATAAAATTACAAGCAAGCCAGGATATAGTCCTGGCTTGTATTCCACCAACAATACTTAGCCCTAAGTAAAATTTTAATACTTAAGGGTGAAAATCATCATTCTTGTTTCTCTATAAATATACCCGTATATTTCATTTTTAAACAAATACTAATAGTTATTAAGGCAATATCTGATTTCATGTTATTCATGTTCTTGAATATTTCATAAAATTAGAATGGTGGAATGTATGTCTACCTAATTTCAGAATTTAAGTATTACTTGGCCTTAAGTATTGTTGGTGCAATTTGAGCCTGACTTGCTGAGTACACAGGCCTGTGCTAATTTCAATCAAGCATGTTTTATTTCATTATTGGCATGCCTATTCCTCTGATGATGGGAATGGGTCCTTCATATCATATTTTTGAGGGAAAATTTTGTGGGGAAAATGTGGGATAAATAGCAACTTTAGGGAAAATCAATGAATATTTTTGAGGGGAAAGCACCCATGAATGACCCCTTAAAAAAGAAGGGAAACAAGAGGGCCATGATGGCCCTATATCGCTCACCTGAGTACCACTGCTCTAAAGGAGCAATTTTGGTAGAGGTTTACCCATAAAACATCATTGCCAAAACATTTTAAAATCTGGCCAGAAGTTTTTGAGCAGAAGTCTTTTAAAGTTTTTACTACATACATTTAAGGCAAATTTAGCCGCGTCATGTTTTTTACAGATGGGAACAATTTTAGCAATCGTGGTAGACGGTCACCTAAGTAATATCTGTACTAAAACATTTTGAAATCTGCCAGTATAGTATTGAAGAAGATGATTTTTTAAGTTTCCATATTGTTTACTTTCTGTTGCCATTGCAACCAGAGTTCTACATGGATAAAGTTTATTTTAGCAACTTTTGTGAAGGTTCACCCAAGGATCATCCCTGCCAGGTTTAACTAAATTCTGTACAGCGATTTCAGAGAAGATGTCATTTAAAGTTTCCACACTATATATACATATGTCATGGCAAATTAGCCCCACCCATGGCGGCCATGTTTTTTTAAAGATTGGAATAATTTTAGCAATCTTGGTAGAGGGTTACCCAAGGAACATCTGTACTAAATTATTTTAAAATCTGGCCAGTGGTTTTGAAGGGGATGATTTTTAAAGTTTTCATATTTTTTATTTCCATTGCCATGGCAACCAGAGTTCTACATGGATCAAGTTTATTTTAGCAACTTTTGTGAAGGTTCATCCAAGGTTCATCCCTGCCAAGTTTAATCAAATTCTGTCCAGCAGTTTCAGAGGAGATGTTGTTTAAAGCAAATTGCTGACAATGGAGGACGCACAATGACGGATGCAGGTTGATCCTAATAGCTCACCTTGAGCATGTTGTGCTCAGATGAACTAAAAAATTATTCCGTATTTCATGATATTGTTCCACACTCCTACAGGGTTGGCTATATAATGGTTCTGAGTTACATGAAAATGTATGATAATTATGAACCTTTGTAGTTATATTTTTTTAAAAATCATTTGTCTATATTTGCTCTCAGACATCCTGGGCTATGCTTACAATAGATAAATTCCTCAAACCCTGACTTCTCATAATCTAGTAGGTTCAAAGGTTACATTATAATACATGATCAAGCTGAAAAGTGCTTTTAGATTGTGGCTTTATTTATAAAACAATTAAGTCAAGCATTTTGACTTAAAAACGTGTTATTTCTGACATAGCGTATTCCTTCTTTATCATTTTCTAAATTTTGATGAAAATGTATACACATATAATGCAGGTTTCTCACTAAGATTCGAAAGACTGGAGTCCTTCAGAAAGCTGGAGTCCTCTCGTACACTACACTGACAGAAACTTCAAACTGATCATTTTAAATTCATAAAATATCTCAAAACCTTGGGAATTGTAAGAATCAAATTTTATTTTGTATATGAATGGTGAACAATATGTGCAAAATTTTATTGAAAGTGGTTGCAAATTACAATGGCAGTAAGCTATGATGTAATGCTACCCTCAAAGTCAAGTCAAAACAGATAATTTAAAAAGTGATTGGTTAGAACTTTACGTAAGTGTATACTATAGTCCTACAGAAAGACAAGGGATGTCCTTTTCCAAAAAACTGGAATCTAGGATTCCAAATAATATGAGTTGGTGAGAACCATGATAATAATTGAAATTTGTTCCAAAAGCTATTTGGTTTAGAAGTTGAATATTTCAGTATGTATAGACTTTAACCAAAGTTAACCCTTTGCCTCATATAGACTTATTTTGACGCACTCAATAGGTACCACATAAAGCCTGATCTGCAGAAAACCACAGTTAAACCTTACCAAATTTAATTACAAAATCCTCATTTCCAGACCACTGAGGAGCAGCGAAAAGCATAAAACCTGATCAGCCTGCGAGTTACTCGCAGGCTGATCTGGTTTTATGCTGTTCGCATAGGTCTTTTCATGGTTTCCTCTATGAGGGAAAGGGTTATACATGGCCCATCACCTGGTTTTATCAGTGTTTCAACGCGGTGAAAAATGATGTAACTAATCTACCGTACCTGCCCTTTGCTGCTTCTCCTCTGTATCTGCAGTCCACTGAGCATCTTTCAATGCTTCTTCAGCAGCAACCAGGGCATATGCACTGCCAAGGGAAATAACCCTCTGCTCTGATTGTGATATATGTTTGTCCAAATTTAGCTCCCCTGAATTGTCTCCTCTTGGTACCATTCCAGCAACTTTACAGGGAATTTGATCATATGCTGGAATCATAATGTCAGAACATTCTTTAAGTTAAACAGAAATTACATTTCTGAAATATAAAAGCCTCACTTGCAAAAAAAAAAATGCACATGAATCTTGAGTATCAAATTTAGTGCTTCCTCATTGCAGAGTGGCATGATACCACAGTGTATACACGGCTTTACACTACATACCTTTATCTGAGAGTTTTGTAATCCCACAATGCCCTTGTAGGACTCTATGCCAGACATGCTGGACACCAACTCCTAGACAAGTCACCAATCCGAGACCAGTCACAACCACTCTCCTGCTTGATGGCTGTGTGGAAAAAGTCCTTAATTTCTGGATATGCATATTCTGAAAAATAAAGCATTTAGTTGTTAGTCCCCTATTGGTGTTTACACCGGAGAGAACTATAGGTTTGCCCTCTGT
Source organism: Solen grandis (assembly GCA_021229015.1). Taxonomy (NCBI): domain Eukaryota; kingdom Metazoa; phylum Mollusca; class Bivalvia; order Adapedonta; family Solenidae; genus Solen; species Solen grandis. The sequence goes on from CM037777.1 coordinate 98,102,499, forward strand.
CTGTCTGTCCGTCTGTCCGGATATCTGGATCCCAGGATAACTTAAAAACAGTTAAAGATAATATTATGAAACTTGGTATATTAATAGATGGCAGTATGGAGATTATGCATGTCACTTCTCAGACCAAAATTCTGATTGCTATGGCAACGGAAATATTATACACCTCACCAGTAGGGGACTCCTGTGTTGCGTGCAACACCAGTTACTTGTTGTCATTGTTTTGAAGATATATGTTGCCTTGACAGAATTTCAGTCACATGACAATTTAGCAAATTACAGGTTGAAAAAATGCATGTTGTATTGAGCTGTATCACCATATTGTTCCACTGCACATCATTTATAGTACAATTAGGATCAACTTGGCCCAATTACCACTCTGGCCTCAGGCCTTGTCCAACATAGCCTATTATTGTTACATGATAGGTATATTGTGTTGAATTACAGTTTGTTTGTTTTTTTTTGCCTATTTAAGGAAAGAGACCCTAGCCTCTGAGACTGGAAATAATTATTGACATATTTCACATAACTGGAAATTATTAATAAGCAGAAAAGCAACTAAGTATGTGTAACATATGTTTAAAAAGAGGCATTTTCTTTCAAAACATAATTAAAAATCTAAACACTTATTTTGAAAAAATATTTTTTTTCCAATTGGGAAAAATATTAACCTACCTGAGAATGGGTCTGATTTTTGGGGCAGGAGCAAACCTGAATATGTATCAATTTATTCTTTGAAGCATTTATTTTGTCATTTGTTTAATGTTATATACACTGACACATAGGTAATGTTAAAAAAAAAGTAAGTCAGAAAATAGAAACAAGAAGTATCTTTAAAAAAGATACAATGTCATGGTCATTGTGTATTAATTATATTTAGTGTTTATTCTGCATCTTGATGAGAGGACATTTGACCCAAGTATTATGAATGTCTTTCAAGCATTCAAAATATATAGAGCAGATATGAAATTGCTGATGATCCGACAGATGAACAACCAGTTCACAACATAATACGTCCCTTCAGGTAATATAACTGGATGGGTGTTCCTTAGAACCTGCATTCCATCAGTTGTCAGAGAACAAGTGAACATCAAAATTAATGATAGAAATTATACTCAATTATCACTATACAAAACAAGTTTGGAGCGCATCCACATATAGTATTGAAGTTGTGCTCTGAACGAATGTGCGATTTCCAGGATATGAAAGGGTCTGGCGGTTTCAAATCCGACTCGTGTTTTTCATTCTTTAGATATGTTTTTGTGTAGTTGAGTTAATTATTTTGAATGTTAAGACATATGTATTAATATATTTCTGTCGAAAAATCGAGGTTTTAGGAATGTATATACAAAGCGGACAAACTGATCTCTTTTCTAGAGGGATACTTTAGATTTTATATGTAGACCAATCAAAACTTATAATATTCAAGTTTAGAAACAAAATTCAGGTGAAAACAAAAAAGAAATGCCGAAAAATGTATCTTTAAATAACAAAGATAAAAAAAAATCATTAAAAGCCCATTAAGAGTATTGTTCCATTTAAAGCAGTATATATTCTTCAGACAAAAAAGCAAAATGCATGTTTAGATTTGTTAAGAAATGCAATCTGTATATACTCATTGATGACACAGCTTTAATAATATACTGCATAATTAAGAAAGAATCTTTTTACTGAAGATCATCCCATTGTTGCAAAAATACCTGATTTGGAAATTTTACATATCTTTTCAGTTTTCTTACGATATTCATAGACTTTTCATACGTCATTATGGAATCGCTAGTACATAAAAAGATGACGTAGCAGATAAACACATTTTGATTTGGTGACAGTTATTCAAGTTAAAATTATTTACTATTACAGACAGTCTTCGGTAATACTCATGAACACAAAATGTAATTGTAAACAATGACAGTATTCTAACATCCATAAAAAATACTAAATGCACAACTTTATCAACATTTTCCATGTGTTCAACTGTTATTTTTCAGCAGATATTTGCACATTATGTATACCGTTTGCATTTATTTACAATATGTCAATCTTATCTTTCTTTTTCATGAAAATTTTATCATAGAGAAATATAAAGCGCCTTTAATCAATGATATCATAATTATGCATGATACAACATGTACACAACATCGATGTAATTATTGAAGTGGTGAATAGTTCTAACACACTATTTGTAATTTAATCTGCTATATGATAAGCAAATATGTCAGCATAAGGTCAGGTCTATATCTAAGATTAAAATGAGAATTTTTTAATTATTATTTTCTCTAATGAAGTTTTTACAGGTGTATCTCTCACAGTCACTTAGGTGTTTAAAGCCCCAGTGCGTTTTAGCTTGGGAAAATATATTTTTCAAAATTTCTAATTAGCAAAGCCTCAAATGATGTTTGATTAACCTCTTAATGCTAAATTAAGCCCACATAATGAAATAATCGCCCGGAAGTCTTAGTTGTTCAGACAGGGCAAAATAGTGAGAAAGATGGGCGGAGCTTGTTCTGAAACACACTGTTCAATAAAACCACGGATGTCTCGGTGTACATGGGGTGTTTCAGAAGTTCATGGACTTTTTCTATAGATTGAATAAATATTGATACACGGTAGTAGAGGAGATAGGAAGAAAATCCATAAAATTCTGAGAAATCCCTTGTATGTTAATTTTATGCTGTCATTGTTCTGAGCTAAATATAGAACAAGACAGCCACAATTTGCATTTTTTCTAATAGAATCTTTCCTGTAAATTAGGCATTTCCCAAGGTCTTTCAGTGATGAAATTAAATCTGAATTATATATGCTGTAAGTGAATTCGGA
>CM037777.1:98105412-98155412 GCA_021229015.1 Solen grandis
TTGAACAAACTTAGAAGAGATCCACTAGACAATGCTACACACCAGGCCTTGTGGTTTCTGAGAAGAAGATTTTTCAAGTTTTTCCTATATTAGCCTATGTTAAATCAAGTGACCCCTGGGGTGGGGCCAATTTTGACCCCAGGGCCATGATTTAAACCAACTTGGTAGAGATCCACTAGACAATGCTATACACCAAATATCTTAACTCTGTGCCTTGTGGTTTCTGAGAAGAAGATTTTTCAAGTTTTTTTTCCTATATTAGCCTATTTTAAATCAAGTGACCCCTGGGGCAGGGCCAATTTTGACCCCAGGGTCATAATTTGAACAAACTTGGTAGAGAGTCATAAGATCATACTACATACCAAATATCTAATTTCCAGGCCTTGTGGTTTCTGTGAAGAAGATTTTTCAAGTTTTTTTCTATATTAGCCTATGTAAAATCAGGTGACCCCTTGGCAGGGCCAAATTTGACCCCAGGGCCATGATTTGAACAAAGTTGGTTGTGACTACAGACAATGCTGCACACTAAATATCTAACCCCAGGCTTTGTGGTTTCTGAGAAGAAGATTTTTCAAGTTTTTCCTATATTAGCCTTTGTTAAATCAAGTGACCCCTGGGGCGGGGCCAATTTTGACCCCAGGGTCATAATTTGAACAAACTTGGTAGAGATCATTTAGACAATGCTACACACCAATTATCTTAACTCTATGCCTTGTGGTTTCTGAGAAGAAGATTTTTCAAGTTTTTTCCAATATTAGCCTATGTAAAATCAGGGACCCCTTGGCAGGGCCAAATTTGACCCAAGGGCCATGATTTGAGCAAACTTGTTTGTGATCTACTAGACAATGCTGCACACCAAATATCTAAACCCCAGGCCTTGTGGTTTAGGAGAAGAAGATTTTTCAAGTTTTTCCTATATTAGCCTATGTTAAATCATGTGACCCCTGGGGCGGGGCCAATTTTGACCCCAGGGTCATAATTTGAACAATCTTGGTAGAGAGTCATAAGATCATGCTACATACCAAAAATCAAAAGGCTAGGCCTTGTGATTTCGGAGAAGAAGATTTTTCAAGTTTTTCCTATATTAGCCTATGTTAAATCATGTGACCCCTGCGGCGGGGCCAATTTTGACCCCAGGGCTATAATTTGAACAATCTTGGTAGAGAGTCATAAGATCATGCTACATACCAAAAATCAAAAGGCTAGGCCTTGTGATTTCGGAGAAGATGATTTTTAAAATTTTCATTTTTAAAATCTATTTTTAGTTCCTGTGACCTAGATTTTTGACCAATCAAAATAATTTTAACAACTTTGGTAAAGGGCCCCATAATGAACATTCCTGTGAAGTTTTATCAAAATCCAGCAAGTAGTTTAGAAGGAGATGTTGTTTAAAGAAATTAATGACGACGGACGCACGCACGGACGACGGACGACGGACAAAAGGCGATCACAAAAGCTCACCATGAGCATAGCATATAAACATTTATTATTATAAAGAAAGTGTTGTGAACAACAGACTGTAAGGCATCAACTGTAGTGACTGCTTCTTTCTAAAGCCATACTGATATCAGGTATGCTTGACTTTGTTTAAGAGAATACAATGATCCTATTATCTAAAACTGATGTAAACAATTATGCATGGAGATTTAATATGGTAATACCATGATATTCATTTGGATCATTCCTATCATCCTTCTAATGTATCTCTTCAGGAGCACAACAAGTGTCAACTAGAGCCAGTCAGTGATTAATATTTGGAAGGTATTAATCAGCTGACGTACCACCAAAAGGTGATGGCAATATAATGGCCCTGACATGTCCTACCCCACCAAAGCCATGGCAATATTATGATCCTGACATGTCCCTTCCCACCAAATCCATGGCAATATTATGGCCCTGACATGTCCCATCCCACCAAAGTCCATGGCAATATTATGGTCCTTGACATGTCCTATCCCACCAAAGTCATGGCAATATTATGGTCCTGATATGTCTATCCCACCAAAGTCCATGGCAATATTATGGTCCTGTTATGTCCTATCACACCAAAGTCAATGGCAATATTATGGTCCTATGTCCTATCCACAAGTCCTGCATATTAGTCGTATGCTGACATAGTCTTTTACCTATGGTCATACCACCAAAGCAACATTTTCAGTCAAGTTATTTGAAAATCCAGCAGACAATGAACTAGAAATGTATCCAGTGTACACAGATGCCCCCATTTTTTTTCAAAAACAAAGGCCAATAACTCTGTCAACTTCAGCGATGGTTCGATGAAAATACCCAGGTGCACAAGTTCATGTCCTGAAAAATACTGAATAATATATCCATAACTTTTCAAGTCTGCCGTACAAATACTTTCTGAGTCACTTAGTTTTGGGACGGACGTACTGACGGACAGACAAAGGCAAGTCTAAGCCCAGACAAGCATTTATCTATTAACAGCTTGACCTTTAAGTGAGCATCTTAACATTCAAATAATTTCAAAATCCACTGATCCTTTGTCAAGAGGGTCAGGACAAGCTAATTGGTACTCATTTCTGAAATTCAACCTCCAAGTATGACCATGACCTTTAAGCTAGCAGTCTGGTTCTTGTGTGCAACACTATGTCTTCAAAAGACAAACATTTGTGCCAAACAATTTGAAAATCCATTGTAGAGCCAGGACCATCTCCTATATAGCCCCCTCCCACTACCAGGTAGGTTGGGTAGATACATAGCATTAAAAGGATTACATAATACCCATCAATATCCTTACCTTCTACATGTATAAAATATTCATTTCCTTGTTATATAGACTGTGTAGGAGCTGACCCTGAACCATTTATTGGTCTACACTGTCTACTACAATCTCATTAAAACCATATCCTAACTGAAGCTTCTTATGTAGGATCTGATGACATCGCATTTAAGGTCATCTCAAATTGACCTTTGATTAGCCAATCAAATCGTTGGCTACAAAATGCTTAGCTTAACTTCATGAATAGATATCCCGAACTCAGACTTAAATGTTGTTGTTTTTTCATGCAGGTACAAAGTGTCTGTGCAATATTACTGAAAAGCATTTTACTTCGATTGACACTGTTTGACATGAAATGAAGAGCTGATTTTGATGAGATTGACACTGTTTGACATGTAAATGAAGAGCTGATTTTAATGAGATTGACACTGTTTGACATGTAAATGAAGAGCTGATTTTGATGAGATTGACACTGTTTGACATGAAAATGAAGAGCTGATTTTGATGAGATTGACACTGTTTGACATGTAAATGAAGAGCTGAATTTAATGAGATTGACACTGTTTGACATGAAAATGAAGAGCTGAATTTAATGAGATTGACACTGTTTGACATGAAAATGAAGAGCTGAATTTAATGAGATTGACACTGTTTGACATGAAAATGAAGAGCTGAATTTAATGAGATTGACACTGTTTGACATGTAAACGAAGAGCTGAATTTAATGAGATTGACACTGTTTGACATGAAAATGAAGAGCTGAATTTAATGAAATTGACACTGTTTGACATGAAAATGAAGAGCTGAATTTAATGAAATTGACATTGTTTGACAGATCTGTAGGAGGGTTAAAGATAAAGACATACATACCTCTACACCTGCCAGCAGAAATGAGCTCAAAGCCATTGCGGCAGCCACAAGTGTAGCTCCCTGGGGTATTGGAACACAGCTGTTCACATGGTGATAGTTGCAGCTTACACTCATTAATGTCTGGAACAATGAGAAACAGTGTCATCAGAATATATCAGACTTGCATTCTACAAACAATATTTAGGTCTTAGTGCTAAGTACCTGAAATCTTGTATTCACAGTAACAGTACCGGAGCGAAAAAGAGTAGCTTATTTTAATGAGATTGACACTGTTTGACATATCTCAGTAATTGAAATCTTGAATGTGGAAATCTTGTCTTAAGGAATATCTAAGTATTGTTAAAATAGAAAAGTTACCAGCACCGTATAGACTAACAACATTAAGGAAGGACATTAACTATTTAACATTTGCACTAGAAGCAAATAATTCGGCTATATAGATTTTCATTACAATATTACATTATTTTCATTACAATATGTCTAATTGACTATACATTAAACGGATTTTAGAAATTTTATCATTTTATTTTTTATGCATCCGTTTGCTCCGGTTCTCGATTCTATTTGAAACTTGGTAAGAAAAGGAACCTGACAATGCTGTCAGTGTTCTTTTATAAAGCAAAGCAATTATAATGGAAACAATTATATATATGGAAAATCTGTCTTTAGATTATGTTAGTTCTAAAAATAAGTTGCAAAAAAGAAACCATCATGGACAGGTGATACTCCCTGAATGTTTGTTTTTCACAAAAACAATAGCTGTCAGTGTATGATAATATTGGAGAATTGAACATTTCTGGATAAGTTTCAGTGGAATTTAACAAAGGGCAATAACTAAAAAATATCACACAAAAATTAAATATGCAATTTAACAAAGGACAATAACTCTTAAGTTATGAAGTCCAGAGTAAAACTGTGACTTTCCTCCATGAGGTTTATTTATCAATGAAGTTTCAAGTTCATAGGTCTTATTGTCTAAAAATAATGCTCCTGATAAAACTAGATGCCCAAGGGCAACATGTCAAGCCCGCCAAAAGATACCATATTGAACAGAATACCTGCAAGAGGTATTGTAGAAGTTGTTGTAGTTTTGAAATTTAATGAGGTTTCATCTGTGCAGATTACAGCATTATGTATATAATCCTGGGCGTGAACTGCAGTTTCTCAAGTCAAATTTACAAAAGGTACATTATGTATCTAGTGGGTATGTAGTGTCTTCTGCCCATTTGTCATAACTTGTATGGTGGCCACTGTAGATGCAGGTTCCCTGGCTTCTGTCTGCTCCATGCTGGACCTAGCGACTCGTTACTCACCTCTGCAGCGTCCCCTTGATAACCTCCTGTAACCAGGTGTGCAGCGACACTTGTAGCCACCAAGTCTGTTCACACAAATCTGTGAACACACACCAGGACTTTCCTCACACTCATTCACATCTGAAAAGATTTTGCATTCTACTGTGTTGGCATTCTGTCTTCACCTCATATTGTTTGTTTATAAATATTTAGGAAAATTGTTGCATAAATATAATGTAAATATACCATTCAGTAAAACAATCAATGAAGAAAATATACAACTTCATAGTAATCAAGACATCTTATCAGTTTCCGATTTTAGCTCACCTAAGCAAAATGTGATCAAGGTGAGCTATTGTGACCGATGAATGTCCGGCATCTGTCATCAACATTTAACTTAAATGACATCTCCTCCTAAACTACCATTTTGTTAGATTTTTTAATTTCTGAGATAAACTCATTTGGAACATCACTTAAAGCACATTTCATTTAATTTTTTAATATTTATTCATGTTGTCAATACCATAAGTATATAGTCCTTAAAATCAAAAGTAAGTTTTACTGTTACCAGGATTTTTAAAATTATTATGACTGCTGCTGTATTCTTCATTAGAGAATCAAGAGAACATGCTGAGGTCAAATGAAAATGTAATTTGACTATTCATCCAAAGTGAATAAAACAGTGGATTGTGACCAAAACTCAACTTTTCTTGTTTTAAATATAATATGAGTACACTGCAAATATGAATTCAAGACATGAATTCTTTCAAATAGTAATGCACAGACACATTCATTTCATATAAAATTTGCCTATAAAAGGTGCATAATTCTATAACAAATCAGTGGATTGTAACCAAAAAGGAACATTACCTGTATTTTGGTATTAAATATTTACATACCACAAGAGTGTTTATTGGAACACATGTGTCGCCTGCTGAAGCGTGACAGAATAAGTGTGATGGACAGACAGATGGCTTACAGCAGGTGAGACAAAATATGTGCAATACCTTCACACTTTTGTCCATCTGCAGAAGGTCGCAGTCCACGCCTGCACACCACCTGACAGCGGAATGATCCAATGGTGTTGACACACTGCTGATCTCCTTCACATGGGTTGCTCCCTGTACTGCACTCATCAATATCTGAAATGAAGGCCACTATGTATCTAGAAAACCAGCTACAAATGTAGTGTTCTAATGAACCATAATATTTGTTAGTTTGTTTATTGTTAACGTCCCAATGACAGTATTTAAGAAATTTGGAGAAAATGTCTACTTGAGACAGATATAGTGCTGCCACACTGTAGTATCATGCCGTAGATATGTGGCATGATACCACACCCAGTCACGTTATCCTAACACTGGGCCAACCAATCCTGCAACTACCCTTATATTGTGAGTGCCAAGCAAGGGAGCTATAACAGTACATTTTTTATGACTTTCGTATGTCACGGCCAGGGATTGAACCCACAACCAAAGGTTCCGGGGCAGACGCTCTAACCACTTGACCACCAAGACAGGTGAACTGTAATGTCGCCTGGTACCACAATGATAAGCCTCATAAGTACAGCCATATCAAACATGTATCAACCATTTAACACTCATTGGATGCAAAGCATCAAACATGCAGCAAAGGTTTTGAAGCACGGCTTATATATATAAAGTCAAGTCATTTAAGAACATTTTAAAAATGTGCATACATCATAAAACAACAGGTTATACTGACTGTCTTTAAATTATTGATCATTATTGATTGTCCCATTTTACGCATTTTTATGCCACAGGTGTTTCAATATTATACAAAACCGATTGAATGTTTTACTGAACTAAAAACCTGTCACATTGAAAAAAATACTTCTAACAATTTTCAACGTTAATCTTTTTTAAATATTTCCAAAATATTTAACATTTGTAAGCGTCCTGTATGATGCATTATAGCCTTTAAATATGTTTTATTATTATTATTAATATGTTCAGTGCTGAAAACGGAGACAACCAAAAAAAATGTATTTGGGCTAGTTTCAATGTTGTCCAATTTACTTTTTCCTAAAAATAGGCAAATCTTGGGTCCACTTTTAAACCTGTATAAAAGGCAGCCGTCTCATAATGTTGCCAGTAATCACTGTAAAGATTGGCTTGTTTCTAAGGCATTGTTTTACCTGTTTCAAAAATCTAGGCAAGGCAGGCAAGGATATATAGTATATAAGGAACTTAACTGACTCTACACTGTGATATAGTGGCTTTAATTTTTCTTATAGTTTTACACAGGAGAAGACAGTCAGATCTCTTCCAACCAAACATGATTTTGAATTAACAAACATTTTTACGGCGATTCCTCAGGCAAAGGTATATTTTACGTCTTCATTCATCCCTTCCAAGCAAAATAAGGCAATGATCAAAGGAGTTCCAGCAATTGAAACAGCAAGATGTATGTTTTCAATGGGAAAAGTTATCTTCCTTCTTATTACATATAAGATTGTTGATTTTTTTCTTTTTTTAAATGGGCAGTGTTTCAGTCAAAGCAACATACCGGGTACCTTTGACCCACAGGGGGCCTCATTTTTCAAGGGATCAACTTAATGTTAGCAATTATGGTACTTGACTATGAGGTGACCATTTTATGACAAATGAATTCAAATTCTGACCATTGGTTTTAGAGGAGAAGATTTTTCAAGTTTATCAAATAAAATACTGTTGGTTGCCACGTCAACCAGTTTTGCATAAATCAAGTTTATATTAGCAACCTTGTGAATGGCAATCCAAGGGTCATTCTTACCAAGTTTCATCAATTTTTACCATTCAGAGGAGATGTCTTTTTAAAGTATGTTGTTGATGTCAACATATCCCCCATGATGTAAGATCTTTAGTTACTGTGGATGAAGATGTCAATGCTCTTTATTTTTGTCTAAAGTAGAAAACAGATGAATTAAAAGAAACAAACAAAAAAAATGCCATTTGTAAGTGACTTGCTTTAGTTTGATTAACAGACAGACAGATGGATGGACGAACTTACAGACAGACAGTTGTGTAGTCTTTGTCATGGTTAACTATTTTTTTATTAAGAGTATTTTTTTTATAAAAAGGGAAATAATTTGGTCAAATGGTTAAAAGAGTTATGGCCCTTGGTGGGAATGTAGCCCTTGTGGTAGTGAACAAGTAATTGTTAGTTTGATAACAACAGTTCAAATATTTAGAAGTTCTGATCAAGGTTAATGTTATTCATTGTATTTTTTTAGAAAGGGAAATAAATTTGGCAAAATGGACCTAAGACTTATGGCCCTTGATGAGAATGTAGCCCTTGTGATAGTGAACAATTCTTTTAAATTTGATAACAGCAGTTTTCTTATTTTGGAAGTTTGGCAAGTGTAAAATTTTTTATGATTATTAGGACGTTGCTGATGACAACACCAGAGTGATGACAATATGTAAAAAAGTCAATCCTAAAATTTAAATCTCTTTACACTATCATACTCATCACCAGCTTTCATGTTTAGGCTGACAGCAGAAGTGGACATGTTTCTTAAATGTGCATCTGTACCTACATGTCTGTACCTACATGTCTGTACCTACATGTCTGTACCTACATGTCTGTACCTACATGTCTGTACCTACATGTCTGTACCTACATGTCTGTACCTACATGTCTGTACCTACATGTCTGTACCTACATGTCTGTTTTTCATCAATTATATTTATACAGATGAACCTGTATTAGCTGCCACCTGTAATAAGTGGTCAACCTGTATTAGCAGCCACCTGTAATAAGTGGTCAACCTGTATTAGCAGCCACCTGTAATAAGTGGTCAACCTGTATTAAGAGGTAATTTAATATATAGAGGTATATTATATACATATAATCAAACTGTAGCATTTTGTTATACACTTAAACTCCATTTAGTGGTCACCTCTGTTAAGTAGCCACTTTAATCTACCCTTGACTGATCGCTTAAGACAGGTATGAATGTATATACATGTATATTTTAGACAAAAAATAAACCTGGAAAAAAGTTTTTGGAGTTTTCTGAATATTTTCAGGACAAGAAAATATATGTACACTGAAAATATCCACTAGATACTGCATCTTTATAATCTCTTTTTCAAAGTTTTAAGTTAAATGAGTTTCTACTGTATATTAAAAAGAAGTAAGAAAGCTTTCTATTCAAAGCTTCCAAAGTAGACATACATATTCACTGCTGTCAGATAAGGCAAGACTACAGTTCACCATGATGTTTCTGACAGGTAAACTGGACAAGGTATATAAAGACAACACACCAACACAGTTGCGTCCATCTATGTCCAGGACTAGGCCAATGGGGCAGGAGCAGGCAAAACTTCCGGGGCTGTTGTGGCAGTAGTCTGAACATGGCTTCATTACCTCACACTCATCTTGATCTGGTAACATCACATGAAAAATAAAGGGAGAGAAATAAAAACAATTGTGCCAAGATGGTCCTGAAGCTGCTCAACTGAGTAACACTGCCCTCATTGCTTGTACAAGTTACTTTATTATAGCAGTAGTCCTACTGAATACATATTCCACGGAGAAATACAACAAGATCATTTTAATTCCACACATCAGACAACCTGTGGGCCAAACTGAAGGTTGTAGCTTAAGATACCAAAGAAGATCACTGGGTCATGACACCAGGGTTATGATTTAAAAAACTTTGTGAAGGACCAAAGACAATGACACAGACCAAATATCTAAGCTCCAGTCCTTGCTATTTCAAGAAAAAGATTAAATTAATTTTTCTTTTCTCTTTGAACAATTTTGATAGAGGTCCATTCAGCCATGTTAGAAACCAAACCAAATATATAAACCCAAGCTTTATGGTTTCTGACAAGAAGACTTTAAAAACATATGTTTCAATATGTCTCTTTTTCAAGTCTCAATTCAATCCCTTTGATACCCTTTAACAGTATATGTATATCAGTTAAAGAAGCTTGTTCACAGATGATCAGTAGAAATCTAAACAAGAGGGCCAAGATGGCCCTAGATCGCTCACCTGAGAAAAGTATCATTCATTGCCTGTACAAAACAGATTGCTTTAGAATTAAGATGATGAGGTGAAACAATGTTCAGGAATTTTCTGACCCCATCCACAAAAGATATCATCATGACAAACATTCTGCCAAAGTTTGAGGATGATTGGACCAAAAATGTTGCCCTCAGAGTATAAACAAGATTTTTCTAATATTTGACCTATTGACCTACTTTTCGGTCCGGCCCTGCCTATTTTCAAAAGGGTTCAAGATATCATCAAGACAAACATTCTGACCAAGTTTGAGGAAGATTGGATAAAATTGTGCCTCTAGTTGTAAACAAGATTTTTAATTTTACTGACCTACTTTTTGATCCAACCTGACCCATTTTCGAAGGGTTTCATCAAGACAAACATTCTGACCAAGTTTGAGGAAGATTGGATCAAAATTGTGGCCTCTAGTATGTAAACAAGATTTTTCTAAGATTTGACCTACTGACCTACTTTTTGATCCAACCTGACCCATTTTCGAAAGGGTTCAAGATATCATCAAGACAAACATTCTGACCAAGTTTGAGGAAGATTGGATCAAAATTGTGGCCTCTAGTGTGTAAACAAGATTTTTCTAAGATTTGACCTACTGACCTACTTTTTGATCCAACCTGACCCATTTTTGAAAGGGTTCAAGATATCATCAAGACAAACATTCTGACCAAGTTTGAGGAAGATTGGATCAAAATTGTGGCCTCTAGTGTGTAAACAAGATTTTTCTAAGATTTGACCTACTGACCTACTTTTATATCCAACCTGACCCATTTTCGAAAGGGTTCAAGATATCATCAAGACAAACATTCTGACCAAGTTTGAGGAAGATTGGATCAAAATTGTGGCCTCTAGTGTGTAAACAAGATTTTTCTAAGATTTAACCTACTGACCTACTTTTTGATCCGACCTGACCCATTTTCAAAAGGGTTCAAGATATCATCAAGACAAACATTCTGACCAAGTTTGAGGAAGATTGGATCAAAATTGTGGCCTCTAGTGTGTAAACATCAAATTGTTGACAGACGACGGACGACGGCCGATGGACAATCAAGTATCCCAAAAGCTATGCTCAGGTGAGCTAAAAAAATAATTTTCTGCTCTTCCTCGTTAATGTAAAGTCTTTGTTTTCTGACAAATAAACTTGGAAAGTGTAGGTCACATTGCACAGTAAAATGCTATTTTCATAAACAAAACCTCAACGAAAACGTTTAATTTAGAATATGATATCCCTGAAGGGCTCGTTCCGCAACATGGCATCTATATATATATATATATATATATATATATATATATATATATATATATATATATATATTTTCAATTAAATCTGTGACGGTCGTTTTGCCTGTGATGGGGAAATCGCCCAATTTTTTACAACCCTGGATGGTTGCACTGGGTGACATTGTGTTTGTAGATGCATGGTACTGATAGACGTAATATGCACATACAGTTAAAAATCAAATTCTTAGTCAAGGACCATCTGTGAATAAGCTGCTTTAAAGGTCAACCACAAAGAGTATCTATTAGGATAAGACCTTAATGTAATATGACCTTAATAATGCAAGACCATCTGTACAAAAATTATATTGAAATTATTTGTAGTTAGTAAGAAATCTGCATTTAAAAGTTGCAAAAATAGCAAAGACAGGAAAAGACTGAATGACTTCTCTCCCTTTGTTGTGACATCTTTGACAGAGCAAATCTGCAAGCATCATAAATATTGTTACTGAAACTAATTTTTTTGAGCTAAATTAAGATAAAAACAAAGGATAAAGGGTAAAAATTTGTAGATCAATTAATCAATTTACTTTCCTATAAAAAGAAAATAATGTTTTCTTTAGATTAATAGACCTATTAACTAGTAGATTTAGTAGATCTGTGATGTCCTATAAACAAGAGCACTACATGCAAATGTCAACGCTTGTCAGTATGTTGTTGTTTTTTTAAAAGAGGGAGATTAAATTTACTATGGTCAAAATTGAGCTAAGAGTTATGGCCCTTTAAGAGAATTAACTTTGCTGGTGTGGAAGAGTTTAGAATGTGTCACTCAGCAGTGATAACGCAAGTTAGAGGTAAATTATCAGGGTACATTCTGCCCATTCTGGCACCAGAAGCTGGGGTAGCCTGAGTGCTGGAAACCTTGTGCATTTCTTCTGAAACTGTAATTCTGCCATTGTTAAATTCATCATCCATTATGCTTCTTTAGAATATCAAAAAGAATATTCACTACAAGCTTTTCGTAACATTTCTCTGGCACTCTAGTTTCGGCAGCACTCATTTTCATGTCACTGAGCTGTTCTTGTGACAACACCATGTCCATGTTGCTTTGAGTGACATCATTGGAAGGTGCATATTAATGACACATTCATGTTAACATGCTTAAACTTTGCAGACAAACAGGAAATAATGTAAATCTTAATTAGGCCAATTTTTCTTAACTTATGGATTATATGTACATTTGTGGTTCAAGAAATAATTTATTTTTCACATGATCCTCAAAATTCCTTAAATTGGAAAATTTTAGTAGATCTTGCATATTCTATCAAATATGAATGGATATGACAACTTACCATGGCAGTAGGGGCCCTCTTGGTTCAGGTTGTACCCGGGTGGACACTGGTTGCTTGGAGAACCTAAATAGACAAATATCACCATAGAAATTTGGATTTCTGGAAACATAGAGCAACATCAGCAATCAATCTTTGGGCAATTGAGCTTATTGTTGACTTAATCATTGACCATGTTATTGCTGTGCATTATTTTGCTGAAAACCAGCACATATGAATGAAAAACCAACTACCCAAACACATTTCATATAAACCATCAGTTGAGTCATGTACATGTACATGTAATACATGTGAGGAATAGTAGGTCATCGATGGCACTGGATTCATAATCTAAGGATAGCCTGCTTCATAATAACCAACCATGTTCCTTTATGTAACAAAAAAGTTTAAATATTATCATCAGAGCTTCACCCAAGGTACAAAATCAAATCTAAATAGTTTTAACATTTCCAGTCGAATCTCAACCAAGGAACATGATTAAATCTAAATAGTTTTAAACATTCCGAGCAGAGTCTCATCCAAATAACATTATCAAATCTTAATACTGTTAGATATCTTTGAAGTCTTCACTATAAACATATATACTTACAACCTCACCAACATTATCTTGAGCCTTGCTGGTCTCCAGTTTATAACCTCACCAACATTATTTGAGCTTTGCTGGTGCCTTGCTTGTAACTGTAACTTCACCAACATTATCTTGAGCTTTGCTGTTCCGTTGTAACTTCAATTATCTTAGCTCACCAACATTATCTTGAGCTTTGCTGTTACCAAGTGTGTAAAACCTTACCAGCATTATCTTGAGCTTTGCTGGTGCCTGGCTTGTAACTTCAATATTATCTTGAGCTTTGCTGATGCCTGGCTTGTAACATCAACAACAATATTTTGTGGTTCCTGGCTTCTAACCTCATCAACAATATCTTGAGCTTTGCTGTTACCAAGTTTGTAACCTTTAAAACCAACATTAGTTTGAGCTATGCTGGTGTGGTGCAACTACCTGTAGCCTTATACAGGCACAGATCCAGAGGGGGTGGGGGGTCCAGATCCCCACCCCCCTAAGATTGGCTATTGTGCACAATACATGCATAAAAGAGGTGCAAAAAGGGGCATGTCCTCCCCTGGGGTAAAAAGGCATGTCCCCCTCTGGGGGAAATATAGTGGTTTGATCTGTGATATTTTAATATGTGGTTCTCTCCCCCCCCCCCCCCGGAAATACAGTGAATTTCATAGTTGGAAGTATGGAAAGTTTCCCTGTCCAACCCCCCCCCACCCCCCTGAGAAAAATTCCTGGATCTTCACATGTTATACATGTGTACTTTCTGGTTGAGCCTCTAGCATAATCTACCTACCAAGTGCATTGCTGGTATCAAGCCCGTAGCATAATCCACAAACACCTAACTTTGTATGAACAAATTTATCTTAGTAGTAAGGACACCATTATACTAAAACAAAAGATGGGTAACTAGTGATACAAACACAATATATTTTGTATAGGAAGAAAAAAAAGAAAATACATATGTACTTATACAAATGTATTTTTTGCATCATTTTGTGATTATATGTGTACGAAGACTTTTCCATACAAAATTAGTTAAACCCATCTGGTACCTGGTGCTATGCTGGTATCCAGTTTGAAGTGCACTATCTCCTGGTCTGGGTTGATCTGCACCTCCATGTTGCGAGCATACAGCCTCTGTACCAAATACGGCATCTTGTTCACGTTGTTGTCATAGATGATACTGTGGTTCCAGGCATATGGCAGAGGAAAACCATCCACGCTAAACAAGCGTGAGGAGTCGGCATGCAGCAAACCTACAGCAAAGAGTTGAAATTATGTGAATCAAGGGCTATTCAAGTCTGTAATTAATGAGTCTCCATAAATGAAAGGAGATTTTGTGCCTTCTCAACACATGTTACTTTAATCTATTTCCCTTGCTAAAAAAATTACTTGCAGGTAAACACAATGCCAACAAAAGTGCCTGTCTGCAATACAGTATACCAAGGAAAGACTATTGTTGAACCTGTATTAGCAGACATCTGTATTATAGAGAAACTGACCACTAAATGCAGGTTGACCGCTTTAGTGGTCAGTTTTGATTTTACCAAACTAGTGTATTGTTATATTTTTAACCTTTATCTAGCGACCACCTCTGTTATGTTGTCACATTCTTTTGTTCCTTTGAGTGAATGTTGAAGACAGGTTTGAATAAACTTTGCAACATTTATCTCATGGAAAACAAGACACTAAAAGTGTGTTTTAATACACACATGTTTTGATGAAACTGATATTTTAGGCATAAGGAGACCAGTGACAGAATTTATTGAATGACCCTCATATCTAAAGCCATCACTGATACTGATACACTCAAAATACCTATCTATATGACTATCAATTCAAAATATCTATAAACAGATGTCCAAGGGCAACATAACAAGCTTGCAGCCCAAGGTGCACTTTTCACCTCTAAATGTGACCTTGACTAAGCAGCTAGATTCCCAACTCTAAACATGACAATCTCATGAAGCAAATTTTACTGTCAAATCAAATCCAGAGATAAAAAAACAGCTCAGACAAACAAATCCAGTACCTTTGACCTTTAAATGTGACCTTGACCTTGGAGCTAGGGAACCAACTATTGTGCTGACACATTGTCTTATTGAAGAAAACATTACTGGCAAGTCATTTGAAAATGTTGCAATCCAAGTCTAAGTTACAGCCTAGACAAGCAACACCATGACCTTTCAACTCTATGTGTGAGCTTGACCTTGGAGCTAGGTAACCAGCTCTGTACAAGACACTTTATCTTATTTAGACAAGCATTATTATTGAGTTAATTGGAAATCATGTGATCCTTGTCTAAGTTACAGCCCAGAAGCAAATCCAGCACCAGGACATTTCACCTCTAAGTATGATGTTCGAGCTAGGAACCCAATATTATGACAATTTATCTCGCTAAGGTAAACTTTATTACCAAGTTATTTGAAAACCATGTGATCCATGCCTTATCTGGATAACCTGACACACTTATGCGCCAAGTTGAGCTTCTGCAAGCAGGCTAATAAAAAATACGAACTTAACCTTTACCTTAGCCATCCCAAATACAACCTTCAGCTACATTTTTATGACATTGAAGGATTGTTCTAAGTTTCAATGGAGTGCCATCATATGCAAGATATGCATGTTAAGGTACAGGATGGGACATGACATGCAAGCCCCTTCTACAAAGAGTTTGAAGGTATCATTACAACTGATTGATAGCATACTCATTAATTCTTCTTTATTTTCTAAGTTAATTCCTTTAGTCACAAATGAAAATTTAGCAGCTAAAAGTACAAACAAAAGCACTGAAAATTGATCAATTTACACCTTAACATTCAGCCATATTTCATTAACAAGTATTTGTGTGTAATATCTATGACGTTTGAAATTTCTTCAAAACTGTAGAAGGAGTTGCATGCACAAAATATTGTTAGCAGATGTAGGAATGCATGGACAACCAGTGTTATAACATAAAACAACCCTTCAGGTATTGAAGAGTACCAAATGGCCATGTAAAACACACAAGAGTATGTATCAACTGCTGAAGCATGACAGAAAATGTGTGACGGACAGACGGACGGACAGACAGATGTTGGAAAAGTGAACCCTATGTGTCACCTCTGCTTACAGCAGATGACACAATAAACCACTAGATGCCAAAGTGCAACATGTCCAGTATGTGACTTAAAAAACAGCTTGGAGAATTGGACACAAGCACCTAAGCACAATGATTTTTCACCTAGGTGTGACCTTGATTTTGGTGCCAGGGATCCAGTTAATAAAAGCAATACAAATGTTCATGTACAACTCTCTAGAAAAAACAACAACAAGGACATACAGTAATGCTTAGATCTTTTACAATGATCACTGAATCCTTAAGATAACTAGGAATACCTACCAGCCCCTGTCTGTGTGTATCGTTCCCAGTATGGTGTGACCTTGATGATCTGAGTGTCAGCTATGTCTGGCACATGACCTCTGACTACAATGTCCAGCTGCAGTTTACCATCATGGTCAACTCCCTTGGAATAATGGGACATCTTCAAACTCTCACCTGTGAGATGAATATAGCAACACACTTATTACAAATGATGTAGCACCAAAGACAATACAACAGAAATGGGAAATTAATTTTACTTTAAAGAAAAAAGAATGAAATAACTTATGGAAAGAATAGGCAATTGAAACTCAATTCAGTCTTGAATTGATATCCTTGGCTGAATTAAGCATATTACATGAAATATAAGTCAATAAGTTATAAAAACTTAACATGTGGCTCCTGTATGATGGAATACATTAACATTGTAAAATGTGGAGTCATGCATCATTCCAGTGTAAAATGTGGAGTCATACATCATTCCAGTGTAAAATGTGGAGTCATGCATCATTCCAGTGTAAAATGTGAAGTCATACATAATTCCAGTGCAAATTGTGGAGTCATGCATCATTTCACTGAAAAATGTGAAGTCATACATAATTCCAGTGTAAAATATGGAGTCATGCATCATTTCAGTGTAAAATATGGAGTCATGCATCATTCCAGTGTAAAATGTGGAGTCATACATCATTCCAGTGTAAAATGTGGAGTCATACATAATTCCAGTGTAAAATATGGAGTCATACATCATTCCAGTGTAAAATGTGGAGTCATGCATCATTCCATGTAAAATGTGGGGTCATGCATCATTCCACTGTAAAAACTGAAGTCATACATCATTCCACTGTAAAATGTGGAGTCATGCATCATTCCACTGTAAAAAATGAAGTCATACATCATTCCACTGTAAAATGTTGAGTCATGCATCATTCCAGTGTAAAATGTGGAGTCATACATCTACTGTAAAATGTGAAGTCATGCATCATTCCAGTGTAAAATGTGGAGTCATACATCATTCCACTGTAAAATGTGGAGTCATGCATCATTCCACTGTAAAATGTGGAGTCATGCATCATTCCAGTGTAAAATGTGGAGTCATGCATCATTCCAGTGTAAAACATTCCACTGTAAAATGTGGAGTCATGCATCATTCCACTGTAAAACATTCCACTGTAAAATGAGGAGTCATGCATCATTCCACTGTAAAACATTCCACTGTAAAATGTGGAGTCATGCATCATTCCAGTGTAAAACATTCCACTGTAAAATGTGGAGTCATGCATCATTCCACTGTAAAACATTCCACTGTTAAATGTGGAGTCATGCATCATTCCAGTGTAAAACATTCCACTGTAAAATGAGGAGTCATGCATCATTCCACTGTAAAACATTCCACTGTAAAATGTGGAGTCATGCATCATTCCAGTGTAAAACATTCCACTGTAAAATGTGGAGTCATGCATCATTCATCATGCATCATTCCACTGTAAAATGTGGAGTCATGCATCATTCCAGTGTAAAATATGGAGTCATGTAAAATACATCATTCCAGTGTTCAATCATGCTAAGTTTCAACACAAGAAATGTGTCCCCACTTTAAGCTTTTATTACAAAAGCAATGACCATAATACCTTTTGTTGATTCATGCCATACTTCTACTTCTTAGGTATTTCATACTTTGGCAATATTGGGTGAAATAACATACAAATTCTAAAAGTGTAAAAATCCACTTGTTACTAATATGAGGGCCCTAAAGTTGCTCACCTGAGAAACATTGCCTTCATTGCCCACACATGTTACTATATTAAATAGTCCTACTGAATACAGAATCCATGCAGAAATATAGGAAGATCATTGCAATTCCACACACCAAACAGCACTTGTAACTTTAAAATTCAAGAGAAGGTCACTGGGTCCTGATCAATGTCATACAATGTCAAAGTTCAATACACACACAAAACTGTATATTGTGATCCAAAACTGAAGGTCATAGCTCTCTATATAAATCTATGAACAAAACAAGTGAACATTGGGCATGTCCAATTTTGATCCCAGGGCCATTATTTGAACAAACTTTGTTAAGAACCATTAGACAATGGCACACACCAAATATCTAACTCAGGTTTGAGAAATAACTTGTATATAAGTAAACTAAAATAATGCCACTCTACCAAATTTAAAAACTCAGGCCTTGAGTTTCTGACAAGAAGATTTTTAATTTTCTATTAATCTGTAAAACCAATGTAACCCTGGGGGGCCAATTTGACCTAGAGCCATGATTGAACAATTAGAAGAGGTTGACTAGGCCATGTTACACCAAAAATTTCTAAACTCCAGCCTTGTGTTTCTTGAGAAGAAATTTTTTTAGTTTTTTCCATATAAAGTCTATTAAAATCATGTGACCCCTGGAGGGTCAATTTTGTACCCGGGTCATGATTTGAACAAACTTGGTAGAGGCCAACTAGAAAATGCACAACCAAATATCTAAGCTTTAGGCCTTGCAGTTTTGACAAGAAGATTTTTCAAGTTTTCATTTAAAGTCTATTAAAACTCTGTAACCTGTGCATGGTAGCCAAAATTTGATCCTTAGAAAGCCATGATTTATAAACTTGACCAGTGGTTTCAGGAATGTATTATACACACACAAATGGTCAAATCATCCAGGCCTTGTGGTTTTTGAGAGGAAAATTTGTTTAGTTTTCCTATATAAGTCTATGTAAAATCAAGTGACCCCTGAGAAGGGTCAATTTTGATACCGGGGTCATGATTTGAACAAACTTGGTAAAGGCCAACTAGACAATGCTACACACCAAATATCTAAGCTTTAGGCCTTGTGGTTTTGGAGAAGAAGATTTTTTAAAGATTTCACTTTAAAAGTCTATTTTTATCTTCTGTGAACCAGATATGCAATGGTCCAGAACCATTTGAACAACTTTGGTTGAGTTTCATGCAAAGAACAGCACAGGCAAGGTTTATCAAATTTGACCCAGTGGTCTCAGAGGAAATGTCATTTGAAAAAATTGTGGACGACGGACGACAAATGGACAATGGACAGCAAATGATCCTAAAAGTTCACTTGAGCACTACATACTAGATCAGGTGACTGGCTCAAACATTTTTGGAAATTGCAAATTTTGGATTTTTATCACTTAAGATGATTACAAAATTCCTGACACCACATCGACAAAAAAGAATGGCAGTAATTCTTGAAAAATCCTTGACACAGTTATCTGCACTTGTCTGCTGATTGGTCATATGATACATCATTATTCCAAATATGAAAGCATTATCAACAAGTTACCTAACTTCATGTAAGGTATTTACAGTGGGACCTGACATGCATTAGGTAAAACAGCTTTTTGGGGTATCAATCCTTATAAGTTTTGTAACTCGCTTATACAGGTTTAGAGATACTCGTGACAAAGTTAGTTAGAACTAAAGTTATTCAAGGGTCACAGCTCTGCATATATTTGGTAAAACCACAAAGCCAGGATGGAGCACCAGGATGGAGCAGATGCAACAAAGCTGCAACAAGGTCAGGATGGAGCTGATGCAACAAATGTCAGGATGGAGCTGATGCAACAAATGTCAGGATGGAGCTGATGCAACAAATGTCAGGATGGAGCGGACACAACAAGGTCTGGATGGAGCAGATACATTAAAGCCAAGATGGAGCAGATACATTAAAGCCAGGTTGGAGCAGATGCAACAAAGCCAGGATGAAGCAGATACATTAAAGCCAGGATGAAGCAAATACATTAAAGCCAAGATGGAGCAGATACATTAAAGCCAGGATGAAGCAGATACATTAAAGCCAGGATGAAGCAGATACATTAAAGCCAAGATGGAGCAGATACATTAAAGCCAGGATGAAGCAGTCTCACCTGTGGTGTACTGAACCTGCACTTCTCTGGTGAAGACACCGTCTGTCAGGCTGAACCCATTGTATGCCCCATCCACCTCCATGGCTGTTGTCCAGTACACTGGGCTAAGGACGGACATCAGGTGACGGAAATGTGGGGCTGAAAAACAACAACACATCACCTTATCCTTTTTGTTACAATGCAATCCAAATCTCTAGTGGACAGAGTCTAACGCAACACCAAACATGTAAAAAAAAAATCATCAGAAATACTCAAAATACCACATTCAGTAAATGCTGCAAATATTACCAAATTTGAAACCTCTGTGACTAAAAAGTGTATAATATCTGACAAAAAGGTTTAATTTTGTTTTTTTGGGAACAAGGTTTTACTGTAACAACTAAATAATATTGAATATTTCTTAATGATAAAACAAGATGGTAATATGAATCTGTTCACCACTACCACCTACCGAGAAGTGCTGGTATCCCCCGCAGGGTGGCATCAACATGTGTGGCACTACTGTCTGGTAGTGGTATCATGTCTGCTGTGAAGGTGCCTGCTGGAATGTCGATGTTGTTGATATAACCCACTAGGTTACCCTCGGCAACCACTGGAATAGCTACAAAACAGAGCACATCAAACACTTAGTTTTCCATCACATTGTGACTACCATGGACCACAAAACTTACAAAGTAACATTACTGCACTTTTTTAAGAACTCAATTCATTTAACAGAACAAATTTGACATTTTTTTTAACTTCAATATTCCTGTATGATGGTAATGTATATAAATGATTCATGTGTGCCATGTTTTTGTGAGACTTTATTTCATAATTGTGTATTTAGAAATAAAGATTATTTATATATTACAGTGTTACAGTGGTGATAAATAACACTGGAAAGAACAAAATGATAAAGAAAAAGCTGTTATTTCCCTAAAAACATATATTCCTAGAAAGGAAAACAAAAAACCACAAAAAAACAACTCTGAATAGCAATTATCAGCCAACATCAGCATTAAGATTGGGTTTTATGTAAAAGTCTGAAAATATCAATATTGTTTAGAAACCTGCCACAGAATACATACTGAAGCATGCTGGGAGATGACAGTCTGTGACCTGCACACTGTCACCTCTGCACGCCAGTCCTCCGTGACGTGGTCGTGTGCAAGAGCGCTCCCTCTGCTTTGTGCCTCTGTCACACGTTTTTGAACATGCTGACCACTCAGACCAAGCTGACCAAGATCCATCAACTGTGCAAAGAATATTGGTATAAAATGACAGACAGTTCTATATTGAATCTTCAAGTAATAAATACAAGATAAAAAGCAAACAATTTTTTGAATGAGGTACATGCAAATATCAAATAAAGAAAGAAAAAAAAACAAAAACAGATGCTAATAAAAGCAGAATGTGGGCAAAAATGAAAGAGGTAAGTTGTAACATGGATGAAGAAACTGAAAAACATAAGCCAATGTACAATAAAGAATGTACATGGAAACTACACCCCCTCCCCCTTTCCCACTGAGCCCTCATTTTCCAAGTGGATCAACCCTATTTTAGCAATTAAAGGCTATAAGGTGACTATTTGTGCCAAATGACATAAAAAAATTTTTAATAAAATTCTAACGGTGGCAACAAGAGTTCTGTATGGATTAAGTTTATTTTAGCAAAATTCTTGTTATGGGAAACCCAAGAATCATTCAGGCCAAGTTTCACCAATTTCTACCCAGGATTTTAATGGGAGATGTCTTTTAAAAGACATTGTTGACAATGCATGATGGGAGATATGCATGATGACAGACATATTTAGGTGAACATAATAGCTCTACTTGGACAGGTTGTGCTGTGGTAAGCTAAAAAGAGAAAGAGGTTTAACAACTGACCAGGACAGGAAGCCTGATTACAGCTGATGGTGTCCTCACTGGGACCAGCACAAGGTCGGCCATTATTGGTAGGGGTGGGGCTGGAGCAGGTTCGGAATCGTCGCTGGAGCCCGCCACCACAGCTGACCGTACACTGGCCATAGTCTCCCCATTCTGACCAGCCCCCATGTACTGTAACAGATTTACATTGCAGACACACTTTTTCCAATGATACATCAAATATGCAACAGGATGATCTAGTAATGAGGCAAAACAAGTCATATATTTCTATTTTGAACAACTCTATTGAAGGTGGAACAGAAAAACCTAATTTAACAAGTAAGACTATTTGCAAGTAATAAAAGTTCCCTAAAGAAAAGGGCCTTGTCAAAATTCAAAAATTGACAATATGTTAGCTGAAATCAAAAGTTTGTTATGGTATGTATTATATAACAGATGTTCATGTGGACAGAGATTAAGTGATGGATGGATTTGTAAACAGGCATGTTGACTATACGCAACAATTTCTAGCTGGGTTGTTAGTGAAGGCAATATCCAGAACTGATCCAAGTTTACAGATTACTAAGGTTACTCAAAAATGTATGAAGTCACTTTTTGAAGCTTCCTTTTTGATGGGGGAAAAAACAATTGTCCAAAAAGATGGGCACACATTTTTCAATACAAAGAACAGACTTATAATTGCACCTTGCTGTGTGATCTGTAAGGTTTGACTAAAGTTGTATAAGTTCTGTTTAATTTCTAAAGTAATTGGAACATGAGTCTTTGGAACGACACATATGCCCCCCTACATTCTCCCCACTCCCATTAAGGTCACAGTGACCTTTGACCAAGTGACCCAAAAATCAATTGGGTCATCTACTAGTTATGACCAAGGATCCTATGCAGTTTGAGGTATGTGGGCAAAAGCATTCTCTGGTTAATGATCAGAAATGATTTTCACATTTGAGGTCACTGTGACCTTGACCTTTGACCAAGTGACCCCAAAATCAGTAGGGGACATCTACTAGTCATGACCAATCACCCTATGAAGT
The DNA here is from genome assembly GCA_021229015.1 of Solen grandis. Classification (NCBI taxonomy): domain Eukaryota; kingdom Metazoa; phylum Mollusca; class Bivalvia; order Adapedonta; family Solenidae; genus Solen; species Solen grandis. The sequence continues at coordinate 98,128,611 of CM037777.1, forward strand.
TTGAGGAATGTGGGCCAAAGCATTCTCCAGTTATTGATCGGAAACGAAGTGGTCTACCGACGGACCAACCAACCTACCGACCATCCAACCTACATTTGCTAAACAATATGCCCCCTCTTCTTCAAAGGGGGGCATAATAAAAACATCCATGCCATAGCAACCACAATTCTCAACAAAGGGGGGACAAAATAAAAAAAATGATGTGTATAATCTTCATATTGCCATCTATCCATGTTTCAAGTTTCATGAAAATATTCCAAGTACTTTTTGAATTATTGGAGGATCCAGTTTTTGGCAGTATTTCAAGTCTATTTGCTGCCAGGGCAACAAATTTCTCAACTTAGGGAAAAAATGAAAAGATGTGCATAATTTCCATCAATGTTTCAAGTTTCATGAAATATTTCAAGTACTTTTTGAATTATTCCAGTTTTTGTGGACAGAGGGACTGACGTGTCAGACAGACAGACAAATGGATGGAGGGTAGGAGACTAAAAAGCATATATTTCTTTTAAACACGTTACTAAATGTATTACACCAGTCTACTGTCCTTCTTAATAATTAAGAGCAAAATGTTCCACTTTAATTTTGGTCTATTTATATTAACCTAATGTTGCAGAAGCCATATTTGAGGGAAAAAAATCAAGTACCAGCTGGTAAATTAGTTTTGGAAAACTGAGTCATTCATAGTTCAGACATGTAAAACAGGTGTGCACAGAGCCTTAGAACTTAGATTTATCCAGCATTACTGCTAGTTACTATGTTACTTGATTTAATATTGTAACAATGCAAAATCAAATCAGTTTGATAGTGTGTCATTATAAATGAAAAGGGTAACCTTTAATTTTGCTGATCACTAATCATGTTTGTAAACAAAGAATATCTGTACAAGTCTGATGAACATTTTACAGAACGACTGCTGATGCAGCCTAAAGAAAGTTATCATGCTGGCATAACACATCCTTCCCTTTGTAAATCATGTATGTCCATAAACATCAGAGGATCTTATAATTAACTAACAACAGACACATATAAATAAAATGCATACCCTTGTTAAGGCTAATACATGTGACTATAACCAAGGAATAGGCCCATTTGGACAGCATTTTCAAACTTTAGGTATCTTCTGAACTGATTTTAATCAACTTAATAACAATGGCATATAAAAGTTATTGTAAGACTGCTACCACCTGCCTAAATTTATTTCTGCACATATTAAAAATTGTTACTTTGGATTCTAGGAAACCTCAGACATGAGTGTCAGCATGGACAGCCACAAGGATTGATCCCATTAATACACCACCCTCAATACCAGATACCCAACATACCAGGACATGCCTCGTTGTTACAGAAGTCTTGCTGCACGTCCGAACCTACGCAGAAGAGTCCGCCATACTGGGGTGCCGGGTTATTACATAGCCGGGCTCGGTTCCTGGTCCCACCCCCGCAAGACACAGAACAAGGAGCCCAGTGACCCCAGTTGCCCCACACACCATCCACTGGAAAAATATCAGCAAAGGATGTGAGGTAGTAAAAAATTCTGTACACTTTCACATTACATGTATGTTCTCATCAAAAGAAACCCAACAGTAAGCACTGTATCAGTAAATTCCGAATTTGCTTTACAATAAGCTTTACTTTTGAATTGTATATTTTTGTGTATATGAATATTATTTCATATTTTGCATGTACAGCATAATAAGGGCTGATGTAAAAAAAATGATTGCCTCATCTATGTGACAAACAAACTGGAATACACTATTAAATGTTCCAATATAGACATCAGTATATCTGATCAGGATTAAATCACTGAATCTGTCAGCCCATACACATCAATATCACTGATGTAAGATGTAAGAACCACAGTGTCCACTAATACCTCAGTCAGTCTGTTTTTTGTTTTGTATTTTTCCAAAACTTGACTTTTTTGTACAATTTCCCTGCAAATATCAGCAACTCTTGGGCATTTTGTGTACTCATGCAAGAGCTCAGAAGGTTTTAAATCTGAGATAAAAAATTCCCAGCCTTTATAATTATGATTTTCCACAGTTTTTGAGGTTGTACAAATGTATGAAGCTTCTGAACAAGCACAAGAGACTATACAGTCAATGTGGGATCATACAATACACTATAATTTTTATGAGGGTTTCATACAAGGCACATACAAGACTCAAGTGATTAAACAGAAGAGCCATGTAGACCCTGAGATCTCTCACCTGAAAACCAGTTATTTAATATGTGATAACATCTTAAGATATTAAGGAAAATGGGCTTAGCCCTATGGCGGCCATGTTTTTCAAAGGATCTAAAGATCGTCATAGAATATGAGCCAAAGAACATCTGTGCAAAAAACTCCAGCCAGCGTGTTTGGACAAGAAGATTTTTTAAATTTGTACTTTAATAAAAATGGGCTCTGCCTTTGTCGACCATGTTTTTAGACAGATCCAAAAATCTTTTAACAATCTTTGTAGCCAATAACTAAAGGAATATTAGTGCCAAAATACTTAGAAATCTAACCCATACTTTTGGACAAGATGATTTTTTAAAGTTTTCATGACAACCAGATTTCTGCATAGAATTTATTTTTTTACAGCTTGGACCACCCAAGGAACATTCCTGTAAAGTGTACCGTAATGAAAATTGGCCCTATAGTTGTTTTAAGGTAAATGTTGATGACAGACCTTTGATCAAGGTGAGCTAAAAATTAATGAGCTTCGTAAGGGTTGCCTACTATAATTGTCCAAGCTCCTTACATTTTCAAGATTTCCTTGAGACTTACGTACAATATCCAGCTAAGCAATCATATGAGACCTGTATCTAATGTGACCACACACAAAAATATAGAGCTTGTATGAATTCTGAAATTCTATACCAGCACCCATAATCATTTGACAAACATTGCAAGGTTTAACAATCATTTAGGGTTAAAATTGAGCCATCAGACTGTTTGTTATTACAAATAATAATCCTGATAAAAGTACATGATCTAAACCCAGTATTTCTGAAGACAACTTAAACAGCAACAGAAAAACTGTCAGCTGTTTCTCTCTCACCTGGGCACTCCTGCAGCTCGCATGTTTTCCTGTCGATGTCAGAACCCCAGCAAGGTTTCCCACCATTGCTAGGTGATGGATTGTCACAAAGTCTGGTTCTCTCCTGAACTCCATCCCCACACGTGGCCGAACACTGCTGCCAGTCAGACCACTCGCCCCATGACCCATCCACTGCAATACATACACAATACACACGATTAGTTATCTCCAAGTCAGACCACTCACCCCATGACCCATCCACTGTAATACATACACAATACACACTATTAGTAATCTCCAAGTAAGACCACCCCCCACAACCTGTCCACTGTAACACATACACATTTCATACAATTAGTAATCTCCAAGTCAGACCACTCCCTCCATGACATGTCCACTGTAACACATACACATTACATACAAATAGTAATATCTAAGTCAGACTTTTCTCTGTATAACCCTTCCTCTGTAACACATACACAATACATTCAATATTTAAATTCTAATTTATTATACAATTATTTGGTGTAGTTTCACCACATCTATATAAATGACATGTATTTTTTGAATTGCAACCTTAGATTTTTAGAACAAATGTAAAAAAATCTTGTCCTGGATAATCTCTATATGAGAGTTTAAAAAGGCTGTGTGTAGGAAGTCACAGACAAATGAGGTCTACTATAAAATGGCACTCGTGTAAATTACCACCCCTTCCCATGCCCTGAGTTAAGTGAAACCCCTGTAGGTCTACATATATGGACTTAAATACCACCCCTACATGCCCTGAGTTAAGTGCAAACCACCTGTAAGGTCTACTTTAAATTACCACCCCTACTCATGCCCTGAGTTAAGTGCAAACCCACCTGTAAGGTCTACTATATTATGGCACTGGTCGTAAATTACCACCCCTACTCATGCCCTGAGTTAAGTATAAATCTACCTGTCAGGTCTACTATAATACGGCACTGTCGTAAATTACCACCCCTACCCATGCCAAGAGTTAAGTATAAATCTACCTGTCAGGTCTGCTATAATACGGCACTGTCGTAAATTACCACCCCAACCCATGCCAAGAGTTAAGTATAAATCTACCTGTCAGGTCTACTATAATACGGCACTGTCGTAAATTACCACCCTAACCCATGCCAAGAGTTAAGTATAAATTACCTGTCAGGTCTGCTATAATACGGCACTGTCGTAAATTACCACCCCAACCTGCAAGAGTTAAGTATAAATCTACCTGTAGGTCTGCTATAATACGGCACTGTAGTAAATTACCACCCCTACCCATGCCAAGAGTAAAGTATAAATGTACCTGTCAGGTCTACTATAATACGCCACTGTCGTAAATTACCACCCCAACCCATGCCAAGAGTTAAGTATAAATCTACCTGTCAGGTCTACTATAATACGGCACTGTCGTAAATTACCACCCCTACCCATGCCAAGAGTAAAGTATAAATCTACCTGTCAGGTCTACTATAATACGGCACTGTCGTAAATTACCTGTCAGGTCTACTATAATACGGCACTGTCATAAATTACCACCCCTACCCATGCCAAGAGTAAAGTATAAATCTACCTGTCAGGTCTATTATAATACGGCACTGTCGTAAATTACCACCCGAACCCATGCCAAGAGTTAAGTATAAATCTACCTGTCAGGTCTACTATAATACGGCACTGTCGTAAATAACTGTCAGATTTACTATAATACGGCACTGTCATAAATTACCACCCCAACCCATGCCAAGAGTTTAGTATAAATCTACCTGTCAGATCTACTATAATATGGCACTTGTGTAAATTACCATACCTACCCATGCCCTGAGTTAAGTGATAACCTACCTGTCAGGTCTATTATAATATTGTAAAAGCATTAATTACCACCCCTACCCATGCCCTGAGTTAGGTTTTAACCTACCTATTAGGTTTATTATAATATGGTATTCATGTCAATTACCAACCTTCCCTTGCTGTGAGTTAACTGTAAACCTACTTCTCAGGTTTACTATAATATGGCACTGTCGTAAATTATCACCCCTACCCATGCCCTGAGTTAAAGACATACTTGCATAATTTCATGTAACACCTAGTGTTTTAGGTAGTTTGGAATCAGGATAGATAACTCGACTATGCTTTTTGAGGTAAAAATACATCGCCAGTTCAGTCCCGTGTATATTTTTGGTTTTATTATTATCATGAAAAAAATATATAAACAACATGGAAAAATGAAATGTCGCTATAACTTAAACCCTGTGCATTCAACAAATATTATTTTGGTTTGTAGACTGATGTTTTATTGGACAATGAATTGATATAATTTGACTTTATAATTGAAAAAATACATGAATGTGAAAAAAAATAAATGTGGGTCCACATTATAATTTTCAAATATTTTCAAAAGTAGTTTGGTGACATATTCGTTTTTCAATATTTTATGATAGCAAATATAACAATCTAAATTGTGGTTAATTTTTTAAAGTTTATCAAGGATAGTTTTTGAAATATTTGTGGATGTTTGTTTGTGAAAAATTCCGGTGAAATATAGTGTTCAATTTGACGCAATGTTCAGCATGTAATTTACATATTTTCATGTCATTTTTTTTTGCAAAACCTCACAAAAAGTCATATTTCTTCTTTCTTATTATTATTCTAATAATACAATAAAGAATAATAAATGCATTATATATATATATATATATATATATATATATATATATATATATATATATATATATATATATATATATACTTTGTTCAATTAATTACAGTCAAGTCTCATTACATTAACATTCAGTGGAACGGAATATTTATTCAAATACCGACAGAAAATTGTCGAGAACAAAACTATTTCAATATATTTTAATCCTGTTATAACAGAATTTTCAGATTCCGACACCAACATAAATAATCGGGAACGAAAGTTCATTTTTGTTCATATTTTAATGTGCGATACAATGACAAAAATATGACAGACATTTACTGAAACTTCATTTTCGATAAATGGTTATTGCTAAAAATAGCCACATTGGTTGATACAAATTGGAAAATCCCCAAGTTAAATTTAGCTGCTAGTGTAGGACAAAACCTGTGTAACTGTTTGTATCAGATTTTTCTTTTTGTGCATAACAATGGCAAACATGGGGATTATTAATCCGAAGTTCAATTAAGTGAATACAAATCTCACTATTGATTGACGCAGTTTTGTGTTAGATCTATGTTTACATGTTCAGGCTGTGAAAATTTCATTATCATTTTCATGTAAATAAAACAAAAAGTGTGTGTTTTTAATATTTTATTACTGAAGAAACTTTTGTATTTTATTTTCTTTTAAATAATATATTTAAGCACTTTCATTCATTTTTTGCTTTAAAAGTGTAAATACATTTTTAAACATGTTTATACTATTATTCTTTTGGTATTATATGATGTACATAGAAATCATGTATTTAAAAACAGATTCTGTGAAGAAGATGTGGTCAATACTTTCTTGAAAGTGTTTGACATCTTACTCATTTCAATATAACAACATTTTCATTATAACGACAATTTTCCTGGAAATGAACAGCGTCATTGTAACAACACTTGACTGTATTTACTATTTTCTTTTATGACCAAATTTTAAGGAAATACTGTAAAATATATCCGAAAAAATCCAGGACATCACTGTTCTGAGTGGCTATGGGGAAAAAATCTGACATGGTTATGGTAAGTTTTTTTTTCACCAAGTTGCTTGTATAGGTTTTAAGATGAATTGTGCCAATTTCCATGCATTTCTCATGGAAACTTCAACTTGTGTGTGTATGCCTTTAAGTGTAAACCTACCTGCACATGTGGCCATTTTGCATGGTTCAAGCTCCACATCACTTCCAAGACAATCAGACCCATTAAACTGTGGTTGGGGGTTGTCACACAGGCGCTTCCTCATCCTCTCCCCATCGCCACAAGATACACTGCATGATTCCCATGGCAACCAGTTTCCCCACTCACCATTCACTGACACAGACAGGACAACCATCATTAGTTTTAACCTAGTTATTTTACATCAACTGGAAAGCAAGTTCTTATAACTTATATTAATCCCTCCTGACAGCTTCTTGGTTGGACCAAAAATTCAAAATTCAAAATTACCTTATGGGAAAGCCATGAAAAATCCTTGCCCCTAACAAGGTTAGAACCACAACCTTCCACAGACTCTGGACCACAGTGCCTGCCCTAATCATTAGATAGGAATATAGATAACATTCAAAATTACCTTATCAAAGAACTTTCCTTCAACACTTACTATGATTGGCTATGTTTCAAAACCACAAAAGATGTATCAGTAATTCATTACTAGAATACTTGTGCAGCATGATCAATGATCTCTGCTGTAAATAAAGAAGCATATGATGCTGCCCTAACCTGCACATTCAATCAGCTGGCAAGGTCTGGAGTCCTCCGGCTGACCATCACAATCCCGACCATCATTGGCTGGCTCCGGACTGTCGCATGCACGGTGGCGGAGTTGTCTCCCCTCCCCACAGGTGGTGCTGCAATCTTGCCAAGCTGACCACACCGACCACTCACCATGCACTGTCAGAAAATTCACAAACAATTCAGTGGACTCTCTCTGTGATGACAACCAATTTAATAAAACAGGCTGACGAATCCTGAATCTTTTAAACTTTAGAGATACTGTTTAAAACTTAAGTTGTCATATACTTTTAAGAAAATAGAAATTTCCTGCTCGATCAGGCAATAAAATAACTCGGAGTACTTGATGTGACCTGTGTACAAGTTCTGTGTGTTCAACAGTAAGTGATATTGTCAATTTAAAATCTGTGGCTGAGGACAGTAGGGACCAGCAGCACCCACCTGTTACAGTCAGTGAGACTTCTATGAAAGTCTGTCCCAAGTTGTTACTGGCCAAACACCGATACACACCAGAGTCTGACAGCTGGGCTGCAACAATCCTGTAAGCAACATCAAACATCTTTCAGTTATGGTCTGTATGTGGGGAGCAGTGGTCCAGTGCTAGAATACCCTTCAGGATTGAGGAGTACAAGGTTTGAGTCCATCAAAGACACGTCTAATTTCCTTGAGCAAGCAATTTAAATTGCAATGTTACACATCACCCAAGTGTAAATGGGTATCTGAGAGGGTATGTCAAATAGTGCATAGCCTAACAATGTCTCTCTTGGTGAATGTCACAGTACCAATACTTAATCTGCATTACAGACCACCCAATCACAACTCATGATTTAGTCGGATCTTGGTTATCTGAAGTCGTTTGGACACACTTTAAATAAAGCATCTGTTTGAATAAATCATAATGGTCAAATGTTACACTTTAATGTTTGTATCTAGAGGTATGTTATGAATATAGGTGCTTTTACTCATGTTTTAATTATAACAAATACTGATTATACATGTAACTGTAAATGATAATTCATGTTCATAAATTATGAAACATGTTTTAACGAACATGCTTTGTCTGGTGAGCCATTCAGGCAATATTTTGTCAATCAGACTGGTTTGCCATTCAAGCTATATTTTGTCAATCAGACTGGTTTGCCATTCAGGCTATCTTTTGTCATTCAGACAGGTTTGTCATTCAGGCTATCTTTTGTCATTCGGACTGGTTTACCATTCAGACCATATTTTGTCATTCAGACTGGTTTGCCATTCAGACCATATTTTGTCATTCAGACAGGTTTGTCATTCAGGCTATCTTTTGTCATTCAGACTGGTTTATCATTCAGACCATATTTTGTCATTCAGACAGGTTTGTCATTCAGGCTATCTTTTGTCATTCAGACTGTTTTGCCATTCAGGTTCATGGCATAATGGTATTCTGCACATTTTATTGGTATATAATATTTTTTTTGAACTGGCAAGATAAATCAGGATTTTTTTTATCTTTTTAATGAGTTACATTAGACTCACCCAGCTTTGTAGAGACCTATTGTTGTAATTACCTTCCCTTTTTTCCTCTTATATCCTCCTATGAATTTTATAACACTATCACTCTATTAAATACCCTCTTCACAGATTTACAACTTCTCCTGCCCTGGGGCTAGCCTGGTTCTGATTCTGCATGTGGCTGGAGTCAGGTAATCTTTCTGTGGGGTCCCTCAAGGGAGTTATGTGGTTGATAAAATTGTTATATTAAGTACCTTACATGTCGGCCATTTTGTTTCTTGTTTCTCTACATCGACTGCTGTGATTTCATTCGAAGTAAAATAAATATATAATGAAAATGATATTGAAGCTTATCTGGATATTTACCTATTGCTGGGTCCATCCTATATATTGCCTGTTTTAGTTGTGGAAACCATTCTCGAAGAGAGATGAATGTGATAAAACCAGTCCACATTTATATACCCATCCTCCTGTAGGTTTGCTTTATTGGTAAAACACAGTACATACCAACTCCTCCTTAATTTCTTTAATTAGTGCATTCTTCCATTAGTTTTACTATAAATTACTTGAAATCAATTTATGGAGTCCTTTACTTTATAGGATCTTTTTATTGATTACTAATCAAAATTATATTCAAATTAATGTGTGCTGAAGACGTTGTCACAGTTTGACAGGTAAGGTGTGAAACCACAATAGCCAATCAGCACATGGCAGACAGGTTCAGATAAGAGGTGCGAATGGGTGTTTAAACTGTACTGTAGGGGCCCAAATTTACATCAGATAAAGGGTTGTTTGAATAAACCAAACAAATAAAAGGTTGTATTTTATATCAACTTATACAGTCGACTCTCGTTGTCCCGACTACGACTGAGTCAATTTTCCGTTACCTCGACAAGATTTGTAAAGTCCCAAATTTGTTCCTTCTTTATCTATAATAAAAATTAATGTTTATGTCGATCTTTTTACCTCGACCATTTAATTACGTCGACTAGAGAGTCTAAGTCCCAAACTTCTAGATTGCTATTTAATTTCACACTTTATGTCGACTCGAGAAATTATCTGTGGTGACCGCGAGAGGTGTGAATAACACCGCACGCTGATAGTCACTCTCTATTGACTGGTGTCGCAAACTGATGCCGTTGTTTGTGTCCATACCCAAGCTTAACAAACAAAAGGTGTTTATGTAATTAAAATGTTATTTGTCTCGTGTCAAAATTTGAGCAATTCTACAAGGTGTATAAATAGAGTTCTGATTTTTAAACCAATGTCAATTTTCATGACTCTTACAACTATGTCTGAAGTGTTTATATATGCAAATATTTATAACTGTTTGTGAATTTATGTATGTAATGTTGTAATGTTTTGCTTGTTTTTCGTTTCATATTCATATTGAAAAAAAAACCATAAAACAGAACTGTCTTCAACAATCTCAGTTGTTTGCAAGCATTTGCAATTTTCACGAAGTGAAAATTTTCCGGTGCTCTAAAATGCAGAGTAACTCCCCTTTGAATTAAGTGTGCCCAAAAGCCCAAAAACGACATGAAATATGAAAAATGAAGTATTTATTGCCAGAAAACTAATACAACTCACATGGAACAAACAGTTGAAAATATATAAATACTAAGTTCAATGTCAGTTATTTTTAAATCAACGATGAGAAGAAAAGAAACAAGGAACAACCCTATTGCTGAATGTTGAGGTAAATAATAAAATACCCAAAGTATCCCAGCTACTGATAACTCGACAAACTGATGTGTCGACTTAATTTCGACAGTCCCGACGATTTCGAGACAACGAGAGTCGACTGTATAAGGAAAATTCGGGACTGCTTTGGATAATGTATGTTTGGATAACCGAGATTGGACTGTATATACAAACTGTTGAATTAAATCTGGAAACTGGCTGTTCCAAACAGACTGGATGCTTGTATTACAAGGGTTTAACTAGAGCTAACAGAGAAGGTGACCACTGCTTCACAACCTGACTCTCAAACATAGGCAGATATTTACAAACATTGCAACATAGGATACTGTGGGATGGAACATAAAAGATACATATAGCTCATGCTTCAATAAAATGAAGAATAACTTAAGATTTGTTTGTCAAAGAAAATTGATATCTCCCGCTACCTCCCCTCACACACACAAACACTGAGGCAAAAAGTAACATATGTACAAGTTGTCCAATCAGGTCTGCTTAAATCTTTGAACAAGTAGTAGATCTACCATGATTTCAGTTACCAAAACTTTAGCTCACTTTTGCCACAAGTGACTTGAAATAGGAATACATTGTTATTTTTCACATGTTAAAGAATAATAAGGATGACAGGTACATGTAAGTCCTGTGTGGCTACTGTACAAAACTGAATACATGACTAATTTGACACTTCCTCTTATCAAGTTCTTTCCATAAATGAAATTCTTTTCAATAGTATAAGAAGTAGAGGAGTTATCTTTTGGACAAAATGCATGACAGACAGATGGACAGACTGACAGATAGACAGATAACTCTGACAAAATTAATTTGTCTTCCCATTATAAATATCGGGGGGGGGGGGGGGGGGGGGGGGGGAGGCATAATTACCTTTAACCATGTGATAGCTATCAAGATAATGATGACCTGTGTGACAAGCAGGAAACCAGGCAGACAGCATACTTTTGGACACAAGCCTTTAGTAAACAGTAAAGTATAATCACTCTGAATTGTTTCTGAAAATGATGGTGGTGAAAAGTTTACAACATGTACATACATGTGCCACCAAATCCAGGACAAGCTTACACAAGGGAGTTATTTGGAAGGCAAGCTTACATAAGGGAGATGTTGGGAAGGATGGAGGGAAAGCTTACATGAGGGAGATGTTGGTAGGACAAGCTTACATGAGGCATTGTTGGGAGGACAAGCTTTCATGAGGGAGATGTTGGGAGGACAAGCTTATTTGAGGGAGATGTTGGGAGGACAAGCTTTCATGAGGGAGATGTTGGGAGGACAAGCTTACATGAGGGCATTGTTGGGAGGATAAGCTTACATGAGGGAGATGTTGGGAGGACAAGCTTACATGAGGGAGATGTTTGGAGGACAAGCTTACATGAGAGCATTGTTGGGAGGACAATCTTACATGAGGGAGATGTTGGGAGGACAAGCTTACTTGGGGGAGATGTTGGGAGGACAAGCTTACATGAGAGCATTGTTGGGAGGACAATCTAACATGAGGGAGATGTTGGGAGGACAAGCTTACATGAGGGAGATGTTGGGAGGACAAGCTTACATGAGAGCATTGTTGGGAGGACAAGCTTACATGAGAGCATTGTTGGGAGGACAATCTTACATGAGGGAGATGTTGGGAGGCAAGTTTACATAAGGGCATTGTTGGGTGGACAAGCTTACATGAGGGAGATGTTGGGAGGACAAGCTTACATGAGAGCATTGTTGGGAGGACAATCTTACATGAGGGAGATGTTGGGAGGACAAGCTAATTGGGGGAGATGTTGGGAGGACAAGCTTACATGAGGAGATGTTTGGAGGACAAGCTTACATGAGGGAGATGTTGGGAGGACAATCTTACATGAGGGATATGTTGGGGGACAAGCTTACATGAGGGATATGTTGGGAGGACAAGCTTACATGAGGGAGATGTTGGGATGACAAGCTTACATGAGTAGATGTTTGGAAGGCAAGCTTACATGAGGGAGATGTTGGGAGGACAAGCTTACATGAGGGAGATGTTGGGAGGACAAGCTTACATGAGGGAGATGTTGGGAAGACAAGCTTACATGAGGTAGATGTTTAAAGGGAAGCTTATATGAGGGAGATGTTGGGAGGACAAGCTTACATGAGGGAGATGATGGGAGGACAAGCACTGTTAGGAGGACAATCTTACATGAGGGATTTGTTAGGAGGACGATATGTTGGGAGGACAAGCTTACATGGATGTTAGAGATTGATGTGGAGGACAAGCTTACATGAGGGAGATGTTGGGGACAACTTACATGAGGGAGATGTTGGGAGGACAAGCTTACATGAGAGAGTTGTTGGGAGAACAAGCTTACATAGGAGATGTTAGGAGAATGAGATGTTGGGAGGACAAGCTTACATGAGGGAGTGTTGGGGGACAAGCTTACATGAGGAGATGTTGGAGACAAGCTTACATGAGGGAGTGTTGGGAGACAAGCTTACATGAGGGATTTGTTAGGAGATGAGATGTTGGGAAGACAAGATTATATGAGGGGGTGTTTGGAGGACAAGCTTACATGAGGAATGTTGGGAGGACAAGCTTACATGAGGGCATGTTGGGAGGACAAGCTTACATGAGGAGATGTTTGGGAGGACAAGCTAACAGAGGGAGATGTTGGGAGGACAAGCTTACATGAGGGAGATGATGGGAGGACAAGCACTGTTAGGAGGACAATCTTACATGAGGGATTTGTTAGGAGGACGATATGTTGGGAGGACAAGCTTACATGAGGGATTTGTTAGGAGGATGAGATGTTGGGAGGACAAGCTTACATGAGGGAGATGTTTGGTGGACAACTTACATGAGGGAGATGTTGGGAGGACAAGCTTACATGAGAGAGGTGTTGGGAGAACAAGCTTACATGAGGGAGATGTTAGGAGGATGAGATGTTGGGAGGACAAGCTTACATGAGGGAGATGTTGGGTGGACAAGCTTACATGAGGGAGATGTTGGGAGGACAAGCTTACATGAGGGAGGTGTTGGGAGAACAAGCTTACATGAGGGATTTGTTAGGAGGATGAGATGTTGGGAAGACAAGATTACATGAGGGAGGTGTTTGGAGGACAAGCTTACATGAGGGAAATGTTGGGAGGACAAGCTTACATGAGGGCACTGTTGGGAGGACAAGCTTACATGAGGGAGATGTTGGGAGGACAAGCTAACAAGAGGGAGATGTTGGGAGGACAAGCTTACAAGAGGGAGATGTTGGGAGGACAAGCTTACATGAGGGAGATGTTGGGAGGACAAGCTTACATGAGGGAGATGTTGGGAGTACAAACTTACATGAGGGATTTGTTAGGAGGACGAGATGTATGGAGGACAAGCTTACATGAGGGAGTTGTTGGGAGGACAAGCTTACATGAGGGAGATGTTTGGAGGACAAGCTTACATGAGGGAGATGTTTGGAGGACAAGCTAACATAAGGGAGATGTTGGGAGAACAAGCTTACATGAGGGATTTCTTAGGAGGATGAGATGGTGGGAGGACAAGCTTACATGAGGGAGTTGTTAGGCAGGATGGAGAGACGCCCCTTGTCTTCCAAAACATCCCAACCAATCATCCAGTCCATCTTGGGAGCAGGCTCCCCAGAACCCAGACAGTCTATTCGGGCTGTCTTTCCTTGTTCCACACGGGTGTCCATGGGCTCCAGCTGGAAAGATGGGGGCTCTGTAAGGCATTCATAAACAGAGGATTAGCAGGTGGATAGAGACACACATGTACAAGGTAAAATAGAAAACCTTTGTTGAAACATAATATGACCCTTTGGTATATAAAAGAAGACTGATATTTTTTTCAAATCAGTGTATTGAGAGGAAACTACATTAACCATATAAATAAAAGTCACTACATTAAACAAATTAAAAAAAAAATACAGATAAAATTTGAAAACTGCCAATTCAATAGTCATAAAGTATTAACTAATGGAAAGGTTCCTGTTGCAAGGTGGTGGCTTCAAAACATTTCAAATAAACTTCTAAATTGTAGTTCCATTTCCAACTAAAATAATTTAATCAAAACCTTAATTTTTTAAAGTATCAAAGTACTTCTAACTATAGTCAACTATCACTTTTTGGAGCATAAAAAGGTGATTTTATTTGGATAAATTACATATCCTCTCTGCACCAATGAAGTACATTGTAATATCTAATCTAAATAAGACTAATAAACATCATTCTGGTTCTCACCTCTGACAGTCAGCATGGCCACACCTGTAGATGTTCCAGCATCGTTAGTAGCAACACAGGTGTATTCCCCAGCATCTGTACTCTGTAATGTGACAGATGAATTATATCACTGGTCAAATTCCTTACCACAGAAACCTTTAAGAACTTATTCTTTATAATTGTGCTTTGTGTTTATTTAACTTATGATGTCATGTAGAATTTGATATCTGTCCTGGCCTTAGTTAAAAAAGAAACATTGGATATATATATATTGTTACACTCCAAGACCTTCAAATGATGTCTTCACCAGAAAGGTATAAAAGGTGGTGTGAGCAGTCAAACCAGTCAGTCTATGCTTGTCTTCAAAACAAGGGAAACAAATCTGGTTACAATTTCAGTTTAATTGGGGGTAATTGGCTTCTGGTGAAAAGAGGCACAGGGTTGTCAATAAAGGAAGCTCTACTGAGAGGAAGACAGTGCCTGTTCTCCTCTGTGAGTATTAAGGCTGAAATGTGTACCTGGGTACCCAATGGTCTGGTAGAAAATTGCCATTACTCAGGTACAAAATTATTATATATTGTTCAATGACAGCCTTGCCCTTTCTTGATAACAAATCAAAGCACTGAAGGCACTGAAGTTGTGTGTGTCTCAAGTAAAAGAAGGTTTGACAAGCTGCAGATCTGTTTTTGTACTCAGTCAATCAAATATCTTATCAAACCTATCATTTGCCAAGAGCTTGTATCAAATACTAGGACTCAGTGTGGTAATTAAGCAAAGGTCAGTGTTACAGGCAAAGGGGCATATCTGTGTTTATTCAAATTCAATCTTTCAAAATTTTTACAAAAGTGAGAGGTTATTCGGTATTCAAAGTAGAGAATCAAATGCATGGAAAGTGGGTAGTATAGTTTGGAGTGACTAACGTCACACATAACTAACACACACATCAAAAGTTCTACATTATGTCAAGAGATTATCTTAACATGCATTCAAGACATGCATATTTTGGGTATTGTTAAGTACTTAGTGAAATGTGTTCAAATCAATGACTTAAGTGTTTAATTATTACATGTGCTAAATGCTGGCATTGCCTATGAATCATTTTTAATGCAATGTCTACATCTGCATGTGTGTCAGATGGTATTAGTATGACTGTACCCAAGTAAAAAAGCCCTGATCTCTGGATTTACCCGAGTAAAAGATTAAATTATCTAAATCTAAATTGTGGTATTTATTTTGTGGACGACGGTCTGTCGAGCATCAGGTTTGATGGGCTGGTGATGTTGCTGAAGGTTCAGCCTTGATCAGATTTCTCTGTATACATTTGTTGTAATTTAAACCAAAGGGCTAAGAAGCCAATGTTTAATATATTTTTAAATTACTTTGAATATTTCTCAGTTTCATCCTCAATCATTTCACTTTAGCAAAGGAGTAGAGTAAAATCAATCATACCATTGTACTCTTAATTATGATGGATCCAAATCTTTATTTAACTGACAAGTCAAAACAAATCAAAGCTTGACACCATTTTGAATAGAGCAGGAAAAAATTTGACAGTTACAATGTAACACTTAAACTAAAAATAAAAAGTTTGCAGTTCCATTCATGAGCACTTATCTATCCTGGTAACAACACTGTTATCGCAGGCAATTATTATAACAATATTACAATAACAATGTTATTTTTGGCATAAAACATAGTATACGTAATTCCAAAAGAACCACTCACCGTGGAATCATAAATAACTAGAGAGTTGTTGGGCAGTTTCTGTATTCTGCTGCTGAGCTGGACTGGGCGGTCATTCTTCATCCAGATGACCTCTGGCGGAGGGTCACCACCAACTGAACATGCCAGCACCACTTTCTCCGCAATCTTCACAGCCTTGTTACCAGGGGGCGTTAGAATCTCTGGGGGCACTGCAGTAGACAAGACGTTTCCTTTCCAAAATGTGTTCTCAATAAGAATTTGCCAAAATGATTATTCTAATCTTACAAGATCCTGACCAATTCAAATTTGTGAAGATTTGTTCAAATTATAACCAACTTGAAAATATTTCAAATTAGACCAAATATTTATGATACATTATTTAAGACTTGGGTATGTTTCAAGAAATCTAAATAAGAAGTCTGTGTAAGTACCGAAGAATCTGTCACAAAGAGACAAAATACAAGAGGGCCATAAGGCAATGAAAGCCCTGGAACTGCTCACTTAAGAACCAAGTATTAGTGGGAGGATAAGAAACATACAAAAATATGATGTTATGGAAAATCGGCTCAGCCCCCTGGAAGTCATGTTTTTCTTAGTTGAGAGTGACTCATGGAACATCTGTGTCAAAAACTTTGAAATCTAGCTGGTTCTTTTAGACAAGAAGATTTTTCAAATTTGTACACATAAGGAAAATGAACTCCAATCCCTGGTGGCAATGTCTTTCAACAGATCTAAATAATTTTTACATTCTAGGTAGAGAGTGACCCAAGGAACATCTGTGTAAAACAAATGCTGTCTGTTAGACAGCACGCTAGACTATTTCAGTGCTTAAAAAAAAATCGCAGTATAAAGCAAAGTATGAATCTCTGTATATTCAAACAGTAAAAAAGAGCAATTAGTATGTATCCCAAGTTTCAAAGCATTGTCTCAAAGGGTTAAGTAAAAGAATAATATGGCATGTAATCCATAACCACAAAATTCTATGTCGAGAAAGGGGCATAATTTAGTCAAAATCAATGACAGATTTATCCACCCTTGCTTACTGGTGGAGGTAATGGTTTTAAACAAGTAAATCAAGCTTCAAAACAATACCTCAAAGGGTTCAATTAAAAATGAGGTAGTATGAAAAACATAGCCAAGATTGAAAGTCAAAAATGGGCATAATTGGGTCAAAACCTATGACAAAGTTATCCACAATTGTCTACAGGTGGGGGTGATGGTCATAAACAAGTATTCTAAGTTTTACAGCAATTCCTCAAAGGGTTCAGTGAAATAAGTGATGTAGTACAAAAACCTTACCCAAGATTCTGAGTCAAAAGGGACATAATTTAGCAAAATTCCATGACACAGGTAAATACTCTTGCTAACAGAAGGAGGTAATGATCTTAAACAAGTATTTATACTATCAAGACAATACTTTGAAAGGTTCAGTGAAAAAGTCAAGTGGTACGAAAAACTTAACCAAGATTCTTAATCAAACAAGAGCTGTCAGAGGACAGCACGCTTGACTATTCAAAATGCTTGTTGGTAAATCAAATGAAATCTATTTCAATTCTTGCCCTTCACATACCCTGTACATAATAATAGTAAAAAATGATATACCTTGATAGTCTGATACCCCTTAATATTTTTATGATGTCTAAAATCAATCCCATGCCTAGTTACTGAGACATAAGCACAATAACACTGTGCATGGAAAACTTTAACCAAAAATGCAAGTTAGAAAAGGGCCATAATTTGCATCAGTCCAAAAGTTATTCTCCTTAGTTTTCTGATGCCCTTGAAGACACTCCTTAAAAACTTTCTAGTCAATTTCTGAGATATAAGCTGGATAGAAGCTTGAATGCAAAAATTTAACCAAAATTCTAAGTTAAAAGGGGGTCTTAATTTTTAATATATTCCATCAAGTGTTATCTACTTTGATAGTATGATACTCCTAAACATATTAAAGAAGTTTCAAATCAATCCCATGCCTGGATACTGACTTATAAGCATGAAAGTAACTTACATGCAAAACTTTAACCAAAATTTCTAAGTTAAAAAGGGGCCATAATTCATATTAAATTCAGTCAAGAGTTATCTACCTTTGTTGTCTGATGCCCCTGAACATATTTATAAACTTTCAAGTCAATTCCATAAATGGTTATTGAGATATAAGATAGATAGTAACTTGCACGCAAAACTTTAACCAAAAGCTGCAACGCCAACGCTGACGCCAGGGCGACTACAATAGCTCTCATATTCTTCGAATAGTCGAGCTAAAAAGGGGAGTAATTTAATCAAAATCCATGACAAAGTTATGTACTCCTGCCTACAGGTGGAGGTGATGGTCTTTAACAAGAATTCCTAGTTTCAAGGCAAAACCCAAAAAGGTTCAGTGAAAAAAAAGGTGGTATAAAAAACTTAACTGAGATTCTAAGTTGAAAAAGAGGCATAATTTGGCCAAAATCCATGTTATTCATTCTTGCTTACAGGTGGGAGGGGTGGGGGAGATGGTCATAAAACAAGTATACCAAGTTTTAAAGCAATACCTCAGAGGGTTCAGTGAAAAATAGAGAGGTAGTTTGAAAAACTTAATCAAGATTCTAAGACGAAAAAGGGGAATAATTTTGGTCAAAATCCGTCCATTGCCTACAGTCATAAACAAGTACTCCAAGTTTCAAAGCAATACCATAAGGGGTTCAGTAATAAATTGAGGTGGTACAAAAAACTTCATCGTTGCACTGACGCCGACGCTCTGGTGAGTAGAATAGCCCTCCTTATTCTACAAATAGTTGAGCTAAAAACATTAAAATTCAGTTAGTATTTAATGAGGAGAATATTTTGAAGTTCTTACATTTTTACCCCTTTTAAGTTGTAATGTGACCAGATTTTGGCATGGAATACAATTCTTTGAACAACTTTGGAAGAGGACAACCCAAGGGACATTCCTGTAAAGTTTTATGAAAATTGGCCCAGTAGTTTAGGAGGAGATGTGATTTTAAATTGAATGTTGACTACGTTTGATGGACAATGGACACTCATTTGTCACAATTGCTATCATCTTTAACAAAGGTGAGCTAAAAGTTGTATAAGATCATATCAAAAGATGACATAAAAAAATTGTCAGATGAGTATGCAACCCATAGTCCAATGACATAAAATACCATGTTTGAAAACCATATGACATGTGGCAAACCTTTTACAACAAGCATGGTCGTGACAGAGGCCTCTCCTGCCGGGTTCTGGGCCAGACATGTGTATTCCCCGCCATCCTCTCGCCGTACATTCTGGATAATGTATACACTACGACCATTCACACTTGGCTGGGCTGAAAACACATCCAGAAAAATATGAAAATCAGCAATTTTATTGTAGTGCTCAATTAAAATAATGACTAAAAAAAACAAGAATCGCTCACCTGAGAAACTTTGCTTTCATTGCCTTTTACAACATAGTCATACTGAATACAAAATCCATACTGAAGAACAGCAATATAATTTTAATTCCATGCAAAAAGTTTACATGTGGTCCAAAAAACCATGTAAACCCTAGCATGGGACCCATTTTGACCCCAAGGCAATGATTTGAAAACTTGGTTCAGGTCCACAAGGCCAGGTTACATACCAAATATCTAAACTCCAGGCTTTGTGGTTTCTGACAAGGAGATTTTTCTAGTTTCTTTCTATGTAAGTCTATGTCAAATCAAGTGACCCCAGGGCCATGATTTGAACAAACTGGTAGATGTTCATAAGGCAATGTTTCACACTGAATATCTTAACTCCAGGCCTTGTGGTTTATGAGAAGAGGAATTTTCTATTTTTTTCTCATATAAGCCTATGTAAATTCAATTTACCCCTGGGTTGGGCCAATTTTGACACTAGGGTCATGATTTCAACAAAACTGGTAGATGTTCATAAGGCAATGATACACACCAAATATCTGAACTCCAGGCCTTTTGGTTTCTGAGAAGAAGATTTTTCTAGGTTTTTTTTCTTTTAAGCTTATGTAAATTATGTAAATAGTGACCCCTGGGGCGGGGCCAATTTTGACCCCAGGGCCATGATTTGAACAAACTTGGTAGAGAACCACTAGACAATGCTACACACCAAATATCTAAACTCCAGGCTTTGTGGTTTCTGAGAAGATTTTTCTAGTTTTTTCCTATATAAGCCTATGTAAAATCAAGTGGCCCCTGGGGCGGGGCTAATTTTGACCTCAGGGCCATGATTTGAACAAATTTGGTAGAGGTTCACTAGACAATGCTTCACATCTAATATCTAAGCTCTAGGCCTTGCAGTTTTGCAGAAGAAGATTTTCAAAGTTTGCATTTTTAAAATCTATTTTTAGCTCCTGTGACCTACCTTTTCAACCAATCAAAATAATTTGAACAATCTTGAGAGAGGGCATCATGAGGATGATTCCTGTGAAGTTTGGTCAAAATCCATTTAGTGGTTTAGGAGGAGATGTTGTTTAAAGGAAATTGTTGACGCACGGACGAGGGACAAAAGGCGACCACAAAAGAACATCAAGAATTAATCACAAAATATTTGTTAATGCATTTCATTTACATTTTCTTCAATTTCAGTAGTAAACAGTTATCAAGTTATATAATCAGGTTATATCAATACTTAATGTTTTACTAGACATCAACATTGATATTATTTAGTATCTTAAAATCTTGTTTACTGATGGAGAAAATATCTTACAGAATCTACTGTAGAAAGAACAAATAGAGTATATGCTGAAAGTAACTAGGTTGTTAATCCCACACCATGGGTAAAGCTATACCTCAGTTTTATTCTCGCTTAAAACAAGAGGGCAACGTTGGTCCTCGATCACTCACCAGAGTACAATCTGCCTAATTAAATCAATTGTCACTTGATTATACCTGGATATGCAACCATATTCTAATTTTAGATACAAAAAATCTCAAATTTCTATACAGGTTGTATAAGAACACTTCAAAGGATACCCTTTAATTTCATAATACCAGGTACATGTAAAGGTAAAGGACTATAAGGTGACCATTTGTGCCCAATGAGATTTAATTCTAACTATTGGTTTCATAGAAGAAGCATTTTGAAATTTTCTATATAGAGTATATAAGGAACCCCCTGGAAGGGATCAACTTCATTTTAGCAATTAAGACAAAGGGCTATAAGGAGAATGTTTGTGACCAGTAACATTATGTTCTGACTTTAAGCAAACTGAATAGTTTGATAGGAACAGAATTTTAAAATTTTTATAAAGGAAGGTTTATAGGATGACCTTGGCAATCATAGTAGAAGGCCACAAGGTGACCATTTGTGCCAAATTAAATTAAATTGTGAGCAATTTTTCAGATGAGAAGTTTTAAAAAATAAAATTCTGTTGCTTGCCAAGGCAACCAGAGATCTGCATGATAGCAAATTTTGTGAAAGGTCACCAAAGAATCATTCATTCTAAGTTTCATGAATTTCTAAAATTCTTGTTTTAGAGATGTCTTTTAAAGAAAACTGTTAACACTGCAGGAGGGATGATGCATGATAAAAAAAAAGGTGATCAGAAAAGCTCACCTTGAACATGTTTTACTCTGGTGAGTTAAATATGTGTGTACTTACAAGGTAAGGGAAAACCATTCAGTTTCCAGTGTATGGTGGGTGTGGGGATGCCGTCTGCTGTACATCGCAGTTCTGCACGGGAGTTCATCACCACTTCCTGTACCTTCGGCACCACGATAAATGTTGGGGGGACTGTAACATCCACACAAATGTTAAAAAATTCCCCTACATATATATATTGGGAATGATAAAAAACTGATTTTTTTTAAGATTAAGATAGCAGTATTTTACATCTGGCAGCATGATCAAGTAAGCAGTCACCTTGTACTCGGATGAGCCTCTCCTGTGTGGCCTCCCCAGCAACGTTTGTTGCAGTGCATGTGTAACTCCCTGTGTCATCCTCCTGCAATAGTGTAAATAATACAATATGTGGATAAACAGTGGACTCTCCATATACTGACATCCATTACACCAGAATTTTCATACACCTAAGCAAATTACCTGGTCAGCATTATAATGATCGGTTATACTGACAGCTTAGCTTTCTTAATCCATGACCAACAGTTACTGTTACTGATAAGTGGTAACTGACAATGGCCAGTTTAGTAACCCTTTAAAGTCTATATTGTTAGCATCTGTCTCCCTGTTGTATTAAAGCTTATAAAGTGTAAGCTAGGGACCAAAACCTTAAATTGCAAGTGTTATGGTTAACTGAACACAGCCCTGATTTCACCGTGGTATATTCATCACAACATGCTCAAAGGTGTTGAAATGTAGCATAACTGAAATGATACTGTGAATTGGTTTGGAAAATGTATGGCAGTGTATGTCAGTATTGATCATTGCTTAACAAAACTTCATTACTTATTGAACTTTTAACTTTATTTAACTGAAATAAAGTTTTCTTCTGGAATATTCTTTGATGTATTAACTGTAAATAATATTGCAAGATTCCACGCACAATCTATTACTGTGCAGGGTTGAGATATGCTTGCCAAATGTATAAACTATTGACAGTGTAAACGACTTAAAAAAAAAAAAATCACAATTTGTACGAAAAAGAAGACATTAAATAATCAGTTTAAATGATAATTTTATTTTATAGATATATAAAGTAACACTTTTGTATATGTAAGTTGATATAATTAATTGTACATACAATTTCAATAAAATAACAGTTTTTCTGGAAACAAGTAATGTCTTTACTTTTTGCCAAGAGTTTACTGTATCATTTTACAAACAATCTACTTATAACGTCCAGAGTTCACTGTATCATTTCACAAAACAAACTACCTACCATGTCCAGAGTTCACTGTTTTATAAAAAAAAAAAAACAATGTCCAGAGTTTGCAGTATCATTTAACAAACAATCTACCTATGATGACCAGAAGTTCACTGTATCATTTTACAAACAATCTACCTATGGTGTCCAGAGTTCACTGTATCATTTAACAATCTACCTATGATGACCAGAAGTTCACTGTATCATTTTACAAACAATCTACCTACGACGTCCAGAGTTCATTGTATCATTTCACAAAACAAACTACCTACGATGTCCAGAGTTCATTGTATTATTTAAAAAACAAAACAAAACAATGTCCAGAGTTTGCAGTATCATTTAACAAACAATCTACCTATGGTGTCCAGAGTTCACTGTATCATTTAACAATCTACCTATGATGACCAGAAGTTCACTGTATCATTTTACAAACAATCTACCTATGATGACCAGAAGTTCACTGTATCATTTTACAAACAATCTACCTATGGTGTCCAGAGTTCACTGTATCATTTTACAAACAATCTACCTATGATGACCAGAAGTTCACTGTATCATTTTACAAACAATCTACCTATGGTGTCCAGAGTTCACTGTATCATTTTACAAACAATCTACCTATGGTGTCCAGAGTTTACTTAATCATTTTACAAACAATCTACCTATGATGTCCAGAGTTCACTGTATCATTTTACAAACAATCTACCTACAATGTCCAGAGTTCACTGTATCATTTTACAAACAATCTACCTATCATGTCCAGAGTTCACTGTATCATTTTACAAACATCTCCTTGATGTCCACAATCTACCTTCAATGTCCAGAGATCACTGTATCATTTTACAAACGATCTACCTTCGATGTCCAGAGTTCACTGTATCATTTTACAAACAATCTACCTACAATGTCCATAGTTCACTTAATCATTTTACAAACAATCTACCTATGATGTCCAGAGTTTATTGTATCATTGTACAAACAATCTACCATCAATGTCCAAAGATCACTGTATCATTTTACAAACGATCTACCTTCGATGTCCAGAGTTCACTGTTTTATTTTACAAACAATCTACCTATGATGTCCAGAGTTTATTGTATCATTGTACAAACAATCTACCTTCAATGTCCAGAGATCACTGTATCATTTTACAAACGATCTACCTTCGATGTCCAGAGTTCACTGTATCATTTTACAAACAATCTACCTACAATGTCCAGAGTTCACTGTATCATTTTACAAACAATCTACCTATGATGTCCAGAGTTTATTGTATCATTGTACAAACAATCTACCATCAATGTCCAGAGATCACTGTATCATTTTACAAACAATCTACCTTCAATGTCCAGAGATCACTGTATCATTTTACAAACGATCTACCTTCGATGTCCAGAGTTCACTGTTTTATTTTACAAACAATCTACATATGATGTCCAGAGTTCACTGTTTTATTTTACCAACAACCTACCTATGGTGTCCAGAGTTCATTGTCTTATTGTACAAACAAATTATCTTTGATGTCAAGACTTCACTGTATCATTTTACAAGAAAACTACCATTAATGTCCAGAGCTCATTGTATCATTTTACAAACAAACTATTTACGATTTCCAGAGTTCACTGTTTCATTTTACAAACTACTTATGATGTATCCTGCTAATAACTTTCATTCTTTTTTAGTTTTGCATTGATACAAGTGATGACAAACTGCTGCTGGGAGATTATATAACCAATAAACGATACAGTTAGAAATTAAATATTCTGTGAGATGCTTTTACAAATAGGAAGCCTTACTGTCAGGTTGCTGATAATCAGTGTTCCATATTCAGCAACCTTGAACTTTCTGCCGTCTGCTACAATAGGGCGGCCATCTTTCAGCCATGAAATGGTGGGTGGAGGGATGCCAATAGCAGCACATTCAATGATAGCTGTCTCTGTGACCTTGAATGTCAACAGTCGACTTGCCTCCCCAATTTGTGGGGACACTGAAATATGATGATTTAGCAAGTTAAACAACCATATTTTCCAGTAAAAACCTTGCATAGTTTTGTTTTGCTTCCTTGAGTGTAACTATGAAATATCTACCACAGCAAGATTCACTGAACATCTTTTTAGCACAGTGTGTGTCTGTAAACAATACAATTTGCCAGAACAACATACCAGTAATCAAAACAAGATAGTCTAAGTGGCTTAAGATTCCCTTACCTGGGAACCAAAAGCCTATAGCATAAATTTTGAAATGATCTATATTGATAATATGAGAATAACTACCTCAAAGGCTTAGGCATAAACAGGTGAGACTCGTTATGTCAACCTTGCCAGTCTCAACATACTGATAGTTCTGACAGTTTTATTCTACTAAAATATATATGAAACCAATCAAAATTTTGTACTTTCTTTCAGCAGGCTAACACAATAACTCTAGCATGCATTCAGTAGGCCAACACAATAACATTGGCATTTGTACAGTAGGCCAACACAATAACATTGGCATGTGTACATTAGGCCAACACAATAACATTGGCATGTGCACATTAGGCCAACACAATAACATTGGCATGTGTACATTAGGCCAACACAATAACACTGACATGTGTACAGTAGGCCAAAACAATAACGCTGGCATGTGTACAGAAGGCCAACACAATAACATTGGCATGTGTACAGAAGGCCAACACAATAACATTGGCATGTGTACAGAAGGCCAACACAATAACACTGGTGTGCTTTTATTAGGCCAAACCATAGGCAACCGGTCACTTATTAAGTTGCCTAAGTGTCATAAACCACAATAATTACCTACATCTACAGCATAGGGTGCACCTGAACAACATGGTTTATGGTCCAAAAACAACTTTATTGCTGGCTGTAAGTGCAAATGGTTGCATATGATTTGGCATAATGAACATAAGCTTGATCTTATGCAGATGCCGTTTGGTGATGTTAATGTTTATGTATGATCACATGCTTCCAGGTATATGTTAATTCATATCTTAACATTTTCTATCACAACATAAAAATGATGATTTTGTTGATGTCAAGATAACAAGTCTCATCTAGAGTTATAAACCTTATTTTGTGTCTGCAAAGTGATGGACATAAATAATATAAAAACAATATAATAATAATATAAATATAACATAATAATAACATAAATATAATACAAGAGCTGTCAGAGGACAGCATGCTGAACTGTTTTCGAAATACTTGTTGGTAAATCAAATGAAATCCATTTAAATTCTTGCCCTTCACATACAGTAAAAACAGTAAAAAATGATATATCTTGATAGTCTGATACCCCTGAATATGTTTAAGTCTAAAATTAATCCCATGCCTAGTTACTAATACACTATACATGCAAAACTTTAACCAAAAGATCCAAGTTAGAAAAGGGCCATAATTTGTATTATAATTCAAAGAGTTATCCACCTTGGATTTTCTGATACCCCTGAACACACTCA
>CM037777.1:98155512-98205512 GCA_021229015.1 Solen grandis
GATTTTTTAAATGCAATTTTTGAAAATCTTCTGTAAAACTGCAGGTCCTAGAGCTTAGATATTTGGCGTATTTAATTGTGTATTGGACCTCTACCAAGTTCAAATCATGACGCTGGGGTCAAACTGGCCGTGCCCCAGAGGTCACTTTTATTTTACATAGGCTCATATAGGAAAATCTAGAAAAATCTTCATGTCAGAAACCACAAGGCCTGGTGTTAAGATATTTGTTGGGTAACATTATCTAGTAGAGATCTACCAAGTTTGTTCAAATCTTAGCCAGGTGTCAAAATAGGCCCAGCCCCAATTACAAAAAGGAAATAAACTTTATAAAGGAAAGTCTAGAAAAATCATGTCAGAAACCACAAGGCTTGGTGTTTAGATATTTGGTGTGTAGCATTGTCTTGTAGACCTCTACTAAGTTTGTTCAAATCATGACCCTGGGTTCAAAGTTTGCACCGCCCCAGGGGTCACTTTATTTTACCTAGGCTTATATAAGTCAAAATTGGCCCTGTACCAGGGGTCACTTGATTTTACATAGGCTTATAAAGGAATATCTAGAAAAATTATGTCAGAAACCACAAGGCTTGGAGTTCAGATATTTGGTGTGTAGCATTGTGTAGTAGACATCTACCAAGTTTGTTCAAATCTTGGCCCTGGGGTCAAAATTGGCCCCATCCCAGGGTCACTTGATTTTACATAGGCTTATAAAGGAAAATCTAGAAAAATGTTCTTGTCAGAAACTACAAGGCCTGGAGTTTAGATATTTGGTGTGTAGCATTGTTAGCTCACCTGAGCACAACGTGCTCAAGGTGAGCTTTTGTGATCCCCTTCGTCCGGAGTCTTTTGTGCGTCGTGCGTCATCAACAGTTTGGCTTGTTAACACTCTAGAGGCCATACTTTTAGGCCAATCTTCATGAAACTTGGTCAGAATGTTTGTCTCCATAAAATCTTGGACAAGTTCGAATTTGGGTCAAGTGGGGTAAATAAGTAGATCACAAGGTCAAATCAACCTCTAAAGGCCACATTTTTGGCCAAATCTTCATGAAACTTGGTCAGTATGTTTGTTTCCATAAAATCTTGGACAAGTTTGAATTTGGGTCATGTGGTGTCAAAAAGTAGGTCACAAGGTCAAATCTTATAAAACCCTTATTAACACTAGAGGCCACATGTTTGGCCCAATCTTCATGAAACTTGGTCAGAATGTTTCTCTCCATAAAATCTTGGACAAGTTTGAATTTGGGTCATATGGGGTCAAAAAGTGCAATTTTGGCCCAATCTTCATGACACTTGGTCAGAATGTTTGTTTCCATAAAATCTTAGACAAATTTAAATTTGGGTCATGTGGGGTCAAAAAGTAGGTCATGATGTCAAGTCTTAGAAAATTCTTGTTAACACTTTAGAGGCCACATTTTTCACCCTATCTTCATGAAACTTGGTCAGAATGTTTGTTTCCATAAAATCTTGGACAAGTTCGAATTTGGGTCATGTGGGGTCAAAAGAGGTATGAGGCAAATCTTAGAAAACTTGTAACACTAAGGCCACATTTTTCCCATCTCATGAAATTTGTTCAGATGTTTGTTTCCATAAATCTTGGACAAGTTTGAATTTGGGTCATGTGGGGTCAAGAAGTAGGTAATGAGGTCAAATCTTAGAAAAATCTTGTTAACACTCTAGAGGCCACATTTTTGGCCCAATCCTCATGAAATTTGTTCAGAGTGTTTGTTTCCATAAAGTCTTGGACAAGTTTGAATTTGGGTCATGTGGGGTCAAGAATATATGAGGTCAAATCTTAGAAAAACTTAACACTCTAGAGGCCACATTTTTGGCCCAATTTCATAAAACTGGTCAGAATGTTTGTTTCCATAAAATCTTGGACAAGTTTGAATTTGGGTCATGTGGGGTCAAAAAGTAGGACATGAGGTCAAATCTTAGAAAAACCTTGTTAACACTCGATAGATTTCCATAAAAAAAAGGGTCATGGGGGAAAAAAAAAAACCTACATATGTTGCTCATTTATAATCAGGTGAGCGATTCAGGGCCATCATGGCCCTCTTGTCTTGTAGACCTCTACTGATTTTGTTCAAATCATGACCCTGGGTTCAAAATTTGCACTGCCCCAGGGGTCACTTTATTTTACCTAGGCTTATATAGGAAAATCTAGAAAAAAGAAATAAAAGGCCAATTAGATATAGGGTAATTGTCTAGTGGACCTCTACCAAGTTTTTGGCCCGGGAAAATTGCCCTGTCCCAGGGGTCACTTTATTTTACATAGGCTTTTAAAGGAAACTCTAGAAAAATCTTCTTGTCAGAAACCACAAGGCCTGGAGTTTAGATGTTTGGTGTGTAGGAAAAGACAGGCTGCTCCTAGGCAAATGCATCGACTGATTATGTCATACTGTGATATAAAAGAAAGAAAACTAGTACCAATAGAATAATTGAGTTTTTCCATAATGTATGTCAGTAGTATAGGTATTGAGCGTCCCTGGCTCACCCCCCCCCCCCTCCTCCAAAACCAGGGACGCTCAATACCTATACTACTAATTAGTTAAAAAAATTAAAAAAATCACACTAATGTAAAATTTAAAATAACACATGTGTAAATTTTTAAGAAAAAACAACAATGAAAAATTGGTGTTTTTTTCTTAAACCCTTGTTTTACATTTATATAAAAATCCTCACTCTGAATATGGAGGAGGAGGGTTTTCTAACGTATTATAAAAATTCAATATTATACAGTTTTTATATTTTTGGATATTATCTCCATTGCCTCTTTTCTCCCCTGTTCTATTAATTTTTGCCTTTCTTCTTTTGAATAGTTTTTTGGAACCGCAGAGTTTTTTGTTAAAGCTCATTATATTTTTCTAATTCATCTAATATAAGTTTAAATTCTTGTTCAGATATCTCTCCATCTGTTAAAGCTTTAGAGATTAAATTTTTTATACTATTTTTTTTTTTAACCCCAAGGCAATAATTTAAAGGAAAACGGAAAACCAAAATTCCAAAAATTAAACTGTGTCTACTCCATCTGTTATATTTATTCCTCTTTTATATTTTTTATATAATGCTTTACGAGTATCTCTCTCATTAATTAATGTTTTT
This sequence comes from Solen grandis, assembly GCA_021229015.1. Taxonomy (NCBI): domain Eukaryota; kingdom Metazoa; phylum Mollusca; class Bivalvia; order Adapedonta; family Solenidae; genus Solen; species Solen grandis. The sequence continues at coordinate 98,158,612 of CM037777.1, forward strand.
TCAATCTCTGAGATTTTTTGTAATCTATAATTTTGACTTGGTTCCTGGAGTTCGCTACGGCTGGAACTTCGTTCCACTTCCGGCTGCTCTGCATTATGGATAGTTCCATAGTCCGGTTGTGAATCTAGTATTTCACTATTTAAATCAGGGTATAAATTTGGGGCCGTTGGTTGCTTCATTTTTATATATATTATTTGAATTCAAACAATAACGAGGCAACAGTATTAACTACAGTTGTATTATCTATCAGACTAACAAAATTAATAACACTTCCAGCCTCAACTAAAAAAGGGCGTTCAAAATTATCATGTTTTGCTGTTGTTGTTTGTAAAGTAATATCACACCCACTTAAACGCTCTCCATCAACCAACACACCAACTCGCACTTCACCACTTGCCCTTTTACTCGACAGACCAATACCAGTAATATAACCACGCCTTATCACAACATAACCAACATCTTTTTCTCTACCGGCATTTCCAAATGAAAACACCTTACTTTTAAATAAAGCACCTTTTATTTCAGCACTTATTGTAATGTTTTTTAAGGATTCCTCTATTCTTTTTACCACAAGGTCTAATTTTGTTAAAGTGTCAAGTAATTCTCTATCTAAATTTGACTTTAAATTATTAAATAATTTACTTTCTAAATTTGAGTTTAAATTAAAAAATAATTCTATTATCTAGTATATACTTTTTAGAACCGAATATATTCATTTTTATTGATAAAAAATGAATTTTATATAATTTATATGATCTCTAAAACACAACTCATTGGTAATCCATGATTATCTATTTTTTGTCCTTTTTCATCACGAACACTTATATTTAATTCAGAAATATTTCCTATAGTTAATTTTTTATACTCTGGATTACTAAAGTTTATATTAACAATATCTCCAAATTGATTACTCTCAACAGGAATAACACCAAGAATATTACTAGGTCACCATCAAAGAAATTATAAGTATTATTTATTTGTTCAAGGTAAACATATAATTGTTTATAAGGAACTAAATCTATTGATTGTTCACCATGGCATGGGAGGTTAAGAAGAGGTGAATTTTCCAAATAATGACTCTCTTTAAATCCTAACATTTTTCTTAATTCTTTGGTTATTATTAATCCATAGGTTATATCACTAACTGAACTTATTGTTGGGTATTCTTCTGCTTTTAAACAAGCAATACCATTTTTTTCATCAACAGTTAATGTTATTCTGTTGTCAAAATTTTTAAATACATCAACTATTTGTTGAAAATTATAAAAACCATCTGAAATTATTTTTTTGGGTGGTGGGGATTTACGAATGTTAGTATCAATCCATTGTCCAATTAAATTATACCAACCCATAGTATAAGTAAAACCTCTCAATCCAATTTTCTTATCTCCATGTTTATTATCTATATATTGTTGTAGGTTTATAGGTTCATTAATATTAGAAATTATATGATTCATTTTTATTGATAAAAAATAAATTTTATATAATTTATATGATTTCTAAAACACAACTCATTGGTAATCCATGATTATTTATTTTTTTCCCCCATTCATCACAAACACTTATAGTTAATTCAGAAATATTTCCTATAGTTAATTTTTTATACTCTGAATTATCAAAAATAAATTAACAATATCTCCAAATGATTTATTTTCAACAGGAAAATTTTGGCCTTAAAATTAATTTTTTCTCTTTCTATTTTTCTTCTTTCTATTCTTTCTCTTTCTCTTTCTCTTATTCTTTTCTCTTTCTCTTTCAAACTCTTTTAATATTTCTCTTTCTCTTTCTCTTTCCATTCTTTCTCTTTCTATTCTTTCTCTTTCTCTTTCCATTCTTTCTCTTTCTATTCTATTCTTTCTCTTTCCCTCTTTCACTTTCTAACTCTCTATTCTTTCTCTTTCTCTTTCAACTCTTCTATTTCTCTTTTTTCTCTTTCAACTCTTCTATATTTCTCTCTTTCTTTCTCTTTCCATTACTCTTCTTTATCTTTCTCTTTCTCTTTCTCTTTCATTCTTTCTCTTTCTCTTTCCATTCTTTCTTTCTCTTCTATTCTTTCTATTTCTCTTTCAAACTCTTCCATTCTTTCTATTTCTCTTTCAAACTCTTCTACTCTTTCTGTTTCTCTTTCTAACTCTTCCATTATTTCTATTTCTCTTTCTCTTACAAACTCTTCTATTCTTGCTCTTTCTAACTCTTCCATTATTTCTCTTTCTCTTTCTCTTACAAACTCTTCTATTCTTTCTATTCTTTCTAACCCTTCCATTCTTTCTATTTTTTCTAACTCTTCTATTCTTTCTCTTTCTCTTTCTAACTCTTCCATTCTTTCTCTTTTTAACTTTTCATTACTATATTCTATAAATTTCCTTTTTTCCTTGTTAGTAAATTTTTTAAATTTTTTTTTTAAATTATTTTTATATTTTTATATTTCCTTATATATAATTAAAACTTTTTAATCTAATTTTCTTATCTCCATGTTTATTATCTATATATTGTTGTAGGTTTATAGGTTTATCAATATTGGAAATTATATGATACATTTTTTACTGATAAAAAATGATTCCAAAAGAATTTAAATATAATAGTGATATTTCATATAACCCACATGTTAAATATACTAAAAAGAATATTAATCTTACAAAACAAACAATTTATATTAACCAAAATAATAGTTTTTTAGTAACATTTCCTGATTTATTTCAAAACTATCAAAACCCTACATTACACAGTAATGAACCTTGGAATACATGGAAGCATTCTTCATTTGATTGGTGGCAATGTCAATTAAATTTTGCGGTTTGGTGTGCTACTTCTGGTTGTGGAGTAAGTTATCAAGATCATATGCAAAACACTACTCTATTAACTAAAACAGTATATACATTTCATGTTTATTATTGTATTACCCGTATTTTAAAAGAACTTGAAACACCTTTACCAACAGATAAGACATTTTGTTATTATAAAAATCCTTATAACAAAGCTGTATATAATAAGATATGTGATGAATTTAATGTTTCACAAAATACAGATTGGAGACAAAAATTAGAAAGTAGCTCTAAATGTCAGGGTCTTGGACAATGGTCACAATACTTTAAACCATCTGGAAAAGAAAGACAAGAACGTAAAAGTGAGGGTCCATTCCTTAGTCCAAACGATAGTATATCACATACAGTAGATATAAGCAAAGCATGGACAATGTTTATATTAGATAAATCAGAAGGTTTTACAAAAGCGGGTGTTGAAAGAATTAATGAAAGTATTAGAACGTTTGTATGGGCTCTATTAGGAGCGCAAGCTCTAACAAAAACAGACATATTAAAAATAGGTACAGGATTTGATTCTCAAAAACAATTTTTAGTAAATGTTCAAGCTGTAGTTGACAGTCCAATTGATATACCTACTCAAATAAAAAATTATGAAAGTGTATTAAAAAATGCAAGAAGTAAAGTTGATTATGTTTATGGTATTGGGTTATATATGTCTCCTAGTGATATGGAATTACAAATTGACACTATTGTAGGATATAATAATAAAATTGTAATTGCAACAGAAATTCAAACACTTGGTTCTAATAGTGATGTAAATGTTTCTCATGTTGAACCTACTACTACACAACCCATAGATATACATGGTACACCAACAAAAAAATCTTTACCAGAACCTACGGACGAAGTCCGGACTAGTGAACCAATTGTTTCCCAGCTGGACTATGGAACAGCTGCGGAGCACTCTGTCCGTAGAAAACCTAGTGAACCAATAAAACCTAGTTATCTCATTGAAACAACGGATGAACATGAAGATGATAAAATATCTATTATAATAGGAAGTATTACAGCAGGACTTTTAGCTTTATTTATTTACGAGTATGTTCTCTAACGGGTAACAGCTGTATATATCATTCCTATAACTAAAATTAATAAAGCCCATAAATTATTTCCAAACCATGCAACAACATTTCCTGTTGCTTTTAATAACCATCCTACAATAGCTCCAATAATCCCTGGTAATGCTTCTACCGCTTTACCTGCAAGTTTTGCTAATAGTTTAGCAATATTTGATAATTGTTTTTTTATCCAATCTCTTACATTTCCTCCTTTCCCAGGAGGTTTAGGTGTTACAGTTCCACCACCACCAGGAATAAAAGTCTCAACAATAACACCAATAATCATTCCAAAAGCAGTTAAAATACTAACAATTGTAATCCCTTGTTCTCTAAATAAAGTTTTTATTTTCATTTAATACTTTATGTATTGTCTCTTTTATTCTATTTATTTGAGTTCTTAATTTATCTCTTAGGATTCAATTACTTCTATTCTTCCACTTCTCTCTATCTCCAAATCTATTATTCTTTTAGTGATTATTTCTATTTCATATTCATCATTATCTTCCTTAGCTCTTTCTAATTTATTTTTTTCATATGCTATTTTTTTGTTTGTTTCAGAAAGTTTAGCCAAGTTATCTTCAAGCGCTTCTTTTACAGTAGTCATTGCTTTAAGGACCCCATCAATATCTCTTTTAGTTGTAAATGTTTGTGTTCCTTGATCTACACCAGTATAAACTTCTTTTACCATAGTTTCTTCAGAAAAAGATGTTTCCATTACAGTTTCAACAGTATTCACTGCAATTTCAGCTGCTCTAGGTAAATCATTCATTTCTATATTATCAACATTTGGAATGTTTTTTTCTGCATTTTGTAATTTTTCTTTGGCTTCTGATGATCCTACTTTATAATTAGGTAAATTCAAAAAGTTTCTAATTCCATCTCTTCCAATTTCTCTCTCTAAAGTTTCCAAAGTTTTAAAACCAACACCACGTTTTTTATTAATTATAACATCATCTTTACCTGGAATTTTTAAATATAGTTTTTTATCTATAACTTCAAAGTTTGTAATATTAATATATTCTGATTCTTCTTTTATAGATTTATAAAATTTATCAACCATATCTTTTCTCTCTTCTATTTTCAATGATGTTCGTTTAGGAACAAGAGGTCTACGTAAATCTAACCAACGTCTATTAATAGTTTCATCTGAATACCCATCATCTAAAAGAGGAGTTTCCTCATCATCATTATAATCATTTTCATTATAATCATCTTCATCAAACACAGGATTTTCAAGATCATATCCTCCTTCTGCCATTTTAATACGGACAAAGTTCCATTTTTCCCTCTAAAAAATGTCGGCTTACGGAGAAAAACTAAACCCATACAGAAGAATAAGAGAACCTAGAGGTATTAAAGGTATTCGTCAAAGTGTTGTAATAAGCAATAATCCTTCAACTATTGATCAAAATCAACAATTGTTAGTAAGATTTCCTAATCTAAGTGGTAATGATGTTATTGTTCCTGGAACAACAAGATTAGCATTTGAAATTGAAATCAAAAGTGATAGTGATGCAAATGCAACAATATATCCAAACATAGGAAGATCAATAATTAATAAAACTGAAATACGAATATCAGGAAATGAAGTTATGACAATTGATGATAGTGATATATTTCATTGTTATATCGATTTATGGAAGTCTCCTACAGAACGTGAAAATATGGCGTACCAAGGAATTGGTAAAATAAACATGTTAAGACATAGGGTTGGATCTGGTAATGCTTCTTCAGATAAACAAGATGAAGCCATTGCAAAAGCTTATAAAAATAGATTTTGTATTCCTCTAGATTTTGAATTATTAGAATCACATATGCCTTTTTATCAAGCTGGTCTAGGAGATAGACTTGAATATGAACTTACATTTAATGATTATAATAAAGTAGTTAAATCTAGTGATAATAATGCTTCTTATGTTATTAAGAATATTTGTTTAGAATTTGAAAGTGTTTCTGATGTTGATTTAGCTAGAATAATTAGAAATAGATTTAGTGTTAAGATGGTTATTTTATATGATAGAATACTTAGACATAGGAAAAAACAAAAAATAATTAAATGTTTAAATAAATCTAATTATTTGAAGATCCGGATAGAACATCAACAGAACATTATTTTAATCCTGAAATAACAAAAGTAGAAATAACAATAGAAGGAGTACCAAATCAACTATACAGTCAAGGAATGAGAGCTTATCAACAGTGGGATGAGATAAATAAATTCTTTGCTTTGAATTCAAAAGAGGATAAAGAAATTAGTAAAATGATAAAAAAATTAAATTTTACCTATACAACATTAGAAAAATATCTAACAACCAATTATGCATTATGGTTAGATTTACGTTCAACGGATGATAACTCTCTACATGGTTCAGGGAGAAGAATTGAAAATGCATCAGAAGGTATAACTATACAAATAACAAAAGACGCAGGATCGGATGAGCCAATAAATGTTTATCTATTTGTTATACAAGATGCACAAATTAATTTTGATGAGGGTAGATTTAAAGGAATTGTGTATTAGTGTTTCACAGCTGTTCCATAGTGTTCCATAGTGCTCCGCAGCTGGACTTTGTCCATAGTGTTCCATAGTGAAGTATATAAATTACTAAATAATTACTAAATAATTACTATATATACCTTAAATAATTATTAAATAATTACTAAGTATTACTAAATAATAAATTAGAAAAATGGAACTACGAAACGGCTGTATAACACTACCTAAATATCGACACTGTGCAATTATTTGTGGACAAACAGGATGTGGAAAAACAGAATTTGTTTTAGATCTTTTAGAAAAAGAATATAGGGGTGTATTTACTTATATTATTATATTATGTCCAACTATTCAATGGAATAAAGCATATAAAAATAGAGAATGGATCTCTGATGTTAAAAACCCTAAAACAAAGAATTTAATAATTGTTAATCCTATTAGTAATGGAGAAGAAAAACTACAAGAACTATTAAGAATATTTTTTAATAAATATGCAGGATATCCTACTCTATATATTATAGATGATTGTAGTGCAACTAAACAATTAACAAAGAAAAGAGATATGCTTTCTGAATTGGCTTTTTCAGGAAGACATGCTGAACAAAGTGTATGGGTTATTTCACAAAGATACAATTCAGTTTTAAAAGATCTTAGGGAACAAACAAAATGGTTATGTATTTTTTATACAAAAGATAGGGATAGTTTTGAAAACTGTCTAAGAGAAAATGATGTTATCCCTACATTAGAAGAAAGAGAAAGAATTAAAGAAGAATTGAAAAAAAAGAAACATAGTAAATTAATTTTAAAAACTGATCAACCTACAAATTATTTTGTCTGTGGATAAAATCCGTATTAAAATGGAGATTTTATTTATAAGCTGGACTTTGTCCATATTAAATTTTTTTACTAATATATGTACTTTAAGTTTAATAGGTTATCTCACTTATAATTATAGAAAATTAATTTTACTTAGTAAAAAAATCTATTTTAAATTTAATAAAATGAATGCCGAAGAAATACTAGAAACACCAAATCAGAATAATGCTACGGAACGTATACATAATGAAAATGAAAAAGAGAAAGACTTTTAGCTCTTGTTTCTGGAGGAATGAGTAAACAATATTTAGGGAAAGAAATCTCAGTTTTAGATATTGAAAAATTACCAGATGAAGAAATTAATAAATTATATATTCGATATGAAGCTAAATTAGGAGCAAGTATGACAAAAACTTTAGGGAATTCTTAATTTATATGTTATGGGAGTGTCTAAATATTTTAAAGTTAAAAATCAACCTAAATTAATAGAAGATTTAAATGAAGATCCTTTTTTAAATAATGCTTTAAATTCTTTATGTTGTGAATTGTATCATAAATATGGAATGTTTCTTGCTCCTTTTACAACAGTATTAACAACAATAGAAAATATTGATTTTGGACAAGGGAACAGCTACGAACGCGCGGGACAACTCTGCACAAAGTGTTACGGATGAAATCTGGCTGCATAACACTACACAGTCAGACTTTGTCCATAGTCCAGTTGTGGAAAAGGAAGAACAACCTTATGGAACAGCTGTAAAACATGTTAGTGAAAATCAACAACCAGAACTTTGTACCATTAAAAATGAGTGAAGTACAAAATCCAGATCCTGTTAAAAAAAGTAAAAACCCAAAAAGAGTTGAAGCAGGTAAAAGAATTGCAGAAGCAAAAAAAATAAAAGCTGAATTAAAAAGAAAAGAAATGGAAGAAATGAAGAAAGAAAACATTCAATTAAAATCTATTACAAAAGAGGACGGACAAAGTCCGGCTACGGAACGGCTGTATAACACTGTTAAACACAATAATGAAGTTAAAGAAGTTCAACATAGTGTTCCGCAATGCTCCGCAGCTGGACAAAGTCCACAACCAGATTTCATCCATGTAAATATATACAAAAATTATATACCTTTATGTCTAATTGGAGTTGTTGGATTGGGATTATATATGTATAATTATAAACAAGTAAACCCCATGCAGAAAGAAATTAAACCACAAGAAAAAGTTGAACCACAAGAAAAAGTTGAATATGACCCATTTAATCTTTAATGTTTCACAAATTTGTTTTCTAAAAAATGGCGGATGAAAAACAAATTGTTAATACAGCTTATCATGGAGTATTGATTTCTGCTTTTACAGTGGGTTATTCAGAATTAATTAGAAAACTTTTTAGAACAAATACAACCAAACTACAAATGGATTTTAAAGATATTTCAATGTTAACTCTTGATATTATATTATCTATTTATACAAAAGAATTCTTAGTTAAGCAAGGTATTATTTCTGATAATATTATGAAGTAATGTTTCACAGCTGGAACTTATTCCATATAAAATGGCAAGTGCAATAGCGATGATGATTGGTGGAGCGGCATTGAATGCTGCTGCATTTGGAGGTGGTAATTATTTATTTTCTCTTATTGATAAGAATAAAAGTAATGAAGAGAAAAAAAGACATGATAGAGCGATGGAAGAATATCAAGCTTCACATAATAAATGGAGTGAAGAAAGAACACAAAGATTAGATTTTTTAAATGAACAAACGAAAAAGGAAGATCATGCTGTAAAAACCTTTGAAGATGTTGATGAAGCAATGAAAGAATATTACTATATCACAGGTAAACAATTAGAACCTTTACCTAAAGAACCTACATTAAGTGATTTTTATACTCCTTCTGAAGATCAAAAAAATAAAGAGATTGTATTTATTATTGGTGGAATGTCATTAACTGGATTTGTTGCATGGAAGCTATATAAATGGTAAAGTATCTATTCCATTGTCACATATATATCTTTTATCATCAAATGGAGACATACTTATTTTATTTACTTCATTAATATACATTTCATGTTTATCAGAATTTAATGTATACATCTTATTTATTTGTTGTGTTTCATTAAATAAACAATTTTTATAATCATCAAACTTTATATCTTTTTATTATTCAATATTTTTTTTTAATTCATCTTTAAATTTTCCAATTACTTTTTTATTTTTTTGTGAATGAAGTGGATGATCTTTAGGATAGTCCGAAGTATCTAATTTCATCTTTTATTTTTTCTAAATCTTTATAAACATCTTTTGTTATTATTGATAAAAGATAGAATCCGTATCTGAAGCAACTAGTTCTTTTTTCCCTTTTTAAAACATATAATAAAATTATACATTAATAATTTAGAATAATCTAAAATTGCTTGTCCTAAATAAATAGGTTTATTAAATGTAACAGAAGTAACATTATTTACAATTGCAACAAGATTATCATTGAATATAACTGAATCTTTAAAATTAGGTTGATTTAGTTCTTTGTTCAGTGTTAAAATTAATATATTTCTTTAACCAATCTGATTCTTCAAATGAAATTGTTCTATAAACTTTTGTAACTTTCATTCCTAATTTTATATACTCTTTTAAAATTGAGTGATGTATAATATATTTCTTTTTACATTCATCTGTATACTCTAAATCACATTCAATTATACAACCTCTACCCTTTGGAATATCTTTATAGTAATTAGGATCTTCTTCCCATTTAAAATCTTTGGTTGGAAGAGGTTGAGACATTGCCCATCCATAAAGATTATTCGCATCTAAATATAATAAAAAATTTTCTTCAAAGAATTCATTTAAATCTCCTCCATTCTTTAATATTTCTAAAGCTTTATTTTTTTCATTTTCATCTATAATTCTATTTCCATTACCATGATAGTTAGGAGTATATTTATTATAAGCTTTTACATGTCTAGGACCTAATACTCCTGAAAATCCTCCTCTTATTCCTTTCTCAAACATTTGCAGCATATCTATATCAGTTAATAATTCTAATTCTACCCCTGTATATTTTAAACCACATTGCCATGTTAATCCTGGAGCAGAATAACAATAACAAGGGTCTATATTGTGATGTTTTAAGAAAAAACTTCTAAATTTTTCAAACGCATCAGCTAAGATTAAAACATCTGTCTTTAAATATAATTCATGATAATCTTTTAAAGATTTACATTTATAATGAGAGAAAACTTTTTGAGCATGTTGATATTCTTTACCTGTAATTGTTGTTTGAATTAATGTAGAATAAAATTCTTTAATATCTGGTAATTGTGTTTCATTTAATTTTTCTATGGAATCTACATATTCATATGGATAAAATCCTTTTTGTTTTAGTAGTGAAATATCTCCATTAAACTCTTTTTCTAAAATAGAAATTTCTATTGATTTAGCTATATCTGATAACCCTTTACTCATAAATCTATAAGAATCTAAGAATCTTAATTTTTTATAATATGATCCATAATCTATAGAAATATATTCTTCTAATTTTTGAAATTTAAGTTCTTCAATTAGAAAATGGAAATCATAATTAGAACCATTATGAAAAAATACAGGTATTAACTTTGTTACTTTACCTTCTTTAGTATTACATTGACATGCTGCTCCTCTATATTTCCCGAAAGATGATTATGTTCTCTTACTTTATAATTATCATCATTAAAACCTTTTTCACAAATATAACATTCAGTTGCTTCTTGAAATTCTTCTTCTTCATACTTATTTAATATTGGTTTTTTCTGTTCATTAAGATAGATCTTATAATTTATTTCTTAAATTTTATTTTATCATTTCCAACATAAGAAAAGTATTGTGATTTATATATATTTGGATAATAATATTTATTTTAATAATATTTTAATATGTTATTTATTTTTGAAATGGTAATTTTTAAATTTAAGAATATTTTTTCCTGGTTCAGGCATTATAGATTTATTTAACAATTTTATTTTATCATATTTTCTTTGTTCCAGCTGTGAAACACTGTTTGAAACATAAACTGGATATAAAGATTGTTTATTAGATTGATCTTCTAATGCAAAAACATTTATAGATATATTATTTTGTCTCTCTACTTTTGGAATATCTTTTATTTTAACTGGATATTCAATCCCATCCATATTAAGTTTATTTTCATATGTTTATATTTTGTCACTCTTTCTTTGTTATCATCTGCAGGGAATAACTTTGATAGTATTGCCCAGAGAAAACATTTGTTATCATTTTTATTTTTAACATTAATAATATTATTTGATTTAAATTGAAGAGGTATATAAGATGAAGCTTTCTGATAATCATATTTATATTGTTTTACTTCTACACTTTTAATATTTCTAAAAACAAAACCAGATCCTCTTTCTTGAAATTTATCTACCCAAGCTTCAAATTTATCTCTCAAACTATTATAGAATTCTTTTATATTATTTTGTGTTTGAATAACTTGAACAGGGTGAGAGTAATGACTTTCTATTATATCAGTAACTAAAGGGGTTAAAAATTCACTTGTTATTATTATTTTTATTTAAAAAAAATAACTATTCTTTTTCTTAATAACTTAATATATTTAATTATATTTTCTTCATCTATATCATCAATAATAGTTTTTTTTAAACAATAAACTCTTGATACGCTTTTTTATACTTTTCTTTGTTGTTTTGATAATGTTTTTGTTGATTAGGCTTAAGACATTGTTTACATGCAGATTTAATACCAAATCTTCTTCCTGTTTGTTTGTAATATTCACTTAGTAGTTTGTATTCTTTACATTTTGTACAAACTTTTCGATCTGCCATTTTTTAAGAAAACAATTTTAAGCTATTTAAAAATGGATCCCAAAACCAAAATGATTAGGCTTAAGGTAAATGTTCTGAGTGTGGATCTAAGAAAAATAGATTTATAGGAACAAAAGGGGATAAATTAGCAGATGAATTACATCATAGAGTTATAAAGAAATTTCCTAAAAGACGTGTTTTTGTTGATTCAATAGATAAAATATGGGCTGTTGATTTGGTAGATATGCAACAATATTCAAAACAAAATAAACACTATAAATATTTATTGGCAGTTATAGATGTTTTTAGTAAATATGGTTGGTTAATTCCATTGAAAAATAAAACAGGAATAACAGTAAGTGAAGCATTTAAAACATTATTTGAAGAAAGAAAACCAATTTTTATTTGGTCAGATAAAGGATCTGAATTTTATAATCGACAAGTAAAAGAATTATTAAATGATAATAACATAAAATTATATTCAACTGAGAATGAAGAAAAATCTAGTGTAGTAGAACGTTGGATAGGAACTATGAAACAACATATGTTTAAATATTTTACTGCTCATGAAACTACTAAATATTATGATGTATTAGATCAATTAGTTAAAGATTATAATAATACAATTCATTCTTCAATTAAAATGACACCTGTTGAAGCAAGTAAATCAGAAAATACATTAACAGTGTATGAAAATTTATATCCAGAAGAAGAAAATAAAATTAAGAAACCTAAATTCAAAGTTGGAGATAGAGTAAGAATAACAAAAAAGAAAGGTAAATTTGAAAAGGGTTATACTACTCGTTGGACTAGAGAAATATTTTAATTGAACAAGTTTTAAATACAAATCCTGTTAAAAAAAATTTAAAAGATGAAGACATTATAGGTAGTTTTTATGAACAAGAATTACAGATAACTGAGTTCTAGATAATATCCAAAAATATAAAAACTGTATAATATTGAATTTTTATAATACGTTAGAAAACCCTCCTCCTCCATATTCAGAGTGAGGATTTTTATATAAATGTAAAAAAGGGGTTTAAGAAAAAAACACCAATTTTTCATTGTTGTTTTTTCTTAAAAATTTACACATGTGTTATTTTAAATTTTACATTAGTGTGATTTTTTTGATTTTTTTTAACTAATTAGTAGTATAGGTATTGAGCGCCCCTGGTTTTGGAGGAGTGGGGGGGGGGGGGGGGGGTGTGAGCCAGGGGCGCTCAATACCTATACTACTTATGTCTGGAATTATGTCATCAGTTATTTGAGGATAAAATATTGTCCGTCCTGGCTCTATGTTTTCAAAAAATACATATGTACAATCTCAGACGACTTAAACTCAAATGTCTTACTCAGTTGACGGTTAAGGCTGAATTTGAGTTAAAGTACTTTTAAGTACAATTTCTATACTTTGAGAACACGGGATCAATCCATCAGTCTGTTCAACACACTTGTGTACAAATCTCTGGAACCCATCATCTTATTTCTATGAAACTTTGTACAGTGACAACTGCTGTGAGTTGATACACAGAAAGAAGGATTCAGTCATGTGACTTGACAAGTTTTGACAATTTTGCAGTTTACTTGTATCCTTTTGTGCCAGGAAACTGGATGACAGTTCCCAGAGGGTGATACAGGTTGCCCGGTACAGTTCGGCTTATAAAGTTATGCGGTCCAAGTTAGAGACTTTCATCAGGGAAGAGCTTCAGGTGTGTGTTTCAATTTACAATTAAGTGATTAATCTTAATAATCAAAAATAATGATTTTAACATGAAAATAAAACCCATCTGATCTATGTGAGGCGGGGACTAAACTGGAATCCTGCATGTAGTGTTCTGTTTAACTTGAATAGTTTGTGGTACTCCAGTGAGATTTAGAGCTGATATTCACTATAACAAAAGATCGCTTTTGGTTGCATTTGGAATGGCTGGTATCTGTATCACAATTTTTTAATAAGAAGTCTGTGATAAATACCCATATGTAAGAGGATGATTTAAACTGGGATGAATTTGACTATATAGGTATATTTTGGAATTATAAGTACTTAACAGTGAAAGAAGTATTAAAACCTGACAAAGAACACTGTCCAGGACAATGAAAGCTCAGTAAAAGGGAATAGTTTATGTTAAAAATGTGTGTTACAGGATGATGACATGCATGTGAAGATGGAAGGTGTACAGGTTACCATGGAAACCATTACTAGCTGTATATCCAGGCTGGTTACCGGGAACAACAGGTATGGGGGACACAATTGGCATATGCAACTGAGACTTTCTTTTGAGAACAAATTAAACCAAAATGACGAAATGAGCTATTCATATAAAAAATTATTTCAAGTCAAATATCATTATCTCTTTTTATCTTAAGTTATAATCTCTACACGCAAAACGGTTTTAAATTCTGCCTGAACAGAGGTCTTAAAATAGTTATATAAAAATTACAGAGTTCTGTTTAGCAAAGATATACAATGAGTTGTTTGAATAAGTATATATTTTTCAAATACCACTTTTCTATTTCAAGTTCTTAATTTTTAAAATCATTAAGGGATTAACAATGGTGAATTTTCTTCATTGAGTAAGTACCACGTCATCAGTCGAATGGAAAAGGTTGTCAAGGGTCGGGATCGTTGTCAGGGAAAGTTCAGGTTGATGGTCTGAAGGGACTGCATCAAGCATATGACTTGAAAAGTTCTCCCATTTCTTGTTAATGTAAAGAGCATTATGAAAGAATAGGAATTGGTGGCATGTACATGTTAGACTGTCAGAGTGAGTAAGTGATCTTAGTTATGATACATAAATAGACTGTGTATCAATTCTTATTCTTATGTATGTATGATACATAAATAGACTGTTTCAATTCTTATTATACCCCCGAAACGAAGTTTGGGGGGGTATATAGGAGTCACCCGGTGGTCGGTCGGTCCAGCGGTCCATTGCATTTTCCTGGTCCGGAGCATAACTTGAAAACCACAAGTTGGAATTCAATATAACTTCATGCAATGATCAAGCACATGGAGAGGAAGTGCAGTGCACAAGAACCATAACTCCATCTTGACTTATTACAGAGTTATTGCCCTTTGTTACTTTTCCTTGTCCGGAGCATAACTTGAAAAGTACAAGTTGGATTTCAAAACAATTTCATACAATGGTCAACCACAATGAGAGGAAGTGCAGTGCACAAGAACCATAACTCTATCTATAGGAATTACAGAAATTTTGCCCTTTGTTACTTTTCCTTGTCCGGAGTATAACTTGTAAACTACTGGTTGGATTTCAAAACAATTTCATACAATGGTCAACCACAATATGAGGAAGTGCAGTGCACAAGAACCATAACTCTATCTATAGGAATTACAGAGCTTTTGCCCTAAGTTACTTTTCCTTGTCCAGAGTATAACTTGTAAGCTACTGGTTGGATTTCAAAACAATTTCATACAGTGCACAAGAACCATAACTCTATCTAGAGTAATTACAGAGTTATTTCCCTTTGTTACTTTTCCTTGTCCATAGCATAACTTGAAAAGAACTGGTTGGAATTCAAAACAATTTTATACAATTGTCAACCACAATAAAAGGAAGTGCAGTGCACAAGAACCATAACTCTATCTATTGTAATTACAGAGTTATTGCCCTTTGTTACTTTTCCTTGTCCAGCTTAACTTAAAAACTGGTTGGATTCAAAACAATTTATACAATGGTCAACACAATAAAGGAAGTGCAATGCACAAGAACCATAACTCTATCTGTAGTATGTATAGAGTTATTGCCCTTGCACTTACATACAATAGTCAAGCGCAATAAGAGGAAGTGAAGTAATCCTAATAACTTCATCATTTCTAAAGCAGTATTGCGGGGGTATTAATCACAAATGTGTATCTTCTTATTCTTATATATGTATGATACATAGACTGTTTCAATTCTTATTCTTGTAAATGTATGATACATAAATTGACTGTGTGTATCAGTTTTTATTCTGTAATGTTGAATTTGTTGTCTCGTTGCTGATTTTCAACTCTGTGTACACAAGTTAAACAGTAATGCTAGTTTCATTTTATCGGTAATGGTTAGTTTCAGCTGGAGATGATGTAATCTATAAACAGCTTTTAAGGTAATCCATCCATCATTGAATTGTGATCATGGTCATCCAAGTGATTGTGTGAATTTTATAGTACATGCAAGCCTTTATTGACTGAGCAAAAGAGCCTTAACATACCGAGCCAATGGATACATGCATCTGCACTGATGCACTGCTGATATTTAAGCATTTAAAAGACCATGATTATAATGTAATGATGGGTGGATTACCTTAATATTAGGCCATTGGAACCAATTAAAAGAAATTAATTCTTTAATTGCATGATCATAAATGTTCTAATGTATGTAACCTCAATTTTCAGGTGTTTAAAGACATTTGAGACAATGTCGGCCTGGTTGAAGACTGGTTTCTGTGGAGATATTGGTGGTTTTATATTCCGTCTGCTGCAAAAGTTGTCTGCATCTGACGTGGAACCAGCAGATGTAAACAGGAGCGTGGTGTCAGCTGTAAGGTGTGTCGGGGCCATGGTGTCTGTCCAAGGTGAATATCATTATCATCATCATCATCATCATCATCTTCTATATCTTCATCACCATATGATTATTGTTTCAGCTTTTGTTTCAGGCAAAGGACAGGATATTGATTCCCGAATTCTTTTTCAATCTTTGTTTTTCATCATATAAGAAATGGTCATAGGGGATATATTCATTGATGAACCCACTGTCCGCAATGGCTGAGTGGTTAGAACGATAGCCTAGAGAGCGTGATGTCAGGATAATATGACTGGTTGTGGTATCATATCTGTCTCAAGTAGACATTGTCTTCAAATGACTGAAACACAGTTGGTGTGATATTAAACCCAATAAACATTGATGGACCCATCCACAAAGGCACCATGATCCCGTGGTAACAAACCTCCTGGAGTCTAGAAGCTTACATTTATGCAAAATACAGCTGAAGATTATGCTGGAAATAAATTTAAGTATATGATACATGATATTTACAAACAATGTATGGTATTAATACAGAGTTGATTCTTGTGACCTGTGTATTTTTCAGATTATGCAGACTATGACCATGAGCTTTATCAGACATTCGGCTGGATTGTTTCTCTGCCCTGGTTATTGGTAAGCTTCTAATTTAACTCTTCAATAAAAGCTTGTAATTTGTAATAAAAAATACTAAAACATAAGACTTTTCTATTGTTTACATATGTATTCAGGTTGATTTACAGGCTATCCAAAAGCTACGCTTGGATAATTGGTAGTCAATGGTGAACCTGGTTTATTCAAAATTACTTAGTTTGGTTTGTGATACAGTTTGTGAGCAACTGACTTAGCTATGAATGGAGGCAGGGCTTGAATTTTAAATGCTAAAATCTTGGAAGGTCAAGTCCTTATACATTTTCATGATGTCTGTATATTAATTTTTGTTGCATTCTTCACAAAATGGAATAGATCAGCCAGGAAAAACATGTATATGTATTGTTGATGATCCATCACAAACAGTTATGTTAAGCACTGTTATCTTCAGGATGTATCTTCAGTATGTCTGAAACTGTATCAGGCAGTGCAGCTGTGCCACAAATCTTTTTCTTGTGGTTTAGTACCTGGCTCAAATTCCACCAGCAATACTTAGCGCTAAGTAATACTTAAATTCTTCAACTAGGTAGATACACATTCCATCATAGCTATTTTATGAAATATTCAATTGAAATAAATTATTACTTTTATTACAAACAATATTTGATAAGAAATGAAAAAAAAAAGGGTATTTTTATTAGTGAAACAAGCCTAATGAAATTCGCCCTTAAACATTTAAGTTTCAGTTAGTGCTAAGAATTGTTGGTGAAATTCGACCCTGGTACATTACTTGATAGTTTTGATACATATGAAGTACAAATCGGCATTAGCCAAAGGTGTGGACGATCTCTTATCTGTCTATGGCCACTGCCTATCCAGTGAAGTCTTGATTTCGTTATGATGGAAATATATTGCAGAATGTTTTCTATCCATCCTATTTTTGTTGCTCAGTGCAAATTCTCTTTTCAGGCCTTTGATTTATATCATACTTGTCAAAACAATGGGGGTGAAGTGAAATTCAAAGAGCTTTTGGAAGCCGTACTGTTAAGGAAAATGATATAGGAATTTCGCCTTATTTTTATGTCAGTAAATATAATGGTATTTTTGTCAGTGAAATAGTTTATCTTGAGTGTTGGAATTGCAAAAAAAAAAGTATGTATGTCCTCTTGTTATGACAACTCATGGTCTCTCCTCTCCCACCAGAATGACCCTTCCTGGAATGACCTGAAGCCAGCTAACAGCAGGGAGATACTGAAGCTCTCGTCAAAACTTGTCCATCACCTGGGTATGTTCTGAATTAATCTGAATAATTAAGTTGAAGTTGGATATATAATAAGCTATCTTTTGGATCATAAAGTTGGCTGCTTAAACCATGTTTACTGGTTAGTACAGGTGGCTGGGGTAGAAATAACCTTTACTCAGAGAGCACACGCAAAAAAAACATGCTTTAATTCCAGCAGACTTTCTTAGTGTTAAGTAAACCGTAAAGATGTATTTTGTCATTTTTCATTCCGCAACAATGTTAGTGTCTGTAATTAAGGTAACATATACATTTAATTGAATGTTTTGTAAAAAAGAAAAAAATGATGGAATATGTTCCAGATTTTATGTTTTACTAAGCACTAAACATTATCTGAGCCTGGTCATTGGTTGGTTAAAAATTTGCAAAACTGGGTCTATGACAAGCCTTAGTGGAGATATTCTAGAAATCATAGATTTCGGGTCTTTGACAAACAGACCCCAGTATTGGATTTCACATAATTGTGTTTATTTTACATAGTTGTGTCTATTTCACATTGTTGTGTCTATTTCATATACTTGAGTTGTCTTTATCACATCATTATTTGTAAATATATCAAATAAATTTTATGTATGTTGAACAGAGGACAGGACGGTGGGGGAATGCCTCAAGGTGTTGTCCTTGCTGCCAAAGGAAGTGGCGTCCAAATGGAGGGTCCATGTTTTCAGACAAGCTCTGGTGAGGCCTGGCATGGAAAAAATTAACTTACTAAGATTTAGAAAAAATACTAACATAATAATATGTAATCTAACACGATCAACAATATACAGTCCATTCACGATGGAACGAAGTAGCGCCAGACCGCTTTACTTATTTTGATCGCATCTTCGGTCCATCATATCTTTTATTCATAAGTATGATGATCATATTTCCATTTTCCAACATGCATATGCCATATAAAAGTCAATAGTGTCGTAAATAGGCAATGTCGTTATATGTTTAATTGTCGTAATGTTACAAGACACTAAATTCTTCATTTTTCATTCTTATTTTGTGTTACATAATGAAATGCAAAAACAAAGATGATCACAAACATTTGTACTGTTTATTACAAATTTATGTATAATCGCTCAAGTTATAACTTGCTACAAACAAACAAGTTCGATAATGTATTTCATGTCATTGTGCCACACTGGTGGCGTACTGATTGGCTATTATTGCACATCATAATGGCCAACACGCGAAAGCAACTTGTGTCACCCTGATAGGTGTGAAAAAATTACCCGCACTTCGTTTGAGTGCATCATTAATCAACCGTTAATTTGTTTTGGGGACTTCTTAGATGGTTTGCTCCAATGCATCTTTCATTCCATCCAAACTTCCTTCCATTGCATCTTTTTTTACATTGAATAAAGAACAAATTCTGCCGGGACCTGTGACTTACTTCACATTACACCCTCATTTCGTTCCAGCACATTTGGTTCCATCACAACTGGACTGCATGCTATATGAACATAGAAGACCCATGTCTTGCGTTATTTTCTGATACATGCATGGCTAAAAAATGCCTTTATTATATCATATGACTCCTAATTTCAAGCGTAATTAAAACAAATGACTCATTTGTATCACTTTTTAAACTTCATTGTCTAGTAAATATGTTAGAATGGAAATGGAATCTCTTTTTATGCCTGCATCAGTAGATCAGATGCATATTGCTTTTGGTCTGTCTGTCTGTCACAAAACTTTAACCTTGACCATATCATGGAAGTTCTTCCACCTACAGCCTCCAAACTTCACAGGTGCATGCTCCTTGATGAGCTCTACCTGTCAGATGACACACACACACCCCCCCCCCCCCCACACACACACAGAGGCATGATGTTCATTTGAACATAGCTTGTTTTTGTGCTATATCGCAGAATACTGCCCAGTGTCGGATGCTTTGTAGTTAATTAGATCATTGTGCATCCTCACTTAACTCTGTGCATTATTCTCCAATATAGTATGAAAAACGAAACTCTGGTTTCCTAATTTTAGTGCCCTACTAGAAACATATTCATATGTACAGGATCTGCATTTCTAACTTGCACAAACCTCAAATTGAAAGAATACTTAACACAATCTTACTGAGCATCTAGAGCTATCATATTTATTGGTCTAAAAAAAGAAATGTTGCATGCTATTGTGGTCATTCTCTGACAGAAAATGGAATCTAATGTCTTCAAATTTTGATATGTGTGGTGATACATAATTAAAGATGTTGAGGAAAATCTGAATTCCTGCAGTTTGTGAAATGTATGAAAACCGTTGATCCTCAGGGTGTAAGGGTAATTGATCAGTCTGTGTAAGAATAAATTATGTCTTACCATGCTGTCTGTTTACATCAATGTTGCCGTTTAATATTTTCTCATGACTGAGAAAAAATAGCAGTGAATGTAAAATTTAAACAACCCTTTAACAATCCTTGACCTGAGTAGTGAAGTGAATAGAACCTGATCAACCTGGTAGTGATAGTATGTAATAGCCTGTAATATGCACTCTGACCTGATCAACCTGGTAGTGATAGTATGTAATAGCCTGTAATATGCACTCTTACCTGATCAACCTGGTAGTGATAGTACCTAATAGCCTGTAATATGCACTCTGACCTGATCAACCTGGTAGTGATAGTACCTAATAGCCTGTAATATGCACTCTGACCTGATCAACCTGGTAGTGATAGTATGTAATAGCCTGTAATATGCACTCTGACCTGATCAACCTGGTAGTGATAGTACCTAATAGCCTGTAATATGCACTCTGACCTGATCAACCTGGTAGTGATAGTACCTAATAGCCTGTAATATGCACTCTGACCTGATCAACCTGGTAGTGATAGTACCTAATAGCCTGTAATATGCACTCTGACCTGATCAACCTGGTAGTGATAGTATGTAATAGCCTGTAATATGCACTCTGACCTGATCAACCTGGTAGTGATAGTACCTAATAGCCTGTAATATGCACTCTTACCTGATCAACCTGGTAGTGATAGTACCTAATAGCCTGTAATATGCACTCTGACCTGATCAACCTGTTAGTGATAGTACCTAATAGCCTGTAATATGCACTCTGACCTGATCAACCTGGTAGTGATAGTACCTAATAGCCTGTAATATGCACTCTGACCTGATCAACCTGGTAGTGATAGTACCTAATAGCCTGTAATATGCACTCTTACCTGGCCTTGTGTTCTCAAAAAAAAACTGGACTTAACCCTTTCCCTCATATAGACTCATTTTGACACACTCAATAGGTACCACATAAAGCCTGATCTGCAGAAAACCACAGTTAAACCTTACCAAATTTAATTATAAAGTCCTCATTTCCAGACCACTGAGGAGCAGCGAACAGCATAAAACCTGATCAGCCTGCGAGTTACTCGCAGGCTGATCTGGTTTTATGTTGTTCGCATAGGTCTTTTCATGGTTTCCTCTATGAGGGAAAGGGTTAAGTATGATTTTCATACCCAGACTCGAACTATGCCCATTGGTTACAATAGAGAATATAAGTACAATGTTCAAATTTGAGCCTGGGTACATACTTAAGAATTTTGGAGAACAGGGCATGCCTGATCTTATACTGGATGACTAGACCATAGACCATTTCTTCATGAGGTCTCATTTGATAAAAAGGTAATCTTAATCTATCAATGATTCACAATGGCAAAAAGTGAACACAAGGGCTGTTAACATTTGTATATCTCTACCCCGTCCCCAGGGAGACAGTAACGCGCTGGTGAAGGAGGCAGCCATTGAGGCCTTCCCAGTCCTCTTGTACCATCTTGGGCCCAATGCCAACCACCTTGTGTACGACCTCATACAGTGAGTAAAATATTAATTTGGTAGGATTTTATAATGGTTGGAAAGATTGCAGTATGATTTAAAATATGGTAATTTGCAGGCACTGATGCTGGCGTTTGCATGGTTAAATTTTCATTACAAAACTGCCTATCTATTGAACTAATCTTTAAGTGCTTCTTCCCTTTTTGGCTTGAAGGAAGTAATACGAAAAAAAAAGAAGAAAAAAAAGTTTTCCTGAAGTTTAATTAAAATAAAATTAAGTTAAAGAAAGTATGATATTGACAAATGAATATGATGATAGAGATATTTTAAAGATTGTTATACATATATACAGCAAATACTCACGCTCATGTCCTTTACTGACATTATATGAAGACAGAGATACAGGGGTATTAACCTACCCTAGTGATAGTTTTATTTGAATAAAGTTATCAATGAAACATATCAATCAATGAATTCTGTATACTGTTTTGAATGAATTTACAAGAATTTTCACTTTCCTTTGGTCCTCATGAGTTGTGTATTGTGGGGGGTCTTTTTATTGTGTCACCTGCTGTAAGCAGTGGTGACATATATGGATCACTTTTTCATTGTCTATCTGTCTGTCTGTCTTTCTGTCCATCATACTTTTTCTGCCGCGCTTCAGCAGTTAACACATGTGTTCCAAAGAACATTCTTATTATTTTAGAAAACATGGTGTATGAAAATTAATGTCTTCTTCTGATGGTCACCTGGTTATGCTCCCCGAAGGGAGAGCATATTGTTGCTGCTTTGTCTGTTCGTCCGTCCGTCCATCCTGTCCGTTTGGCCATCTGTCATAGTTTTGTCAAAAGCATAACACAAAACCTATAAAAGGTATCAACGTGAAACTTCATGGGTAGATTGATCTCATTGAGGAGAAGTGCAGTGCACAAGAATCATAACCCTTTGTTGCATAATTTAAGAGCTATTGCCCTTTGTTATTTTCATACTTAAATTTTGTCCAGAAGGAAAAATAAGAGGTAACAACATGAAACTTCATAGATAGATCTTACTGACAAAAGGTGTAGTGCACAAGAATCCTAACTCTTGATAGCATAATTTAGAAGTTATTGCTCTTTGTTATTTTTCATCCAGAACTCATATAGAATAATAAAGTACCCATCAAATGAGAAGGCACAGATTGGGGAGCATCCACCGGTTCTACCAGCACTTGTTATAAAATGTAAGGTAAAATCTGCTGAAAGCAGGTGACACATAGGGATCACTTTTCTGTGTGTCTGTCCATCCGTCCGTCTGTCTGTCCATTACACTTTTTCGCCACGCTACAGCAGATGACGCGTGTTCCAAAGACCACTCTTGTCTCTCCTTAATTATTGAAACTTTACTTTGTAAGTGCTGAAACAAATAAAAAATGATAAAAATTGGATAGTAGACTAGAAATGAATTCTCTGCTGACTAAATATATGTTCGGTCATGTTATACAGCCCATGTTTAGATGGAGAGGCAGCAGCTGTACAGGAAATGTTGGCCCATATAGCTGGGCCCCTGGCGTGTGTCGTGAGTCGTAAGGCTGTCATAAACAGGTTTATTTTATTTATTTAACGTTGAGTAGGAAACAAGTTTTTACAAATCACTCTAATCATTTTTGATGGTTCCTGGGTTAGACCAGTACTTAGTGCCTTGGAAGGTCACCAGAAACTCTTGCCCCAAACTGCGTTCGTACCTACAACCTTTTGATTCCCAGTCAGATATATTACCACTGGTTCACGGCACCCTTCAGGTGAGTGTTGAAGTTTGAATTATCATTGTTCGAATAGAATAATAAGAAAATTAAATATGCAATCTGTTTTTGCTAACATAATTCAAACTCATACTATTGAGGGCCTGATAAAAATCCAGGTTGATGTATGAGGAAAAATGTTAAAGATTTGATTAAACTTTTGAACTGGACTTTTTTTTTGCGATCATGCTTATGCTTTTTTTAAATGGTACATATATTAGAATAATTTGATAGAAATGAATATGGAAATAAAGGAGCTATATGTGTATTGTGTGTCAAATCTCAATGCCATGTTGTTGTGTCCAGGTGCACCTCTATCAGCAAGAAATTTCCCTTGTACAAGATGGTGGCCATAGGCTGTACAGCTTGTGACTTTACCACATGTGAGTTCTTTGTTCTCTCTCTCTTTCTCTCTCTCTCTCTTAATCCCTCCTGGTTTTGACTCAATGGTCTAATGACTAGACTGTGTTCTTTGAAGTAGGAAGTTGTGGGTTTGGCCTACATATTTCTTACAGTTTACCTACCGTTATGGCTCCAAAATAACCACACAGCATCTTAACCCTTTCCCTCATAGAAGAAACCATGAAAAGACCTATGCAAACAACATAAAACCAAATCAGCCTGCGAGTAACTCCCATGCTGATCAGGTTTTATGCTTTTCGCTTCTCCTCAGTGGTCTGGAAATGAGGACTTTATAATTAAATTTTTCTGCAGATCAGGCTTTATGTGGTACCTATTGAGTGTGTCAAAATGAGTTAATATGAGGGAAAGGGTTAATATACAACAGACACAAGATATTCCCATTCTTAAAAGTTGTTTATAAGATTTAATCCTTTACTTCATATAGACTCATTTTACTGATAGACAAGCAGAGGAGACCCAGATCAGGGTCTCCTCTGTTACATCACATATTCAACACAGTCTGCATTTTCTCATATACTATTTACGAGTTACTCGCAGGCTGATCTGGTTTTATGTTGTTCGCATAGGTCTTTTCATGGTGTCCTCTATGAGGGAAAGGGTTAAGGAAATCTGATATTTCTCCTCCAGGTTCTGACGACATAGGCAGCCCAAAGGAGCGACCAAGACTTGTGGATCCCAACATGTTCTCACCCTTCCTTCAGCTGGCACAGAGCAGTCAAGCTCATGTCAAGCAAGGTGACTTAGGCTGTCTCTAGTCTGTAAAATATCTAGTAGTTTCTATATGTAGAGGATATTTGTTTGCTTTGGGTTTGCATATGGAATATGTCTTATAGAGGAGTTATACAATTACAATATTTTCACGAGCGCGTAGTGTGAGTTAAAATTGTATCACTTTCAGATGAGATATTTTCCATATTCACTCATAGCAGATTGGCGCCAAATCGCGTCAAATTATATGACATAAATGTGTCATCATGGAAATCTTCATCCGTTTTACATTCTACTTTGGTATACATTTCAATATACAGATCAGGAACGGAATTCTAAATCTCACTGAGTTTCAACAGTTAGATATGAATTATATTTCACTGATATATTTCAATATCTCATCAAAAATCATAAGATAAAACTTTTACTTTGTCTCTAGTCTGTAAAATTTTTTTTTTTTTATCTATTATTTATTGTTTTTGCCTCAAAGAAGGGGTACGCACTATACATGGATGCGCACATGTCATCTCTATTGTTTACATTCTAGCATCTTTATTTCTTAAAGCTATCATTCCATCTTGGCCCTCTTGTTTGTATAAAGTTTTGATGTAAGTCATTGACATAAGTTTCAAAGATGTTATATGATGGGTCAAATGGGAGCATATGAAATGAATTGTTTTCTTAGAATATTTAAATGTCAAGAAAAAGTTCTAATGCTTTGTTTTGACTTAGAAAACGGTTGATATAAGGAGATAGTGGATTTTCAAAAATAGAAAAAATTATGATGCCATTAGATTGGGGGAAAGGGGGAAGTCATAGCAGTTTTGTTAGCATGATGCAGCATTTTAAAATTGTGCTCACACAATAAAGATTATAATGTGTCTTCTTTGAAGCCCTTATTCGCAGCATGCGGCGTATGTTTGGCCACATTGGGGTACGGAAGAACAACACAGCCACCATAAATGCCTTGAATCACGCCCTCCTCCTGATAGAGGATCCCGACTACGACACAAGGAGTGCATTTAGGTACTGTTCCTACAAGGATCTTGTAGATATACAGTGGTCTTGCAATTCTTCAATGTGGTGATTCATTGAATACCGGGGATGACTCGAGCTACAAACTCGGTCCCTTGGTTAAGCCCTTCTTACTCAATATAAATATTAGAGCAATTCTTGTGATTTTGGACTCCTTGAGCTCCGTGCCTGGGCCCTAGAAAGTATATTCTATATAATTTCTGTGCGATTATTAGTCATACCAAATCTATCTGTACGTCCTTGGCAACCAGGCCCCATGGCCACCTGTCACTGTGATTAACACCTTGACCGAGATGGCTTTGTATTTGTTTTTACACAACATCAATCTTCCAGAGAGTAAGTGGCGAATTGTTATATCAACATGGCCGTGTAAAATGTATTTTGTACCTTCTGATCATGTAGCAGACTTACAGTTTCCACTGATTAATAATTTGCCATTAAAGGAACCAATTTTGTTTGTTTGTGAGAAAGGTAGATAGAAAAAGAGAAAGAGAGCTGCACACAATCAATCCAAACAAAGCATAATGGTTGATGTCTACTCCAAGCATGTAGAAATAACGCATCACCATCATCGGTAAATAAAAGAAAATAGACTTAATATCCATACAAAAGGCAAATAAGTATGCCTGTGGTATTTTTTCTTGTGGCAAAGCATATTTTATGTTCAAAAAATACTATCAGTTACAGGCTAAACTTAACAATATAATTAATGAAAGCACATCTGATGATTACTCAAAAACAGCAATTCTTCAAGTTTTTTGCGGATTCCACCCGACCTCGAGGAATCACGCAACCACTGTTCAGCTCATGGAACTGCAAGGCTTATGTAGATATATGGTTCATGTCACTGAAGGGCTCATTTGGTTCATGTCATGAGACATTTAATGGTTCATTTTTAGCTCATCTGTTTCAAAGAAAAAGTTGAGCTATTATGATTGTTGGGTTGTTGTCGTCGTTCAAAAACTTTAATGTAGCCCATTACTTAAACTCTTTTAACAGAAGAGCTTTGGCATCAGAATTCGGTGCTCCTGTTTAAAAAATATCCACATCACCTTTATCAGGATAAAATGATACTTCTTGAATTACAGACAGACACTATATTGTCTCTTTGCAAAAGCAAAACAAGGTATCAATTTTTCTTACTGTCAAGTGGCCCAGTAGATTGTCTTTGGTTTGACTCCAGTTTGAAATACAAGTCATTCAAATTGGTTCTGGTATAGCTTTCTTGTTCAGCACTTTGTGGAGATATGAGGGGTGTCAGGATGCCACTTATCTGTGGCATGATACCACAGTTAAGCACAATAATATCTGTCTCATGTAGACAGCATACCAAAGACTGATATACAATTGGTGCAACGTAACAAACAAATTTGCACCTTTTCCTGCTACTGTGTAATGTGTACATAGTGTTTCACTGAAGTTCAGATGTAAAAAGGTGTTTATTACGTTCTGGTATTTCAGTAAGGTGATCCAGTACCTGATAGGGGACACAACGGGCGAGGGTTCAGAAGGGGCCAGCATGCTGGTCCTCAGTAAGCTGCGAGAGGTTTTCGGGCGTGCACAGAGGGACAACAACAATCGTCTCCAGGAGAACGTGCTTCTGACCATTGCGCAACTTGGCAGGTCTGTTGCTGTGGTTACAGACTGTGCATGATTGTTTATTTGCTGAACTAAAATTTAAAAAAAAAAAAAAAAAATCATTTTTCCTGACAAGTACAGTTTTACCCATGGTTTTCTGTTATCATTTCAATGGTTTGGTGCAAAATTGTTGTATCAGCTTCTTTATGTTTATGTAGCTACCACAGATTTGAACTAAGCTCAAAATTTACAATTTTCTTAAATGTTATACCAAGTCATAATGCTTTCTAAGTTTTATTTTTACTACAATGATAAAACACAGATAGGGCATGTACTTTATATCTTGCCTGTCATTATATATCTGTAAGCAACAGAATGTTATGTGTACTCCTAGCCATGTTTTACAATGTGTTCCTACTCACAGCTGTATCCCGTTCTTTCTGTGTGTGCAGGGTATCAGAGGGGGAGCTGCTGATGGTTGTCATTATCATCCTGCTGGAGAACATGTTGTCACCAGTTCCCATAGTAGCCGCTGTTGCGTACGAACAGGTCAGTCAAGTTTAAATGATAGGTCTAGTTTCAAGTAATATGTTAGTTTTAATTGGTAGCTCTAGTTTTAAAGCTATAGTGATAGCTTTAGTTTTAATTGATAGCTCTAGTTTTAAAGCTGTAGTGATAGCTTTAGTTCTAGTTTTAAAGCTCTAAGTGATAGCTCTAGTTTTAAGTGATAGTTCTAGTTTTAAGTGATAGCTCTGGTTTTAAAGCTCTAGCTTTAAGTGATAGCTCTAGCTTTAAGTGATAGCTCTAGTTTAAATTGATAGCTCAAGTTTTAAAGTTTTATTTTTTAGTGATAGCTCTAGTTTCAAGTGATAGCTCTAGTTCTAAGTGATAGCTCTATTTTAAATTGATAGCTCTTGTTTTAAGTGATAGCTCTTGTTTAAGTGATTGGTCAAATTTTTTTAGTGATAGCTCTAGTTTCATGTAATAGCTCTAGTTAAAGTGATAGCTCTAGTTTATCCTATCCTGTGGTTACTTTTGATTGACACTCTGCTCTCCTGTACAGTTGAAGAGTATAGCAGAGCATAAGAAGATCAAGATGCAAAACTTGTTCATGCGGTTCCGCCAAGACGTGTGTAAGTTTCTCGTCGAGACCATGAACCAGGCACAGATCGGCAAGATGGACAAGTCACCTGAAGAGATTCTTGTTGAGGTCTCTAAAGTGCTGGGCTTCCCTGACGTGAAGACGTTCCTTTCTGTAAGTGAGAGAGATCTATATTGCGTGACCATTCCGGTTTACCATTACTGATGACTGTAACTGTATTGTTACTGTTTTGATAGCTGATTGCATTTTCTTGAAATAATTACTTTAATAATCATAAAAAATAAGACTGCACAAATTCATTCAATAGTTAAACACTTGTAAGAGTTCACAATATTAACTGAACCCGTTACTTCATATAGACTCATTTTAACGCACTGGCAAATGGAGTAGACTCATACTAGCCAACTCTTGTTGGAGATGTCTGACCAGGCTCTACTCAGTTTGTTCTTACAGTACTGTAGAATTCTGCATGGAAAAAAAAAATCCATCTTTTCATATACATGTCATGAACTTTTACATGAATATTCATAAGGTAAAGGGGTAAAACCCATGTCTTCCTGCAGGGTACAGAGAAGTACATTGTGCCCCACCTGGTCAGTATTGGGACCCCGGCCGCCTCCAGCCTCATTAAGATCATCGCCACGAAGCTGTCAGTCGCTGTAAGTACATTGACATTTCCTGTGTTATTTGATATATTGATGGCTTTACCTCCTGGCTACACTATTTTAGACTGAAGAGCACCGTGGTCTGGTGCTAACAACTATGGATCCATAGGTTGTTTGTTTGAACCCTGTTTGGGAAAGAAATTTCATGACTTTCTCAGGTGCTTAGTACTGGTCCAACCCAGGAAACGTGGAGAGAGTTTAGAGTAAGTTGTGAGAATTTGTTTCCCAATCAATGTAAAATAAACAAGTTTAAACTTAACTTAACTATTCATAGCTCATTTGACCTTCCTTTTTCCGGCTCTCATTGAAAGTCAAAGAATACTCCTCCTGTTGAAAGGCCTTTAGATTAAAATGTCTTCATTGATGTTAAGATCTGACAGAAAGCAGAATTGCTAATGAAGAATTTCTCCTTGATGTTTATGGTGAGGTTTGCATGGTCCTTGATATAGGAGAAAGCCAGAGTTCCTAGAGAAAACCCACATATCAGAAGGGGTGACCTAATACCAATCAGACTGACTTAGGAACAAAACCTTGTATTGAAAAGTGTGCATGTAAACCACCACTACTACTGAACAAATTTCTTCTGGTCTCAGTGATTTTTTAGCTCACCTGAGCATAGCTCAGGGTGAGCTTTTGGGATACTTGATTGTCCGTCGTCCGTCGTCAGTCGTCCGTCAACAATTTTGATGTTTACACACTAGAGGCCACAATTTTGATCCAATCTTCCTCAAACTTGGTCAGAATGTTTGTCTTGATGATATCTTGAACCCTTTTGAAAATGGGTCAGGTTGGATCCAAAAGTAGGTCAGTAGGTCAAATCTTAGAAAAATCTTGTTTACACACTAGAGGCCACAATTTTGATCCAATCTTCCTCAAACTTGGTCAGAATGTTTGTCTTGATGATATCTTGAACCCTTTTGAAAATGGGTCAGGTTGGATCCAAAAGTAGGTCAGTAGGTCAAATCTTAGAAAATCTTGTTTACACATTTGAGGCCACAATTTTGATCCAATCATCCTCAAACTTTGGCAGAATGTTTGTCATGATGATATCTTTTGTGGATGGAGTTAGAAAATTCCTGAACATTGTTTCACCTCATCATCTTAATTCTAAAGCAATTTGTTTTGTACAGGCAATGAATGATACTTTTCTCAGGTGAGCGATCTTGGCCATCTTGGCCCTCTTGTTTATTCTCACCGAAGGTGATGCATATAGTCGCCGCTTCGTCCGTCCATCCGTCCGTCACACTTTCTTTGTCCGGACTTTTTCTCAGGAACTAACGGCCTGAATTCAACGAAACTTTATGGGAAGCTTTATCACCAAGAGTAGATAAGCATATCGTCGGCGTGACCTGGTTCCTTAATTAATTTTCACAGAGTGATGGCCCTTGACTTTTGGCCTATAGTTCATGTTGCATGATTCTTGTCTGGGCTATTTCTCAGGAACTTATGGCTTGAATTCAATGAAACTTTATGGGAAGCTTTATTACCAAGAGTAGATACGCATATCGTCGACGTGACCTGGTTCCTAATTTTAAGAGAGTTATGGCCCTACTACCATGTTGTTGACTGATATTCATGTCATTTGCCTAATTTAACAGGAGATATCATTTAACAAAACCCACAAAATTCAGTATGCTAGTAATCTCAATCATAATCATGTCAGCTAATTGTTGTTTAGGCCATTATACACTATTTCAAATATCCAGTCATATGTCAAGAGTGTTGGTTAACCTCTTTGATATGAGCACACATTGAAATGTATGACTTAATTTTCAGTAGTATAAAAACTTTAAAAAAATCAATGAAAGATCTGATGAGTAACATGTATTATCATATTAAATAGTAAACTGTATTTTGTATTTGATTTTTCCCTTTTTTCGAATTTGAGGACATTACCTGGATTCTATACATGATAAGCATGTGCTGATCCCATTCCGGTCCTTAACATATCCTCCCACCCATTAACCAAGGCCTTATTTGTAACAATGACGTTCTTCGGGGAGCATCTGTCAGTTCTACTGACTTTCTTGTTCAAAGAGTTAAGGCCCCTTGACTTTTCGGCCTATAGTTCATATTGCATGATTCTTGTCCGGGCTATTTTTCAGGAACTAATGGCTTGAATTCAACAAA
This sequence comes from Solen grandis, assembly GCA_021229015.1. Lineage (NCBI taxonomy): Eukaryota > Metazoa > Mollusca > Bivalvia > Adapedonta > Solenidae > Solen > Solen grandis. Next base: position 98,190,228 of record CM037777.1, read on the forward strand.
ACTTTATGGGAAGCTTTATCACCAAGAGTAGATACGCATATCGTCGGCGTGACCTGGTTCCTTAATCAATTTTTCACAGAGTGATGGCCCCTTGACTTTTTGGCCTATAATTCATGTTGCATGATTCTTGTCTGGGCTATTTCTCAGGAACTAATGGCTTGAATTCAATGAAATTTTATGGGAAGCTTTATTACCAAGAGTAGATACGCATAACGTCGACGTGACCTGGTTCCTCAATTTTTAAGAGAGTTATGGCCCCTACTACCATGTTGTTGACTGATATTCATGTCATTTGCCTAATTTAACAGGAGATCTCATTTAAACAAAACCCCACAAAATTCAATATGCTAGTAATGTCAATCATAATCATGTCACTAATTGTTGTTTAGCCCTTATACACTATTTCAAATATCCAGTCATGTCAAGATGTTGTTAACCTCTTTGATATGAGCACACATGAAATGTATGACTTAATTTTCAGTGTATAAAAACTTGAATAAAATATCAATAAAGATCAGATGAGTTAACACTATTATCATATTAAAAGTGAAATGTATACTTATTCTCCAATATTAGATTGAAAAATTATCAATGAGGAGAATAGATTGATTTAGAAGGACAACAGTTTAGCTGAAATCCTAAGTAAATTTTGGTAATGGTACCCCTGTTGACTTGAGGACACCAATATTACATTTTATCTATGTCTCATCAAAGGAAAAGATATATAATATGGTTTACTGTTTGAGAGTATAATTCTTTTTCTACCCTGTTATCTTTAGCTCACGAAGTTGACCATATATCACCGCTTCGTCCGAATATTTGTTCGTCGTAACTTTCTTGTCCGATTTATCTCAGGAACTACGCTTGATTTCAACAAAACTTTTTTATGTGAAGCTTTATTACCAAGAGGAGATGCGCATTACCTGGATTCTATACATGATAAGCATGTGCTGATCCCATTCCGGTCCTTAACATATCCTCCCACCCATTGACCAAGGCCTTATTTGTAACAATGACGTTCTTCGGGGAGCATCTGTCAGTTCTACTGACTTTCTTGTTTCCTTTTATAACTGGTATCATAAAAGGACCCATTCATAATTTAGAAGGAACCCAAATTGATTGACAATTTTTAATTGTAATTTTGACAAAGGCATGCTTTAAACCCTTCCTACTCTGCTGAATTAATTTCATTTTTAAAAAAACCATTCCCTCCATTTTGCAGAAAAATTGCAAGGTATTCTTGCATAGCCCAAATTTTCTCCTCACAAAATCAGTAGAAATGACACAATTTTTTTTTTTTTTTAAGCTCACCTGAGCACAATGTGCTCAAGGTGAGCTATTGTGACCAATGAATGTCTGGCATTTGGCATCCGTCGTCAACATTTAACTTAAAACAACATCTCCTCCTAAACCACTGAGAAGATTTTAAAGCAATTTCACAGGATTGTTCCTTGGGTGAGGCCCTTTCATAGTTGTTCAAAGAATTTGATTCCATGCAGAACTTTGGTTGCCATGGCAACGGAAAGAAAAAAACATGAAAATTTTGAAAATCTTCTAATCCAAAACTGCTGGCAAGATTTCAAAGTTATATGGAATAGATGTTCCTTGGGTCACTCTCTACCAAGATTGTTCAAATTAATTTTGATCTGTTGAAAAACATGGCCGCCAAGTGGCGGAGCGCATATTTCTTATATGAATATAGTACAAATTTGAAAAATCTTCTTGGCCAAAAGTACTGGCTGGATTTCAAAGTTATTTTGCACAAATGTTCCTTATATCACTCTCTCCCAAGATTTTTTCATATTATTTTAATCCGTTAAAAAACATGCCTGCCATTGAGCAGAGCCCTTTTCCTTATATGTATATGGTATAAATTTGAAAATTCTTCTTGTCCTAAAGTACTCACTCGATTTATGGCTGGCTGAGGGCAAAGCCCATTTTCCACCATATCATGTTCTCAGGTGAGTGACCGAGGGCCATCATGGCCCTCTTGCTTTTTCAGAATTTTGAGAAAAACAAAGCAAATTTTTCACAAACGAAGGGGTACCAGATCCATACACAACTCATGGAAAATATCACTGCAGTCTAGTTGACAAAAAGAAAGGAAAAAAATGCACATTGATTTTCTTCAACAGTTGTGTGCAAATAACATGACGCCAAAACGCCCCAAAATGAATATGCATATCGATTTAACCAGTGAAAAGCTGTACAATCCTCCGACAAACAAATGCACGTGAATCTTGCTTTCAATAGTTACCTTAGTTCAACAACCGACGACAAACATTCGGGGCGTGGCTATACCTGTTTTGGCGTCAAGTTAATTATTTTCCTAGCAGCTAGAGCATAACCTTTTTATTTTGGGGTTAGGTTTATCGAAGTCATACTTAATGAAGTTGTATTTCATGGTAATAATGGATTTTATTGGTGTCTGTTAGCCTGTAATTTTAGCATGCTAGATTTTACCTGTAGAGTCGGAGCAAGCTGCTGATCACCAACACCAAGTATGTCTTTTCGTATCTGGTCCGCTTCAACAAGAAGGAGGCTGACTTACAGACTGCCATACACTACCTACAGGTGAGTGACACACTTACCTTGAACTGTTTTCAACATGGATGCACCATTTTGTGTCACCTGCTGTAAGCAGAGGTGACACATAGGGATCACTTTTCCTTTGTCCATCTGTCACACTTTTCCGTCATGCTTCAGCAGGTGACACACATGTTCCAAAGAATTCTCTTGTTGTTTTTAAACTATAAAAGATTAGAACTGAGTGAAAACTTGTCTCAGTTTTTATGTTAAGCATAATTTTCTCCTCAGAAGCATGAATGAGCATGGTACTCTCAGGCTGATCTTGATTTATACATGTGGCATAGGAAATGTCATTTAATGTTTTCATTCGTGGATTAAATAGTTACATCAGTCAGCAGTCAACATATTCTAAGCTGCAAACTTCTTAAAGACTCATTTTGATGCATTGGCAAACAGCAGACCCAGATCAGACAAATCCTTAAGGATCATGCCATATTGGAAGCTTAGACTCTAAAAATGTCTGCTTGGCAAAGAAAAATCCTTTGTTTCATATACCATTCAAAGTCAATTTATATTCCACAAGTTTGAATTCTATATAGCATTGTGGTTTTGAAATACATATTACTTTTACCCAGCCAACCCCTGGACTTAAAAGTTTCTTTTTCTGAATCACCTTGCCTAAATCAGTTTTGACAATGTTAGATGTGGTAAGGGTGTTTGGTGGGAAGTTTTTCAGATTAAAGAAAATGCTAAATTTCCCAGAATTCTTCATTTTGGATGCAAAACTTGATACCACATTTAGTTGGGCCATGTTGTAACTATGGCAACAGTTAACAAATAATCTGTTTGAAGTCCATGTTTTGAAGAATGCTATATGTTTCAGATTGTTATTCAGGTGAGAATAATAAAACATTTTAAATTTTACAAATTTGAAGTTAGTGTTTTCTAATCATGTTACAGAAAGAGACCAACTTTGACCTGAGCAACCTGGTCAGGATTGACTTTCAGCGCGTCCACAATGAGCTTCTTCTTCATCTAAGCACCCATTACTCCCAGGTAAGAATGCCGAATCTTTGAAATTGTCAAAAATTCTGTCCTTTAAATTCGAATGTCAGGCGTCCGCTCAGGTTAACCTTTTTTTGTCCCAAGATCGATAGATTGGAGCATATTGTTTTTGGTCTGTTTGTCACAAAACTTTAACCTTGACCATTAACGGAAATCCTTCCACCTACTGCCTCCAAACTTCACAGGTGCATGCACCTTGATGAGCTCTACTCGCCAGGTGACTTTGACCTTCAAATGACCTTGGCCCCCAAGGTCTAAGGATTCCCGGGGGCAAGGCATTCATTCAAACATAGCTATTGTTAATTCTGCTATAACTTCTCTAAGCTTCATTGATTGTTTTAATATTTGGACAGTTGCTTAAGTGGATGGACCTCTTCAATATGCAGTTTACCTTGACCTACTTTTGATTAAAAAGAAAGCCTGACTAAACCTATCCATAATACCATCAAGTGTTGAAAGTTGAAATAAGAATGAAAGAAAAAATTAGAGATAAAAATAATTGAGATGATGAGAAATAAGGATGTTTGGTTTGGCTGTATATTAGATTGAGCTGAAGACTATACATAATTGAGAACTGAGTACCTCTTCTTGAGTATTCTAGATGTACACATACTCTTCCACAATCACCAGGTGTTCCATGGACTGAAGATCTTGTCAACATATGATGAACACTACAAAGGAGGCTCGATCTCCAGCAGTGAGGAGATGGCTGCATATCTACAGCCCCGCCTCCTGGGGGTCCTGGCGCACTTTGACTCCCAGCTGCTCAACAACAGTGTTCCCATGGAGGAGAAACGACCGGTAACATCCTCCCTCTGTTTTGTCAGACAGTTATTGAGGTTTACAGTCAATAAGTATACCGGGCCACATGGTCATAGATGATTTCAGTTCTGTGAATAATCTCTGATGTCCTCTTTCTGGTTCGATATTCATGATACTCATTTTAGCTCACCTGAGCAAAGCTCACAGTGAGCTTTTGTGATCACTTGATTGTCCGTTTTGCGTCAACAGTTTCAACAATCTTCTCCTCTGAAACTACCAGATGGATTTTCATCAAATTTTGCCAAAATGATAGCCTAATGCAAATTCCTTTTCTTTTCTTTTTTCAAATTCCATAAAGAACTCTGGTTGCAAGGCAACCAGAAGGGAAAATCTTTAAAATGCTTTTTCCAGAAATATAAAGACCTACAGATTTGATATTTGGTTCATTATCAGTTCAAAATTTGTGCCCTTGGGATCATATTGGGCCACGCCCATGGCCACACCTTGATTTTTATATAGAACTATATAGTGAATTCTTTAAAAAACTTCTCTTCCAAAACTATCCATGGATTTTCACCATATTTAAGTAAATTGATACTTATGTAAGCCTTAGGCTAATTCCTGATGTTTCTTTGATTTCATGAAGAACTTTGATTGCCATGGCTACCAGAAAGCATAACTTCAAAACACGTTTTCTCAGAAACATACAGACCTACAGATTTGATATTTGGTACAAAGCATCAGCTTCTGGTGCCTCAACACTGTCAACAAATATGTGCATCAGGGGTTTACATGAGGACACTCCTGGGACCACACTCAGATTTTGTATGGAACTATATAAGGAAAACAAAAAAAATCTTTACTTCTGAAACCATTGGTTGGATAATGAAGAACTTTGTTGCCATGGCAACCAAAATGCATAACTATAAAATGCTTTCTCTTAGAAACATATAGACCTACAGCTTTGATATTTGGTATATAGTATCCTCTCATGGTTCCAGCTTTTCTACCACAAACCAAATTCAGGTGAGCGATCTAGGGCCATCTTGTTATAAAATGTTAATGGGATTGTATTTACTGGATATTTCTTAAAGTTAAGTGACTTTGTCTTTTCAGAAATGCACTTGTGCATTCATTATTGTTGTGCACTATGCTTGAATATAGAGAGATATAATTGTAAAGTAAGTATATTGAGGGAATTTATGAATTTGATTTTGTGAAAGCTCTTCCAAAAAAGAAGCAGAAAATTGGATATAGTGACGTTCAGATCAATTTCCTTTGTCAGTGACACCCCCAATGTTTGAGCTAGCTATATTTAAATCACTTTGTCCCTATTCTCCATATGTGTGTGGGGGAGAGGGTGTGTGATTCACTTTTATCTTTTTCGATGAGATACTGAAATATATCAGTGAGATTCATACCTAACTGATGAAACTGAGTGAGATACAGAATTTTGCTTCTTGATCTGTACTTTGAAACAGTCATATAATTCTATGTGATTTGGCGCCATTTTTGGTAATGTCTGACTAATTTAATGCAAAAAAAAAAGAAAACAACTAAAGATAAAAAGAAAACTGTTTGTTTTGAGTAAATATGGAATATATCTTATCTCGAAATGTTACAATTTTCATTTGCATTACGATTTCATGAAAATATTGTAATTTCATCACTTCTCCATGAGATATATTCCATATTCACTCAAAGTGAACAAATATCCCATACATATTGTTAGTTTTAGCTGATTTTATTTTTGAATGGACTGAAAGCAGAGTAAATAACAGCATTATTCATCACTATACATTTTTTGTTTTCAGGCTCTAGAGAGTCTGATCTCCATCATCCGACTGATGGGTTCCAAAATTATCAGTGGGATCCGCCACAAGGTGATGAACACGCTCAGAATTGGCCTGCATTTTACTGATGAGGTCTTTATTGAAATCTCATGTCGGGCATGGAACTGCTTTGTCCGAAGGTAATCAGAAGGTCACTGCCATGGCTTACAGAGATTATACAAGTTCTGATTTTCTGGTTTACGTAGATCAAAAGGGTGCATCTAACACAGTGACATCTACTGAAACACATCAGTCCCTGTGGCTGAGTGGTAGAGAGTCCGCCCTGTAACCAGGATATCGTGGGTTTGATCCATTGTCATGACATTAAAAGTGGTATCGTATATCTTCTTATTTGGTACTCAGCATAATTATAAAGGTTGTTCAAATACTTGTTGGCCCTGTGTCAGAATAATATGACCGGGTGTGGTATCATGCCACCTTTCAACGGCATACTATTAGAGTGAGGTAATAGCATATTTATCTCATGTAGACAAAGTCCCCAAATGTCTGAAATACTGTTCATGGAGTTTAACCACAGCAAACAAAGTTGTTAGTAGTGGGGATGACTATATGTAAATCACCTTGATGTAAATTGTTCTGTTCTGCTGGAGAGTAAAGATCACTGTCATTGATATATAGTACAACGCCGCTTTATCGCGGTTCTTTGGGTCCAAGCCCAAATACTATGTTCTATTGGACCGCTTAGTTTGAGAATGCTATATGTGTCTTTGTGATAGTCATAAATTCTTGAAAAACCCTAATAGAAAGCAATAAACATTAATATATTTATAGAGTTATTTAGTTCTTTTAAATAATTCCATTATCATTGATTCTGGGTTTTCTTTTTTTTTCTTTTTTTTTTTTGTATTGTAATTGCCGATGATTCAGATTCAGAGAGTAGTGTGTACAGTATGGTGATGTGAAGTGGTTACGTAACTCTTCGGCATATCTCATTATAATAAATTATTAGGCGTACATCATTTATTAAAACAATGTCAGTGTGAAAATTGCCATTCCTCTACAATTTATCGCTGTTTGAAATTAAGCTGAGGTGTACTTATTATGATGTATTGATATGAGGAGCCTTGTTAATGTTTAAATGAAACAAATTACAGTAAAACCTCGATAATGAGACCACTATTGGGTCCATCTGAAAGTGGTCTTATTAATGAGTTGGTCTCATTAATGAGTTTGGTCTTTTCATAAATATTTCATTTCAATGTTGATCAAATTCAATACTTGTTTTAATTTGATTGATGAAAATAATATCTCTTGAATCAATTTAATGTTTTTAAAAAATTTTGTTATGAAATATAATCCTGATTATTTTTATAGAACTTTTTTTCACATCTAAAATTAAGATCTATGGTCATATCATGCCGATTAAAAGTCTACCCATTTTAAATTTCTCAAATCTTCCTATAATTATCAGAGTGATTGCTTATTCAATTGTTGTAGTAATAAGCTTTTTAGCTCACCTGAGCACGTGTGCTCAGGATGAGCTTTTAGGATCGATGAATGTCCGTCGTCCGTCCGTCGTCTACAATTTGTTCGTTTGCACTCTAGCATCTTCATTTTATGAGCAATTATCTTAAAAAATTTTTATAACCATAAAATCTCGGCCAAGTTCGATTATGGCTGATATCGGAACATTAGGTCAGGAGTTATGCCCCTTTTAAAATTCAAAAAAGCCAGATTTCACATTGTTTGCACTCTAGAATCTTCATTTCATGAGCAATTATCTTTAAACTTTATATCAATGTTTATAACCATAAAGTCACGGCCAAGTTCGATTATGGCTGATATCGTACCATTAGGTCAGGAGTTATGCCCCTTTTAATATTCAAAAAATGCCATATTTCAAGTTGTTTACACTCTAGCATCTTCATCTTTTGAGCAATCATCTTCAAACTTTATGACAATGCTTATGACCATAAGGTCTCGATAAAGTTTGATTATGGCTGAGATCCGTCAATTAGGTCAGGAGTTATGCCCCTTTTAATATAAAAAAAGCCATATTTCACTTTGTTTACACTCTAGAATCTTCATCATTTTAGCAATCATCTTCAAACTTTATGACATTGTTAATGACCATAATGTCTCGATTGAGTTCAATTGTGGCTGAGATGGGTCATTTAGGTCAGGAGTTATGCCCCTTTTAATACAAAAAATGCAAGATTTCACTTTCTTTATTCTCTACCAACTTCATTTTTTTAACAATCATTTTTAAACTTTAAGACAATGTTTATGCCCATAATCTCACAATCGGGTTCAATTATAACTGATATTGACTTGTAAATTTAGGAGTTATGCCCATTTCACCATAAAAAAAAGCCAGATTTCACTTTTACACTCAAGCATCTTTATTTCTTAAGCAATCATCTTTCTCAGGTGAGCGACCAAGGGCCATCTTGACCCTCTTGTTTTAATTATCCAGTTATCTCCGACTTTTCCCCGTGCTGTTTTGATTCAAGACAATTTCTTTTGAATTTAAAGATCTTAACGTTTGATTTCAGTTTTAAATCAAAGTCTTTGGAAAGTAGCTATGAAAGTGATTGACTAATATGACGGGATATCTAATTCTATTTTAGTCAAGTTTTCGTGCCAATTAACGACTGTCAAAACTTTAGTCAATCGAAACACGTCACGGTGATTGTTACTGCTAATCAGGGGTAGCTCATCTGGACATATAACAAATACTCGTTTGCTTGACAGGAAATACATCCGTAGATCCCAAGATTGCTCTCTGTTACGTAATATTACCCATCTCACCCATTCTTTTCACTCTCCATCGAATCTTATCTACCGTATTATCAAAACATCCGAATTACGGCACCTGTACCGGAAACCAGATGTCGTAAAATGACAACTTGAATCAACTTTTTCACAGGACCATCGTTTGCATTATTGAGGTCAAAAGAAGACTTATTTTACGATTTGGTCCGATTTTAGTGGTCTTTTTACGCAATTTTGAGTTGCCCGCTTTAATGAGGTGAGCGACCATTGAAATATATGGAGAAAAATTTGGGCCCGACAAAATGTGCCCGTTATATTGAGTTGGTCGTGATAATGAGTTGGTCGCAGAGTGAGGTTTTACTGTACTAGGTAACGCTGATCTGATTATCATTTATTGTTTACTTCCGGTGAAAAAGATTGGCTATTTTCCGAGACTTTTTAATCCGGGTAAAATTATGCATGCTAGCATAATAAACATAAATACCATTATTAAGGTTTATGCAGTGGATTTTAGACAATGTTTGTGTATTTTATTGAGTATCTGGTATTGAATGTCCATGCCAATTAAATGCTGATTACTGTGGTTGGATATATACCGACAAACCTGCATTGTTGCCGATCATTAACACTCGATTGCGTAATCATCAACTGCCCCCAAACACAATAGCTTACCACCTGGGGTGTTTAATTGTTATCACTTCCGCATGTCAGTGTACTAGCATGTTAAATACTGATCACGAAACTCTTTTAAATACATATAAATATAAAAGGAGATCGATTAGTTTCGTGGTAAGCCTGTGCAAATAATGTGATATATTTTTGGAGTCCATAGATCATTCGCAATATATTGGTCAACGCGAAATAGCAGTCCGCGATATAGCGGCGTTGTACTGTAACTAGTTTAATTTGATAACTTTCAGTTCATATTTGTGTACACCATAAACCAAGTATATTGAGTCTTTAAGTACATTTGAGCTAGTAAGTTACAATGAAAAAAGACATAAAAAGATCCTAAAAAAGGTTGGATTAGCTTCAAGAAAAATTATTAGGATCATTCAGGTCAGTATTTCTTATAGAAACAGTCATGGAACATATTTACTGCTTTGTCTTTTTACTTACCAAGAAAGAAAAAAAAAATATTACTGGTATGTAGCAGAGACTAGATTTTTAGCTTGTATGTTTCGAAGAAAAAAATCGAGTTATTATGATCGCTGGGTTGTCATCGTCTTAGTGCAAAAACTTAAATGTAGCCCATTACTCACTTTTAACAGACGAGCATTGGCATCCGCATGCGGTGCTCTTGTTTTCAGAGGTTTAGGTTTGGGTCTAGTACCAAACCTGCTCCTTGACCTATACTGAATTAGTTTAACATTACCTCTCTCTCTCTGTTTGTTTTTAAAGTCATGATTGCAGTCTGCAGGTTCTATTTTCAGCCTGGAGTTGTCGTTCCTGGGCCAGATGTTACCCCAGATAGTTGCTACACTGTTACCCCTTCTGAAGCAGCTGCCTAAACAAGCTGCAGACATATTTAACTACATGATTGTGGAAAACAGGTGTGTTGCAGTGTTTGTTTTTTGGGTTGTTTTTTTTACTCATTACATTTTCCTCAGAGTGTCCGTACGCACAAGCCTTACAGATCATTTGCATTTTTGGTTATCTTACAGAAATTTGTACTTTCGTACAACTATGCAAAATAGTGCTCTCTGTTCCATTATCGATATATGTTATTGCTTTTAATATGATTATCCATAATGAATTCATTGGTATCTGTCCTTTACAACAACAGCAATGTTTAATGACATGACATATGACTTTACCTTCACCAAACCAGCAGGAAGCAACGCCTTGGTATTTTAACCCTTCACATCATGAATATTCATTTACATATTTTTGACTTCATGAATATTAACCCTTTCCCTCATATAGACTCATTTTGACGCACTCAATAGGTATCACATAAAGCCTGATCTGCAGAAAACCACAGTTAAACCTTACCAAATTTAATTACAAAATCCTCATTTCCAGACCACTGAGGAGCAGCGAACAGCATAAAACCTGATCAGCCTGCGAGTTACTCGCAGGCTGATCTGGTTTTATGCTGTTCGCATAGGTCTTTTCATGGTGTCCTCTATGAGGGAAAGGGTCAACTGATATGTATGGTGATTTTTTCTTTGCTCTGCAGACTATAGAATCTGAGCTACAATATTGTATAAGCAAACAGAGGAGACCCTGATCAGACTATAGAATCTGAGCTACAATATTGTATAAGCAAGCAGAGGAGACCCTGATCAGACTGTATAGAATCTGAGCTACAATATTGTATAAGCAAGCAGAGGAGACCCTGATCAGACTATAGAATCTGGGCTACAATATTGTATAAGCAAGCAGAGGAGACCCTGATCAGACTGTATAGAATCTGAGCTACAATATTGTATAAGCAAGCAGAGGAGACCCTGATCAGACAACTCCTACAGGATCTGGATCTGCTCTGTTTGCCAATGAGTCAGAATGAGTGTATATGAAGTAAAGGGTTAAGGTCATATAATGTGTTGACTTTTGTTTTCCAGGAAAGAACTCAAGAGTCATTTTCATGATATCTACTTTCTGCCTGAAATGCCCGAGCTAAGTGATGCCAATGCTGTTCTGAAGCAAATGACGGATGGCCCATCCAGGTATGTTCAGGTTCTTCACCAAATATATCACACATTCACAAAGTGAAGTGGAGGTTGTATAGAAATTACATGCATTTTTGCGTTTTATCATGTTGTGTTTCATGTTGCAAAACGTTAAATATCTTTATATCAAGTGAATACCTTGAATATCATTTAGGTTTTACATGCAACTTGCTGTCATTAAACAAACAAGTTAGATAACTCTTGACCACATTTACTGCAAATTATGGCCCTGGACATATTTAAATTTAGATGAACATGCAACATACATACTCAGCCATAAGTGGGTTTTCTCCGGGTTCTCCTGTTTCCTCCCGAAAAAATGACAACACACGCTGCCATCAGAGCCATTGAGAGTGATTAATATAGTGAGAACTTGTTTCATAATCAGTGTAAAATAAGCTTAAAATTTAAAGATAGTTCTTTATTGAATATATGGTCAATTATGGCCCCTTTTTGAATTCTAAAAAAAAAATTCAAAAATTTTGTGTGCAGATTGTAAGCAGAGAAATGGTGGAGCGCACCGTAGTTAACTGGACAACTATTCTTATAAAGCTTCTCAGACATTTACAGTAAACATTATGAATATTTTTCTTGTTTACAGTCAGTCGGACTTCAAGACAAGACTGGAACATTCAATGCGAGGTATTCAGCACGACAGTCTGGATGTGAGGCTGCACGCTCTCTCCAAACTGAAGAAACTGCTCAAGGATGAGAGGGTTGGTGTCCTAGTGATACATTCACTTCAAATCTTTAAACCTGTACAACTTACTTTGTCATTCTATATCATTAAAATATTTTGATCAGGCTGAAAGTAACTCTCAGTACATTCTTTTTGCTCACCTGAGCATTTGTGCTCAGGGTGAGCTTTTGTGACAACCATTTGTCCGTCGTCAACAATTGCTTTTGAACACTCTAGAGGTCACAGTTTTAGCCCAATCTTCATAAAACTTGGTCAGGATGTTTGTCTACATGATATCTTGGATGAGTTTGAAATTGGGTCACGTGGGGTCAAAAACTAGGTCACCAGGTCCAATCTTTGAAAAAAAAACTTGTGAACATTCTAGAGGCCACAGTTTTAGCCTAATTTTCATTAGATTTGATCAGGATGTTTGTCTACATGATATCTTGGATGAGTTGGAGAATGGGTCATGTGGGTCAAAAACTAGGTCACCAGGTCAAATCTTAAAAAAACCTTGTTTACACTCTATAGGCCACAGATTTAGCCTAACCTTAATGTAACTTGGTCAGAATGTTTGTTTACATCAAATCTCACATGAATTTAAAAATGGGCCACATAGGGTCAAAAAGTAGGTCACCAGGGCAGATTTGCCACATTTTTTCGTCATCATGCCTAACACAGCAATCTTACTCAGGTGAGTGACACAGGGTCATCTTGGCCCTCTTGTTTTTCATTATTGTTGAGGTAATGCCTGTGATCAACTTAAATGACACAGGTCTGATCTTATTTGATACTAGTCACTCAGGTCTGATGTAATTCATTGCCTATCATACGAGTCTGTTCTTATCCATCACCAATCATACAAGTCTGATCTAATTTGAAACCAGTCACATGGGTCATTTTCTTTGTATGTGTTTGATGCAGCATTACAGTACATAACCTTTCATAGTTTGGAAAGTTTGGACTTGTTTAAAGAGTATTATGTACAATTTTTACACTTTAACATGGTTTTTAACATACTTATATTGCCATTGTATCACTGAACAGTTTTTAATGCATTTCTAGAGATGAAACTCCTGTTAACTGAATTTGAGTACAGTGAACTCTCATTAATCCGCGCTCCGGTAATCCAGTTTTTTCACGATCCGGTCAATTTTTGTAGGGAACGGAATTTTTAAGCACAAATTGTTACGTTTAGTCCGGAATTTCGCAGTCCGCATCCGGAAATACATTTTCGGGGACGGATCTATATTTTACCTGTGTTTTTGTCACCTTAATCCGGTCTTTGCTCCATGCCCCAGGAGATTCGCGCCTACGACAAAATCGCCCGACAGAGGTGTGAATCGTTCTTTATTATAAGCGGAAGTGAAGACATGTGTGAAACGTGTGGGCTAAAACACTAACCAATTATGTACAAGCACTTTAATTGTCGTCGACTTATTACCGATGGGATAATTACTATTGCCGACGCGCGGCAAAATTTGTTTGATATTCTTTGGTAAGATGAACATGCGTCAAATTTTTTAAATTTCTTTTTTACATTTTCATGCATACATTAAAAACATGCACATTAACATACACATTTCATAAGCATATTTTTTAACAAAAAAGATCGTTTTCAGTATTTTCAGTGTGAATATGTGTATATACATCTCTTTGATATGGTCATATATTTAATCCGGAAAATTCGTTAATCCGGAAATTTCCCTGGGAACGGACGTTTCCGGATAAACGAATCTTCACTGTATATAGAAAATAAAGGCTGAGACAATATTCATATTTTCTTGTATAGAATAATTTTCAGAATATTTAGAATAAAATGGCTTTATGCACATAGATTTGTTGTGTCAGTAGTATTTTCAGCCAAGGTTCTACTTACATTATTATACGATGCTGGGATGAGTGTATACTGAGAGTTCTCAATAAAACTACACTAAACAGGCAAAAATCTGAAAATTATCTGTCTTCTAATGTGGATAAATGTTGAGAACACTGTATATGTGTGTGTTTCAGCAAGCGTTCTTCCAACTGGTTATGGATAATGAGACGGCCCACCCCGCTGTGTCCCAGCTGATATCCCTGGTGTGTACCTTGTGTAACACAGCTCCTACTGCCATACTTTTTAGTTAACCCTTTCCCTCATATAGACTCATTTTGACGCACTCAGTAGGTACCACATAAAGCCTGATCTGCAGGAAACCACAGTTAAACCTTACCAAATTTAATTATAAAATCCTCATTTCCAGACCACTGAGGAGCAGCGAACAGCATAAAACCTGATCAGCCTGCGAGTTACTTGCAGGCTGATCTGGTTTTATGCTGTTCACATAGGTCTTTTCATGGTGTCTTCTATGAGGGAAAGGGTTAATTTACATTTTGCAATACTTGGGAAAATCCCATCATTTTATGGGTATAAATAGTAACATTGTCTTTTGACTGTTGTCATGTTTTGCTATATTGCTCTCACCATCCACAGTGGCTGAGTGGTTAGAGCGTCCACCTTGGGAGCCAAAGGTCGTGGCTTCGATCCCTGGCTGTGACATACCAAAGTCTTTAAAACTGGTACTGGTATAGCTCCCTTGCTTTCCGCTCAGCATATATGGGTAGTTCATGGATTGGTTGGACCAATGTCAGGATAATGTGACTGGGTGTGGTATTGTACCACTTGTCTACAGCGTGATACTGAAGTGTGGCAGCACTATATCTGTCTCAAGTAGACATTATCTCCAAATGAGTAAAATACTGTCATTGGGATGTTAAAGCCAACAAACAAACTATATTGCTCATATCATATTTTTCATCAAGAATGTTTGCCTTGTTTGAGTATTGCTTTTGGACAAAAGAGAGCTCACTCATTCAAATTGGTGATTAAATTTTTTTTCCCATATGCTGCATTGATCATGACTTGAACCCAGGTTATACTTAGAAGAAGCCATGCCACTTAAACTTTGATATCTGAATTGAGTGTTAAAGGATGATGTTGAACTTCATATTATAAGCATAAACT
>CM037777.1:98205612-98237948 GCA_021229015.1 Solen grandis
CTCTTACCTGATCAACCTGGTAGTGATAGTAACCTAATAGCCTGTAATATGCACTCTGACCTGATCAACCTGTTAGTGATAGTAACCTAATAGCCTGTAATATGCACTCTGACCTGATCAACCTGGTAGTGATAGTACCTAATAGCCTGTAATAAGCACTCTGACCTGATCAACCTGGTAGTGATAGTACCTAATACCTGTAATATGCACTCTTACCTGCCTTGTGTTCTCAAAAATAAAACTGGTACTTAACCCTTTCCCTCATATAGACTCATTTTGACACACTCAATAGGTACCACATAAAGCCTGATCTGCAGAAAACCACAGTTAAACCTTACCAAATTTAATTATAAAGTCCTCATTTCCAGACCACTGAGGAGCAGCGAACAGCATAAAACCTGATCAGCCTGCGAGTTACTCGCAGGCTGATCTGGTTTTATGTTGTTCGCATAGGTCTTTTCATGGTTTCCTCTATGAGGGAAAGGGTTAAGTATGATTTTCATACCCAGACTCGAACTATGCCCATTGGTTACAATAGAGAATATAAGTACAATGTTCAAATTTGAGCCTGGTACATACTTAAGAATTTTGGAGAACAGGGAAATGCCTGATCTTATACTGGATGACTAGACCATAGACCATTTCTTCATGAGGTCTCATTTGATAAAAAGGTAATCTTAATCTATCAATGATTCACAATGGCAAAAAGGAACACAAGGGCTGTTAACATATGTATATCTCTACCCCGTCCCCAGGGAGACAGTAACGCGCTGGTGAAGGAGGCAGCCATTGAGGCCTTCCCAGTCCTCTTGTACCATCTTGGGCCCAATGCCAACCACCTTGTGTACGACCTCATACAGTGAGTAAAGTATTAATTTGGTAGGATTTTATAATGGTTGGAAAGATTGCAGTATGATTTAAAATATGGTAATTTGCAGGCACTGATGCTGGCGTTTGCATGGTTAAATTTTCATTACAAAACTGCCTATCTATTGAACTAATCTTTAAGTGCTTCTTCCCTTTTTGGCTTGAAGGAAGTAATACGAAAAAAAAAGAAGAAAAAAAAGTTTTCCTGAAGTTTAATTAAAATAAAATTAAGTTAAAGAAAGTATGATATGGACAAATGAATATGATGATAGAGATATTTTAAAGATTGTTATACATATATACAGCAAATACTCACGCTCATGTCCTTTACTGACATTATATGAAGACAGAGATACAGGGTATTAACCTACCCTAGTGATAGTTTTTATTTGAATAAAGTTATCAATGAAACATATCAATCAATGAATTCTGTATACTGTTTTGAATGAATTTACAAGAATTTTCACTTTCCTTTGGTCCTCATGAGTTGTGTATTGTGGGGGGTCTTTTTATTGTGTCACCTGCTGTAAGCAGTGGTGACATATATGGATCACTTTTTCATTGTCTATCTGTCTGTCTGTCTTTCTGTCCATCATACTTTTTCTGCCGCGCTTCAGCAGTTAACACATGTGTTCCAAAGAACATTCTTATTATTTTAGAAAACATGGTGTATGAAAATTAATGTCTTCTTCTGATGGTCACCTGGTTATGCTCCCCGAAGGGAGAGCATATTGTTGCTGCTTTGTCTGTTCGTCCGTCCGTCCATCCTGTCCGTTTGGCCATCTGTCATAGTTTTGTCAAAAGCATAACACAAAACCTATAAAAGGTATCAACGTGAAACTTCATAGATAGATCTTACTGACAAAAGGTGTAGTGCACAAGAATCCTAACTCTTGATAGCATAATTTAGAAGTTATTGCTCTTTGTTATTTTTCATCCAGAACTCATATAGAATAATAAAGTACCCATCAAATGAGAAGGCACAGATTGGGGAGCATCCACCGGTTCTACCGGCACTTGTTATAAAATGTAAGGTAAAATCTGCTGAAAGCAGGTGACACATAGGGATCACTTTTCTGTGTGTCTGTCCATCCGTCCGTCTGTCTGTCCATTACACTTTTTCGCCACGCTACAGCAGATGACGCGTGTTCCAAAGACCACTCTTGTCTCTCCTTAATTATTGAAACTTTACTTTGTAAGTGCTGAAACAAATAAAAAATGATAAAAATTGGATAGTAGACTAGAAATGAATTCTCTGCTGACTAAATATATGTTTGGTCATGTTATACAGCCCATGTTTAGATGGAGAGGCAGCAGCTGTACAGGAAATGTTGGCTCATATAGCTGGGCCCCTGGCGTGTGTCGTGAGTCGTAAGGCTGTCATAAACAGGTTTATTTTATTTACTTAACGTTGAGTAGGAAACAAGTTTTTACAAATCATTCTAATCATTTTTGATGGTTCCTGGGTTAGACCAGTACTTAGTGCCTTGGAAGGTCACCAGAAACTCTTGCCTCATACTGGGTTCGTACCTACAACCTTTTGATTCCCAGTCAGGTATATTACCACTGGTTCACGGCACCCTTCAGGTGAGTATTGAAGTTTGAATTATCACTGTTCGAATAGAATAATAAGAAAATTAAATATGCAATCTGTTTTTGCTAACATAATTCAAACTCATACTATTGAGGGCCTGATAAAAATCCAGGTTGATGTATGAGGAAAAATGTTAAAGATTTGATTAAACTTTTGAACTTGATTTTTTTTTTTGCGATCATGCTTATGCTTTTTTTAAATGGTACATATATTAGAATAATCTGATAGAAACGAATATGGAAATAAAGGAGCTATATGTGTATTGTGTGTCAAATCTCAATGCCATGTTGTTGTGTCCAGGTGCACCTCTATCAGCAAGAAATTTCCCTTGTACAAGATGGTGTCCATAGGCTGTACAGCTTGTGACTTTACCACATGTGAGTTCTTTGTTCTCTCTCTCTCTCTCTCTCTCTCTCTCTCTTTTAATCCCTCCTGGTTTTGACTCAGTAGTCTAATGACTAGACTGTGTTCTTTGAAGTAGGAAGTTGTGGGTTGATACACAGTTAGGTTAAACTTAAGTTTGTAAAATGGTACCAGTATTTATGTTTATATGCTTGGTGCTCCTAAATATAAGGGTTGTACCAGGACAGGTTGGTCTAAATAGAACTACATTTTATAGAATGATGTCATGAATAAAGCAGTGTTTTAATATTTTATTTTGTACTACATATTTCTAGTTTACCTACCGTTATGGCTCCAAAATAACCACACAGCATCTTAACCCTTTCCCTCATAGAGGAAACCATGAAAAGACCTATGCGAACAACATAAAACCAGATCAGTCTGCGTACTCGCAGGCTGATCAGGTTTTATGCTGTTCGCTTCTCCTCAGTGGTCTGGAAATGAGGATTTTGTAATTAAATTTGGTAAGGTTTAACTGTGGTTTTCTGCAGATCAGGCTTTATGTGGTACCTATTGAGTGCGTCAAAATGAGTTAATATGAGGGAAAGGGTTAATATACAACAGACACAAGATATTCCCATTCTTAAAAGTTGTTTATAAGATTTAACCCTTTACTTCATATAGACTCATTTTACTGATAGACAAGCAGAGGAGACCCAGATCAGGGTCTCCTGTTACATCACATATTCAACACAGTCTGCATTTTCTCATATACTATTTAATGTTCTGTCAATGAATATTCATTAAATCATAAATTTGTACATAAATATTCATGAGGTAAAGAGTTAAGATCTAGAGATTCCTTCAGATGCCCTTTTGTAGTGATAATTCCCTCATTTCTGACATGAGCTGGACATGCTCAAATTTGGATATCTCCATCTTCCATCCAACCTATTACTATACAGTTTAACCTGTATTAGCGGTCACATCTATTAACCCTTTCCCTCATTATATATATATATATATAGTCTCATTTTGACGCACTCAATAGGTACCACATAAAGTCTGATCTGCAGAAAACCAAACCAAAAAGTCCTCATTTCCAGACTACTGAGGAGCAGCGAACAGCATAAAACCTGATCAGCCTGCGAGTTACTCGCAGGCTGATCTGGTTTTATGTTGTTCGCATAGGTCTTTTTATGGTTTCCTTTATGAGGGAAAGGGTTAAGGAAATCTGATATTTCTCCCCCAGGTTCTGACGACATAGGCAGCCCAAAGGAGCGACCAAGACTTGTGGATCCCAACATGTTCTCACCCTTCCTTCAGCTGGCACAGAGCAGTCAAGCTCATGTCAAGCAAGGTGACTTAGGCTGTCTCTAGTCTGTAAAATATCTAGTAGTTTCTATATGTAGAGGATATTTGTTTGCTTTGGGTTTGCATATGGAATATGTCTTATTGAGGAGTTATACAATTACAATATTTTCACAAGCGCAAAGTGTGAGTTAAAATTGTATCACTTTCAGATGAGATATTTTCCATATTCACTCATAGCAGATTGGCGCCAAATCGCGTCAAATTATATGACATAAATGTGTCATCATGGAAATCTTTATCCGTTTAACATTCTACTTTGGTATACATTTCAATATACAGATCGGGAACGAAATTCTAAATCTCAGTTAGATATGAATTATATTTCACTGATATATTTCAATATCTCGTCAAAATCATAAGATAAAACTTACTTTGTCTCTAGTCTGTAAAATATTTTTTTTTTATCTATTATTTATTGTTTTTGCCTCAAAGAAGGGGTGCGCACTATACATGGATGTGCACATGGCATCTCTATTGTTTACATTCTAGCATCTTTATTTCTTAAAGCTATCATTCCATCTTGGCCCTCTTGTTTGTATAAAGTTTTGATGTAAGTCATTGACATAAGTTTCAAAGATGTTATATGATGGGTCAAATTGGAGCATATGACATGAATTGTTTTCTTAGAATATTTAAATTTCAAGAAAAAGTTCTAATGCTTTGTTTTGACTTAGGAAACAGTTGATATAAGGAGATAGTGGATTTTCAAAAATAGAAAAAATTATGATGCCATTAGATTGGGGAAAAAGGGGAAGTCATAGCAGTTTTGTTAGCATGATGCAGCATTTTAAAATTGTGCTCACACAATAAAGATTATAATGTGTCTTCTTTGAAGCCCTCATTCGCAGCATGCGGCGTATGTTTGGCCACATTGGGGTACGGAAGAACAACACAGCCACCATAAATGCCTTGAACCACGCCCTCCTCCTGATAGAGGATCCAGACTACGACACAAGGAGTGCATTTAGGTACTGTCCCTACAAGGATCTTGTAGATATACAGTGGTCTTGCAATTCCTCAATGTGTTGATTCATTGAATACCGGGGATGACTCGAGCTACAAACTCGGTCCCTTGGTTAAGCCCTTCTTACTCATATAAATATTAGAGCAATTCTTGCGATTTTGGACTCCTTGACTCCGTGCCTGGGCCCTAGAAAGTATATTCTATATAATTTCTGTGCGATTATTCAAAGTCGTACCAAATCTATCTGTATGTCCTTGGCAACCAGGCCCCATGGCCACCTGTCACTGTGATTAACACCTTGACCAAGATGGCTTTGTATTTGTTTTTACACAACATCAATCTTCCAGAGAGTAAGTGGCGAATTGTTATATTAACATGGCCGTGTAAAATGTATTTCATACCTTCTGATCATGTAGCAGACTGTTACGGTCTCCACTGATTAATAATTTGCCATTAAAGGAACCAGTTTTGTTTGTTTGTGAGAAAGGTAGATAGAAAAAGAGAAAGAGAGCTGCACACAATCAATCCAAACAAAGCATAATGGTTGATGTCTACTCCAAGCATGTAGAAATAACGCATCACCATCATCGGTAAATAAAAGAAAATAGACTTAATATCCATACAAAAGGCTAATAAGTATGCCTGTGGTATTTTTTCTTGTGGCAAAGCATATTTTATGTTAAAAAAATACTATCAGTTACAGGCTAAACTTAACAATATGATTAATGAAAGCACATCTGATGATTACTGGAAAACAGCAATTCTTCAAGTTTTTTGCTGATTCCACCCGACCTCGAAGAATCACGCAACCGCTGTACAGCTCATGGAACTGCAAGGCTTATGTAGATATATGGTTCATGTCACTAAAGGGCTCATTTGGTTCATGTCATGAGACATTTAATGGTTCATTTTTAGCTCATCTGTTTCAAAGAAAAAGTTGAGCTATTATGTTTGTTGGGTCGTTGTCGTCATTCAAAAACTTTAATGTAGCCCATTACTTAAACTCTTTTAACAGAAGAGCTTTGGCATCAGAATTCGATGCTCCTGTTTAAAAAATATCCACATCACCTTTATCAGGATAAAATGATACTTCTTGAATTACAGACAGACACTATATTGTCTCTTTGCAAAAGAAAAACGAGGTATCAATTTTTCTTACTGTCAAGTGGCCCAGTAGATGGTCTTTGGTTTGACTCCAGTTTGAAATACACCAAAGTCATTCAAATTGGTTCTGGTATAGCTTTCTTGTTCAGCACTTTGTGGAGATATGTGGGGTGTCAGGATGTCACTTATCTGTGGCATGATACCACAGTTAAGCACAATAATATCTGTCTCATGTAGACAGCATACCAAAGACTGATATACAATTGGTGCAACGTAACAAACAAATTTGCACCTTTTCCTGCTACTGTGTAATGTGTACATAGTGTTTCACTGAAGTTCAGATGTAAAAAGGTGTTTATTACGTTCTGGTATTTCAGTAAGGTGATCCAGTACCTGATAGGGGACACAACGGGCGAGGGTTCAGAAGGGGCCAGCATGCTGGTCCTCAGTAAGCTGCGAGAGGTTTTCGGGCGTGCACAGAGGGACAACAACAATCGTCTCCAGAGAACGTGCTTCTGACCATTGCGCAACTTGGCAGGTCTGTTGCTGTGGTTACAGACTGTGCATGATTGTTTATTTGCTGAACTAAAATTTAAAAAAAAAAAAAAAAATCATTTTTCCTGACAAGTACAGTTTTACCCATGGTTTTCTGTTATCATTTCAATGGTTTGGTGCAAAATTGTTGTATCAGCTTCTTTATGTTTATGTAGCTACCACAGATTTGAACTAAGCTCAAAATTTACAATTTTCTTAAATGTTATACCAAGTCATAATGCTTTCTAAGTTTTATTTTTACTACAATGATAAAACACAGATAGGGCATGTACTTTATATCTTGCCTGTCATTATATATCTGTAAGCAACAGAATGTTATGTGTACTCCTAGCCATGTTTTACAATGTGTTCCTACTCACAGCTGTATCCCGTTCTTTCTGTGTGTGCAGGGTATCAGAGGGGGAGCTGCTGATGGTTGTCATTATCATCCTGCTGGAGAACATGTTGTCACCAGTTCCCATAGTAGCCGCTGTTGCGTACGAACAGGTCAGTCAAGTTTAAATGATAGGTCTAGTTTCAAGTAATATGTTAGTTTTAATTGGTAGCTCTAGTTTTAAAGCTATAGTGATAGCTTTAGTTTTAATTGATAGCTCTAGTTTTAAAGCTGTAGTGATAGCTTTAGTTCTAGTTTTAAAGCTCTAAGTGATAGCTCTAGTTTAAGTGATTGGTCAAATTTTTAGTGATAGCTCTAGTTTCATGTAATAGCTCTAGTTAAAGTGATAGCTCTAGTTTAATGTAATAGCTCTAGTTAAAGTGATAGCTCTAGTTTCATGTAATAGCTCTAGTTAAAGTGATAGCTCTAGTTTATCCTATCCTGTGGTTACTTTTGATTGACACTCTGCTCTCCTGTACAGTTGAAGAGTATAGCAGAGCATAAGAAGATCAAGATGCAAAACTTGTTCATGCGGTTCCGCCAAGACGTGTGTAAGTTTCTCGTCGAGACCATGAACCAGGCACAGATCGGCAAGATGGACAAGTCACCTGAAGAGATTCTTGTTGAGGTCTCTAAAGTGCTGGGCTTCCCTGACGTGAAGACGTTCCTTTCTGTAAGTGAGAGAGATCTATATTGCGTGACCATTCCGGTTTACCATTACTGATGACTGTAACTGTATTTTACTGTTTTGATAGCTGATTGCATTTTCTTGAAATAATTACTTTAATAATCATAAAAAATAAGACTGCACAAATTCATTCAATAGTTAAACACTTGTAAGAGTTCACAATATTAACTGAACCCGTTACTTCATATAGACTCATTTTAACGCACTGGCAAATGGAGTAGACTCATACTAGCCAACTCTTGTTGGAGATGTCTGACCAGGCTCTACTCAGTTTGTTCTTACAGTACTGTAGAATTCTGCATGGAAAAAAAAAATCCATCTTTTCATATACATGTCATGAACTTTTACATGAATATTCATAAGGTAAAGGGTAAAACCCATGTCTTCCTGCAGGGTACAGAGAAGTACATTGTGCCCCACCTGGTCAGTATTGGGACCCCGGCCGCCTCCAGCCTCATTAAGATCATCGCCACGAAGCTGTCAGTCGCTGTAAGTACATTGACATTTCCTGTGTTATTTGATATATTGATGGCTTTACCTCCTGGCTACACTATTTTAGACTGAAGAGCACCGTGGTCTGGTGCTAACAACTATGGATCCATAGGTTGTTTGTTTGAACCCTGTTTGGGAAAGAAATTTCATGACTGTCTCAGGTGCTTAGTACTGGTCCAACCCAGGAAACGTGGAGAGAGTTTAGAGTAAGTTGTGAGAATTTGTTTCCCAATCAATGTAAAATAAACAAGTTTAAACTTAACTTAACTATTCATAGCTCATTTGACCTTCCTTTTTCCGGCTCTCATTGAAAGTCAAAGAATACTCCTCCTGTTGAAAGGCCTTTAGATTAAAATGTCTTCATTGATGTTAAGATCTGACAGAAAGCAGAATTGCTAATGAAGAATTTCTCCTTGATGTTTATGGTGAGGTTTGCATGGTCCTTGATATAGGAGAAAGCCAGAGTTCCTAGAGAAAACCCACATATCAGAAGGGTGACCTAATACCAATCAGACTGACTTAGGAACAAAACCTTGTATTGAAAAGTGTGCATGTAAACCACCACTACTACTGAACAAATTTCTTCTGGTCTCAGTGATTTTTTAGCTCACCTGAGCATAGCTCAGGGTGAGCTTTTGGGATACTTGATTGTCCGTCGTCCGTCGTCAGTCGTCCGTCAACAATTTTGATGTTTACACACTAGAGGCCACAATTTTGATCCAATCTTCCTCAAACTTGGTCAGAATGTTTGTCTTGATGATATCTTGAACCCTTTTGAAAATGGGTCAGGTTGGATTCAAAAGGAGGTCAGTAGGTCAAATCTTAGAAAATCTTGTTTACACATTTGAGGCCACAATTTTGATCCAATCATCCTCAAACTTTGGCAGAATGTTTGTCATGATGATATCTTTTGTGGATGGAGTTAGAAAATTCCTGAACATTGTTTCACCTCATCATCTTAATTCTAAATCAATTTGTTTTGTACAGGCAATGAATGATACTTTTCTCAGGTGAGCGATCTTGGCCATCTTGGCCCTCTTGTTTATTCTCACCGAAGGTGATGCATATAGTCGCCGCTTCGTCCGTCCATCCGTCCGTCACACTTTCTTTGTCCGGACTTTTTCTCAGGAACTAACGGCCTGAATTCAACGAAACTTTATGGGAAGCTTTATTACCAAGAGGAGATGCGCATACCCTCAGCATGACCTGGTTCCTAAATTTTTCAAAGAGTTAAGGCCCCTTGACTTTTGGCCTATAGTACATATTGCATGATTCTTGTCCGGGCTATTTCTCAGGAACTTATGGCTTGAATTCAACAAAACTTTATGGGAAGCTTTATCACCAAGAGTAGATAAGCATATCGTCAGCAATGACCCAATTCCTAAATTTTTCAAAGAGTTAAGGCCCCTTGACTTTTCGGCCTATAGTACATATTGCATGATTCTTGTCCGGGCTATTTCTCAGGAACTTATGGCTTGAATTCAACAAAACTTTATGGGAAGCTTTATCACCAAGAGTAGATAAGCATATCGTCGACGTGACCTGGTTCCTCAATTTTTAAGAGAGTTATGGCCCCTACTACCATGTTGTTGACTGATATTCATGTCATGATTCTTGTCTGGGCTATTTCTCAGGAACTAATGGCTTGAATTCAATGAAACTTTATGGGAAGCTTTATTACCAAGAGTAGATACGCATATCGTCGACGTGACCTGGTTCCTCAATTTTTAAGAGAGTTATGGCCCCTACTACCATGTTGTTGACTGATATTCATGTCATTTGCCTAATTTAACAGGAGATATCATTTAAACAAAACCCCACAAAATTCAGTATGCTAGTAATCTCAATCATAATCATGTCAGCTAATTGTTGTTTAGGCCATTATACACTATTTCAAATATCCAGTCATATGTCAAGAGTGTTGGTTAACCTCTTTGATATGAGCACACATTGAAATGTATGACTTAATTTTCAGTAGTATAAAAACTTGAAAAAAATCAATGAAAGATCTGATGAGTAACATGTATTATCATATTAAATAGTAAACTGTATTTTGTATTTGATTTTTCCCTTTTTTCGAATTTGAGGACATTACCTGGATTCTATACATGATAAGCATGTGCTGATCCCATTCCGGTCCTTAACATATCCTCCCACCCATTAACCAAGGCCTTATTTGTAACAATGACGTTCTTCGGGGAGCATCTGTCAGTTCTACTGACTTTCTTGTTCAAAGAGTTAAGGCCCCTTGACTTTTCGGCCTATAGTTCATATTGCATGATTCTTGTCCGGGCTATTTCTCAGGAACTAATGGCTTGAATTCAACAAAACTTTATGGGAAGCTTTATCACCAAGAGTAGATACGCATATCGTCGGCGTGACCTGGTTCCTTAATTAATTTTTCACAGAGTGATGGCCCCTTGACTTTTTGGCCTATAGTTCATATTGCATGATTCTTGTCCGGGCTATTTTTCAGGAACTAATGGCTTGAATTCAACAAAACTTTATGGGAAGCTTTATCACCAAGAGTAGATACGCATATCGTCGACGTGACCTGGTTCCTCAATTTTTAAGAGAGTTATGGCCCCTACTACCATGTTGTTGACTGATATTCATGTCATTTGCCTAATTTAACAGGAGATATCATTTAAACAAAACCCCACAAAATTCAATATGCTAGTAATGTCAATCATAATCATGTCAGCTAATTGTTGTTTAGGCCATTATACACTATTTCAAATATCCAGTCATGTGTCAAGAGTGTTGGTTAACCTCTTTGATATGAGCACACATTGAAATGTATGACTTAATTTTCAGTAGTATAAAAACTTTAAAAAAATCAATGAAAGATCTGATGAGTAACACGTATTATCATATTAAATAGTAAACTGTTACTTAGTCTCCAAATTAGAGTTGGTAAAACATCTCATCAGATGAGGAGAATAGATATGATTTAGGAATGGGGATTTCAACAGCTTTGAGCTGAAAGGTCCTAAGTAAAATTTTGGGGATGGGCCTGACCCCTGTGTGATCTTGGAGGACACCAAAGTATTTACCATTTTATCTTCTGTCTCATCAAAAGGAACAAGAATATATAATATGGTTACTGTTTAGAGAGTTAATTGCTTTTTTTACCCTTTTTTTATGCTCACTGAAGTGACGCATATAGTCACCGCTTCGTCCGTCCGTCCGTTTGTTCGTCCGTCACACTTTCCTTGTCCGGACTATTTCTCAGGAACTAACGGCTTGATTTCAACAAAACTTTTTATGTGAAGCTTTATTACCAAGAGGAGATGCGCATTACCTGGATTCTATACATGATAAGCATGTGCTGATCCCATTCCGGTCCTTAACATATCCTCCCACCCATTGACCAAGGCCTTATTTGTAACAATGACGTTCTTCGGGAGCATCTGTCAGTTCTACTGACTTTCTTGTTTCCTTTTATAACTGGTATCATAAAAGGACCCATTCATAATTTAGAAGGAACCCAAATTGATTGACAATTTATAATTGTAATTTTGACAAAGGCATGCTTTAAACCCTTCCTACTCTGCTGAATTAATTTCATAGGTGTTTCTCTTCCACAATATCTCATTTTCTTGAAAATATAAACCATTCCCTACCATTTTGCAGAAAAATTGCAAGGTATTCTTGCATAGCCCAAATTTTCTCCTCACAAAATCAGTAGAAATGACACAATTTTTTTTTTTTTTTAAGCTCACCTGAGCACAATGTGTTCAAGGTGAGCTATTGTGACCAATGAATGTCTGGCATTTGGCATCCGTCGTCAACATTTAACTTAAAACAACATCTCCTCCTAAACCACTGAGAAGATTTTAAAGCAATTTCACAGGATTGTTCCTTGGGTGAGGCCCTTTCATAGTTGTTCAAAGAATTTGATTCCATGCAGAACTTTGGTTGCCATGGCAACGGAAAGAAAAAAACATGAAAATTTTGAAAATCTTCTAATCCAAAACTGCTGGCAAGATTTCAAAGTTATATGGAATAGATGTTCCTTGGGTCACTCTCTACCAAGATTGTTCAAATTAATTTTGATCTGTTGAAAAACATGGCCGCCAAGTGGCGGAGCGCATATTTCTTACATTAATATAGTACAAATTCGAAAAATCTTCTTGACAAAAAATACTGGCTGGATTTTAGAGTTACTTGGCACAGATGATCCTTAGGAGATTGTTCAATTTTTTTAAATTTTTATTTAAATAATAGCCGTCATGGGGCGGAGCCGGTTTTCCCTATATGAATATAGTACAAATTTGAAAAATCTTCTTGGCCAAAAGTACTGGCTGGATTTCAAAGTTATTTTGCACAAATGTTCCTTATATCACTCTCTCCCAAGATTTTTTCATATTATTTTAATCCGTTAAAAAACATGCCTGCCATTGAGCAGAGCCCTTTTCCTTATATGTATATGGTATAAATTTGAAAATTCTTCTTGTCCTAAAGTACTCACTCGATTTATGGCTGGCTGAGGGCAAAGCCCATTTTCCACCATATCATGTTCTCAGGTGAGTGACCGAGGGCCATCATGGCCCTCTTGCTTTTTCAGAATTTTGAGAAAAACAAAGCAAATTTTTCACAAACGAAGGGGTACCAGATCCATACACAACTCATGGAAAATATCACTGCAGTCTAGTTGACAAAAAGAAAGGAAAAAAATGCACATTGATTTTCTTCAACAGTTGTGTGCAAATAACATGACGCCAAAACGCCCCAAAATGAATATGCATATCGATTTAACCAGTGAAAAGCTGTACAATCCTCCGACAAACAAATGCACGTGAATCTTGCTTTCAATAGTTACCTTAGTTCAACAACCGACGACAAACATTCGGGGCGTGGCTATACCTGTTTTGGCGTCAAGTTAATTATTTTCCTAGCAGCTAGAGCATAACCTTTTTATTTTGGGGTTAGGTTTATCGAAGTCATACTTAATGAAGTTGTATTTCATGGTAATAATGGATTTTATTGGTGTCTGTTAGCCTGTAATTTTAGCATGCTAGATTTTACCTGTAGAGTCGGAGCAAGCTGCTGATCACCAACACCAAGTATGTCTTTTCGTATCTGGTCCGCTTCAACAAGAAGGAGGCTGACTTACAGACTGCCATACACTACCTACAGGTGAGTGACACACTTACCTTGAACTGTTTTCAACATGGATGCACCATTTTGTGTCACCTGCTGTAAGCAGAGGTGACACATAGGGATCACTTTTCCTTTGTCCATCTGTCACACTTTTCCGTCATGCTTCAGCAGGTGACACACATGTTCCAAAGAATTCTCTTGTTGTTTTTAAACTATAAAAGATTAGAACTGAGTGAAAACTTGTCTCAGTTTTTATGTTAAGCATAATTTTCTCCTCAGAAGCATGAATGAGCATGGTACTCTCAGGCTGATCTGGATTTATACATGTGGCATAGGAAATGTCATTTAATGTTTTCATTCGTGGATTAAATAGTTACATCAGTCAGCAGTCAACATATTCTAAGCTGCAAACTTCTTAAAGACTCATTTTGATGCATTGGCAAACAGCAGACCCAGATCAGACAAATCCTTAAGGATCATGCCATATTGGAAGCTTAGACTCTAAAAATGTCTGCTTGGCAAAGAAAAATCCTTTGTTTCATATACCATTCAAAGTCAATTTATATTCCACAAGTTTGAATTCTATATAGCATTGTGGTTTTGAAATACATATTACTTTTACCCAGCCAACCCCTGGACTTAAAAGTTTCTTTTTCTGAATCACCTTGCCTAAATCAGTTTTGACAATGTTAGATGTGGTAAGGGTGTTTGGTGGGAAGTTTTTCAGATTAAAGAAAATGCTAAATTTCCCAGAATTCTTCATTTTGGATGCAAAACTTGATACCACATTTAGTTGGGCCATGTTGTAACTATGGCAACAGTTAACAAATAATCTGTTTGAAGTCCATGTTTTGAAGAATGCTATATGTTTCAGATTGTTATTCAGGTGAGAATAATAAAACATTTTAAATTTTACAAATTTGAAGTTAGTGTTTTCTAATCATGTTACAGAAAGAGACCAACTTTGACCTGAGCAACCTGGTCAGGATTGACTTTCAGCGCGTCCACAATGAGCTTCTTCTTCATCTAAGCACCCATTACTCCCAGGTAAGAATGCCGAATCTTTGAAATTGTCAAAAATTCTGTCCTTTAAATTCGAATGTCAGGCGTCCGCTCAGGTTAACCTTTTTTTGTCCCAAGATCGATAGATTGGAGCATATTGTTTTTGGTCTGTTTGTCACAAAACTTTAACCTTGACCATTAACGGAAATCCTTCCACCTACTGCCTCCAAACTTCACAGGTGCATGCACCTTGATGAGCTCTACTCGCCAGGTGACTTTGACCTTCAAATGACCTTGGCCCCCAAGGTCTAAGGATTCCCGGGGCAAGGCATTCATTCAAACATAGCTATTGTTAATTCTGCTATAACTTCTCTAAGCTTCATTGATTGTTTTAATATTTGGACAGTTGCTTAAGTGGATGGACCTCTTCAATATGCAGTTTACCTTGACCTACTTTTGATTAAAAAGAAAGCCTGACTAAACCTATCCATAATACCATCAAGTGTTGAAAGTTGAAATAAGAATGAAAGAAAAAATTAGAGATAAAAATAATTGAGATGATGAGAAATAAGGATGTTTGGTTTGGCTGTATATTAGATTGAGCTGAAGACTATACATAATTGAGAACTGAGTACCTGTTCTTGAGTATTCTAGATGTACACATACTCTTCCACAATCATCAGGTGTTCCATGGACTGAAGATCTTGTCAACATATGATGAACACTACAAAGGAGGCTCGATCTCCAGCAGTGAGGAGATGGCTGCATATCTACAGCCCCGCCTCCTGGGGGTCCTGGCGCACTTTGACTCCCAGCTGCTCAACAACAGTGTTCCCATGGAGGAGAAACGACCGGTAACATCCTCCCTCTGTTTTGTCAGACAGTTATTGAGGTTTACAGTCAATAAGTATACCGGGCCACATGGTCATAGATGATTTCAGTTCTGTGAATAATCTCTGATGTCCTCTTTCTGGTTCGATATTCATGATACTCATTTTAGCTCACCTGAGCAAAGCTCACAGTGAGCTTTTGTGATCACTTGATTGTCCGTTTTGCGTCAACAGTTTCAACAATCTTCTCCTCTGAAACTACCAGATGGATTTTCATCAAATTTTGCCAAAATGATAGCCTAATGCAAATTCCTTTTCTTTTCTTTTTTCAAATTCCATAAAGAACTCTGGTTGCAAGGCAACCAGAAGGGAAAATCTTTAAAATGCTTTTTCCAGAAATATAAAGACCTACAGATTTGATATTTGGTTCATTATCAGTTCAAAATTTGTGCCCTTGGGATCATATTGGGCCACGCCCATGGCCACACCTTGATTTTTATATAGAACTATATAGTGAATTCTTTAAAAAACTTCTCTTCCAAAACTATCCATGGATTTTCACCATATTTAAGTAAATTGATACTTATGTAAGCCTTAGGCTAATTCCTGATGTTTCTTTGATTTCATGAAGAACTTTGATTGCCATGGCTACCAGAAAGCATAACTTCAAAACACGTTTTCTCAGAAACATACAGACCTACAGATTTGATATTTGGTACAAAGCATCAGCTTCTGGTGCCTCAACACTGTCAACAAATATGTGAATATTTACTTCTGAAACCATTGGTTGGATAATGAAGAACTTTGTTGCCATGGCAACCAAAATGCATAACTATAAAATGCTTTCTCTTAGAAACATATAGACCTACAGCTTTGATATTTGGTATATAGTATCCTCTCATGGTTCCAGCTTTTCTACCACAAACCAAATTCAGGTGAGCGATCTAGGGCCATCTTGTTATAAAATGTTAATGGGATTGTATTTACTGGATATTTCTTAAAGTTAAGTGACTTTGTCTTTTCAGAAATGCACTTGTGCATTCATTATTGTTGTGCACTATGCTTGAATATAGAGAGATATAATTGTAAAGTAAGTATATTGAGGGAATTTATGAATTTGATTTTGTGAAAGCTCTTCCAAAAAAGAAGCAGAAAATTGGATATAGTGACGTTCAGATCAATTTCCTTTGTCAGTGACACCCCCAATGTTTGAGCTAGCTATATTTAAATCACTTTGTCCCTATTCTCCATATGTGTGTGGGGAGAGGGTGTGTGATTCACTTTTATCTTTTTCGATGAGATACTGAAATATATCAGTGAGATTCATACCTAACTGATGAAACTGAGTGAGATATAGAATTTTGCTTCTTGATCTGTACTTTGAAACAGTCATATAATTCTATGTGATTTGGCGCCATTTTTGGTAATGTCTGACTAATTTAATGCAAAAAAAAAAGAAAACAACTAAAGATAAAAAGAAAATGTTTGTTTTGAGTAAATATGGAATATATCTTATCTCGAAATGTTACAATTTTCATTTGCATTACGATTTCATGAAAATATTGTAATTTCATCACTTCTCCATGAGATATATTCCATATTCACTCAAAGTGAACAAATATCCCATACATATTGTTAGTTTTAGCTGATTTTATTTTTGAATGGACTGAAAGCAGAGTAAATAACAGCATTATTCATCACTATACATTTTTTGTTTTCAGGCTCTAGAGAGTCTGATCTCCATCATCCGACTGATGGGTTCCAAAATTATCAGTGGGATCCGCCACAAGGTGATGAACACGCTCAGAATTGGCCTGCATTTTACTGATGAGGTCTTCATTGAAATCTCATGTCGGGCATGGAACTGCTTTGTCCGAAGGTAATCAGAAGGTCACTGCCATGGCTTACAGAGATTATACAAGTTCTGATTTTCTGGTTTACGTAGATCAAAAGGGTGCATTTAACACAGTGACATCTACTGAAACACATCAGTCCCTGTGGCTGAGTGGTAGAGAGTCCGCCCTGTAACCAGGATATCGTGGGTTTGATCCATTGTCATGACATTAAAAGTGGTATCGTTTATCTTCTTATTTGGTACTCAGCATAATTATAAAGGTTGTTCAAATACTTGTTGGCCCTGTGTCAGAATAATATGACCGGGTGTGGTATCATGCCACCTTTCAACGGCATACTATTAGAGTGAGGTAATAGTATATTTATCTCATGTAGACGAAGTCCCCAAATGTCTGAAATATTGTTTATGGAGTTTAACCACAGCAAACAAAGTTGTTAGTAGTGGGGATGGCTATATGTAAATCACCTTGATGTAAATTGTTCTGTTCTGCTGGAGAGTAAAGATCACTGTCATTGATATATAGTACAACGCCGCTTTATCGCGGTTCTTTGGGTCCAAGCCCAAATACTATGTTCTATTGGACCGCTTAGTTTGAGAATGCTATATGTGTCTTTGTGATAGTCATAAATTCTTGAAAAACCCTAATAGAAAGCAATAAACATTAATATATTTATAGAGTTATTTAGTTATTTTAAATAATTCCATTATCATTGATTCTGGGGTTTTTGTTTTTTTTGTTTTTTTCTTTTTTTATTGTAATTGCTGATGATTCAGATTCAGAGAGTAGTGTGTACAGTATGGTGATGTGAAGTGGTTACGTAACTCTTCAGCATATCTCATTATAATAAATTATCAGCCATCCATTGTTTATTAAAACAATGTCGGTGTCAAAATTGACATTCGACCTCTACAATTTATCGCTATTTGAAATTAAGCTGAGGTGTACTTATTATGATGTATTGATATGAGGAGCCTTGTTAATGTTTAAATGAAACAAATTACCAGGTAATGCTAATTATCATTTATTGTTTTCTTCCGGTGAAAAAGATTGGCTATTTTCCGGGACTTTTTAATCCATGCTAGCATAATAAACAAAAATACCGTAATAAAGGTTTATGCAGTGGATTTTAGACAATGTTTGTGTATTTCGTCGAGTATCTGCTTGGTATTGAATGTCTATGCCAATTGAATGCTGATTACTGTGGTTGGATAATTATACCGACAAACCTGCATTGTTGCTGATCATTAACACTCGATTGCGTAATCATCAACTGCCCCCAAACACAATAGCTTACCACCTGGGGTGTTTAATTGTTATCACTTCCGCGTGTCAGTGTACTAGCATGTTAAATACTGACCACAAAACTCTTTTAAAAACATATACCGTATACACGGTCAGATTAGGCGCAGCTACGTATAAGGCGCATCCTAACTTTCAGGGTAACTAATTTGAAAAAAAAAATCACTTATCGTATCGTATGCGGCGAAATCTTGTTTTGAAATTTGCACCGTCGTACATTTTGACAGACCGAAAGCTATCCGTACGTCACCGGGCTAATCATATGGTGAACCGTTTTATTTGCACATGGCATAAGATTACCGTAAGACCGTTACATTAACGACGGGTAGGATAAAGGTGACACATTTTCATAACATGACATTACTCAACCGTGTCCCCGCATTCTAACACTGGGGACCATTGTCACCTGTCAAAATTCTCCCAACTAACAAACATTACGTAACAATTGCCACTGAATTTCCAATCATGGGTCCCGTAAAATAAACTTATTTTTTAAAAGGATCAAGTTGTTTCAGTTTCTCATGATCATTTTATCATGAAATATACCAAAAAAGAACAAAAGCAGTAATCTGGTATTGTTTATCATGGTTTTGTATAGACTTTGTGTCATATTATCGTATTCATTGGCTTTCAGTATATCCATTTTCTGAGATCATATACCGGTAATTTTCACTTCTCGGTGATTGAAAAAAGAAACCTGAAAAGCTGTATATCATCATATAAGGCGCACCCCCTCTATAAACTTGAATTATCTGGAAAAAAAGTGCGCCTAATCTGCCGGTGTATACGGTAAATATAAAAGGAGATAGATTAGTTTCGTGGTAAGCCTATGCAAATGACGTCATATATTTTTTGGGTCCATAGATCATCCGCGATATATTGGTCAACGCGAAATAGCAGTCCGCGATATAGCGGCATTGTACTGTATCTAGTTTAATTTTGATAACTTTCAGTTCATCTTTGTGTACACCATAAACCAAGTATATTGAGTCTTTAAGTACATTTGAGCTAGTAAGTTACAATGAAAAAAGACCTAAAAAGATCCTAAATTATGAAAGCTAGGATCATTCAGGTCAGTATTTCTTATAGAAACAGTCATGAAACATATTTACTGCTTTGTCTTTTTACTCACCAAGAAAGAAAAAAAATAATATATTACTGGTATGTAGCAGAGACTTGATTTTTAGCTTGTATGTTTCGAAGCAAATAATCGAGTTATTATGATCGCTGGGTTGTCATCGTCTTAGTGCAAAAACTTAAATGTAGCCCATTACTCACTTTTAACAGACCAGCATTGGCATCCGCATGCAGTGCTCTTGTCTTCAGAGGTTTGGGTCTAGTACCAAACCTGCTCCTTGACCTATACTGAATTAGTTTAACATTACCTCTCTCTCTTTGTTTGTTTTTAAAGCCATGATTGCAGTCTGCAGGTTCTATTTTCAGCCTGGAGTTGTCGTTCCTGGGCCAGATGTTACCCCAGATAGTTGCTACACTGCTACCCCTTCTGAAGCAGCTGCCTAAACAAGCTGCAGACATATTTAACTACATGATTGTGGAAAACAGGTGTGTTGCAGTGTTGTTATTTTTAGCTCACCTGAGCACTTGTGCTCGGGTGAGCTTTTGTGATCGCCTTTTGTCCGTCGTGCATCGTGCGTCGTCAGTCGTCCGTCGTCCGTCGTCAACAATTGCTTGTGAACACTCTAGAGGCCACAGTTTTGGCCCAATCTGCATGAAACTTAATCAAGATGTTTGTCTACATGATATCTCGGATGAGTTCGAAATTGGGTCATGTGGGGTCAAAAACTAGGTCACTAGGTCAAATCCTTGAAAACCCTTGTGAACACTCTAGAGGCCACAGTTTTAGCCCAATCTTCATAAAATTTGGCCAGGATATTTGTCTACATAATATCTCGGATGAGTTCGATATTGGGTCATATGTGGGGTCAAAAACTAGGTCACTAGGTCAAATCTTAGAAAAACCTTGTGAACACTCTACAGGCCACAGTTTTGGCCCAATCCTCAAAAAACTTGGTCAGGGTGTTTGTCTATATGATATCTTGGATGAGTTCGAAAATGGGTAAGGTGGAGTCAAAAACTAGGTCACCAGGTCGAATCTTAGAAAAACCTTGTGAACACTCTACAGGCCAAGTTGGCCAATCTTCATAATTTGTCAGGATGTTTGTCTACATGATATCTCAGATGAGTTTCGAAATTGGGTCACATGGGGTCAAAAACTAGGTCACCAGGGAAAATCTTAGAAAAACCTTGTGAACACTCTAGAGGCCTACATTTTTGTCCCAGTCTTCATTAAACTTAATATGAATGATGACTGCATGAATTCCCAGTTGAGTGCAAATTCAGGTAGGATCAATATGTAGGTCACTTAGTCAAATGTTAGAAAAACACTTTTAGATGCTAGATTTTTTGTCATTATGCCTAACATGCACAGCTATCTTACTCAGGTGAGCGACACAGGGCCATCTTGGCCCTCTTGTTTTGTTTACTCATTACATTTTCCTCACAGTGTCCGTACGCACAAGCCTTACAGATCATTTGCATTTTTGGTCATCTTACAGAAATTTGTACTTTCGTACAACTATGCAAAATAGTGCTCTCTGTTCCATTATCGATATATGTTATTGCTTTTAATATGATTATTCATAATGAATTCATTGGTATCTGTCCTTTACAACAACAGCAATGTTTAATGACATGACATGTGACTTTACCTTCACCAAACCAGCAGGAACTGCAACGCCTTGGTATTTTAACCCTTCACTTCATGAATATTCATTTACATATTTTTGACTTCATGAATATTAACCCTTTCCCCTAATACAGACTCATTTTGACGCACTCAGTAGGTACCACATAAAGCCTGATCTGCAGAAAACCACAGTTAAACCTTACCAAATTTAATTACAAAATCCTCATTTCCAGACCACTGAGGAGCAGCGAACAGCATAAAACCTGATCAGCCTGCGAGTTACTCGCAGGCTGATCTGGTTTTATGCTGTTCGCATAGGTCTTTTCATGGTGTCCTCTATGAGGGAAAGGGTTAACTGATATGTATGGTGATTTTTTCTTGGCTCTGCAGACTGTATAGAATCTGAGCTACAATATTGTATAAGCAAGCAGAGGCGACCCTGATCAGACAGCTCCTACAGGATCTGGATCTGCTCTGTTTGCCAATGAGTCAGAATGAGTGTATATGAAGTAAAGGGTTAAGGTCATATAATGTGTTGACTTTTGTTTTCCAGGAAAGAACTCAAGAGTCATTTTCATGATATCTACTTTCTGCCTGAAATGCCCGAGCTAAGTGATGCCAATGCTGTTCTGAAGCAAATGACGGATGGCCCATCCAGGTATGTTCAGGTTCTTCACCAAATATATCACACATTCACAAAGTGAAGTGGAGGCTGTATAGAAATTACATGCATTGTTGCGTTTTATCATGTTGTGTTTCATGTTACAAAACGTTAAATATCTTTATATTAAGTGAATACCTTGAATATCGTTTAGGTTTTACATGCAACTTGCTGTCATTAAACAAACAAGTTAGATAACTCTTGACCACATTTACTGCAAATTATGGCCCTGGACATATTTAAATTTAGATGAACATGCAACATACAATCATATCTCAGCCATAAGTGGGTTTTCTCCGGGTTCTCCTGTTTCCTCCCGCAATAATGACAACACACACTGCCA
Source organism: Solen grandis (assembly GCA_021229015.1). NCBI lineage: Eukaryota > Metazoa > Mollusca > Bivalvia > Adapedonta > Solenidae > Solen > Solen grandis. Next base: position 98,227,770 of record CM037777.1, read on the forward strand.
TCAGAGCCATTGAGAGTGATTAATATAGTGAGAACTTGTTTCGTAATCAATGTAAAATAAGCTTAAAATTTAAAGATAGTTCTTTATTGAATATATGGTCAATTATGGCCCCTTTTTGAATTCTAAAAAAAAAAATCAAAAATTTTGTGTGCAGATTGTAAGCAGAGAAATGGTAGAGCGCACTGTAGTTAACTGGACAACTGTTCTTATAAAGCTTCTCAGACATTTACAGTAAACATTATGAATATTTTTCTTGTTTACAGTCAGTCGGATTTCAAGACAAGACTGGAACATTCAATGCGAGGTATTCAGCATGACAGTCTGGATGTGAGGCTGCACGCTCTCTCCAAACTGAAGAAACTGCTCAAGGATGAGAGGGTAGGTGTCCTAGTGATACATTCACTTCAAATCTTTAAACCTGTACAACTTACTTTGTCATTCTATATCATTAAAATATTTAGATCAGGCTGAAAGTAACTCTCAGTACTTTCTTTTTGCTCACCTGAGCATTTGTGCTGAGGGTGAGCTTTTGTGACAGCCTTATGTCCGTCGTCAACAATTGCTTGTGAACACTCTAGAGGTCACAGTTTTGGCCCAATCTTCATGAAACTTGGTCAGGATGTTTGTCTACATGATTTCTTGGATGAGTTTGAAATTGGGTCACGTGGGGTCAAAAACTAGGTCACCAGGTCCAATCTTTGAAAAAAAACTTGTGAACACTCTAGAGGCCACAGTTTTAGCCTAATTTTCATTAGATTTGATCAGGATGTTTGTCTACATGATATCTTGGATGAGTTGGAGAATGGGTCATGTGGGTCAAAAACTAGGTCACCAGGTCAAATCTTAAAAAAACCTTGTTACACTCTATAGGCCACAGATTTAGCCTAACCTTAATGTAACTTGGTCAGAATGTTTGTTTACATCAAATCTCACATGAATTTAAAAATGGGCCACATAGGGTCAAAAAGTAGGTCAACAGGGCAGATTTGCCACATTTTTTCGTCATCATGCCTAACACAGCAATCTTACTCAGGTGAGTGACACAGGGTCATCTTGGCCCTCTTGTTTTTCATTATTGTTGAGGTAATGCCTGTGATCAACTTAAATGACACAGGTCTGATCTTATTTGATACTAGTCACTCAGGTCTGATGTAATTCATTGCCTATCATACGAGTCTGTTCTTATCCATCACCAATCATACAAGTCTGATCTAATTTGAAACCAGTCACATGGGTCATTTTCTTTGTATGTGTTTGATGCAGCATTACAGTATCATAACCTTTCATAGTTTGGAAAGTTTGGACTTGTTTAAAGAGTATTATGTACAATTTTTACACTTTAACATGGTTTTTAACATACTTATATTGCCATTGTATCACTGAACAGTTTTTAATGCATTTCTAGAGATGAAACTCCTGTTAACTGAATTTGAGTACAGTGAACTCTCATTAATCCGCGCTCCGGTAATCCAGTTTTTTCACGATCCGGTCAATTTTTGTAGGGAACGGAATTTTTAAGCACAAATTGTTACGTTTAGTCCGGAATTTCGCAGTCCGCATCCGGAAATACATTTTCGGTGACGGATCTATATTTTACCTGTGTTTTTGTCACCTTAATCCGGTCTTTGCTCCATGCCCCAGGAGATTCGCGCCTACGACAAAATCGCCCGACAGAGGTGTGAATCGTTCTTTATTATAAGCGGAAGTGAAGACATGTGTGAAACGTGTGGGCTAAAACACTAACCAATTATGTACAAGCACTTTAATTGTCGTCGACTTATTACCGATGGGATAATTACTATTGCCGACGCACGGCAAAATTTGTTTGATATTCTTTGGTAAGATGAACATGCGTCAAATTTTTTAAATTTCTTTTTTACATTTTCATGCATACATTAAAAACATGCACATTAACATACACATTTCATAAGCATATTTTTTAACAAAAAAGATCGTTTTCAGTATTTTCAGTGTGAATATGTGTATATACATCTCTATGATATGGTCATATATGGTTGAATATTTAATCCGGAAAGTTTGTTAATCCCGAAATTTCCCTGGGAACGGACGTTTCCGGATAAACGAATCTTCACTGTATATAGAAAATAAAGGCTGAGACAATATTCATATTTTCTTGTATAGAATAATTTTCAGAATATTTAGAATAAAATGGCTTTATGCACATAGATTTGTTGTGTCAGTAGTATTTTCAGCCAAGGTTCTACTTACATTATTATACGATGCTGGGATGAGTGTATACTGAGAGTTCTCAATAAAACTACACTAAACAGGCAAAAATCTGAAAATTATCTGTCTTCTAATGTGGATAAATGTTGAGAACACTGTATATGTGTGTGTTTCAGCAAGCGTTCTTCCAGCTGGTTATGGATAATGAGACGGCCCACCCCGCTGTGTCCCAGCTGATATCCCTGGTGTGTACCTTGTGTAACACAGCTCCTACTGCCATACTTTTTAGTTAACCCTTTCCCTCATATAGACTCATTTTGACGCACTCAGTAGGTACCACATAAAGCCTGATCTGCAGGAAACCACAGTTAAACCTTACCAAATTTAATTATAAAATCCTCATTTCCAGACCACTGAGGAGCAGCGAACAGCATAAAACCTGATCAGCCTGCGAGTTACTTGCAGGCTGATCTGGTTTTATGCTGTTCACATAGGTCTTTTCATGGTGTCTTCTATGAGGGAAAGGGTTAATTTACATTTTGCAATACTTGGGAAAATCCCATCATTTTATGGGTATAAATAGTAACATTGTCTTTTGACTGTTGTCATGTTTTGCTATATTGCTCTCACCATCCACAGTGGCTGAGTGGTTAGAGTGTCCACCTTGGGAGCCAAAGGTCGTGGCTTCGATCCCTGGCTGTGACATACCAAAGTCTTTAAAACTGGTACTGGTATAGCTCCCTTGCTTTCCGCTCAGCATATATGGGTAGTTCATGGATTGGTTGGACCAATGTCAGGATAATGTGACTGGGTGTGGTATTGTACCACTTGTCTACAGCGTGATACTGAAGTGTGGCAGCACTATATCTGTCTCAAGTAGACATTATCTCCAAATGAGTAAAATACTGTCATTGGGATGTTAAAGCCAACAAACAAACTATATTGCTCATATCATATTTTTCATCAAGAATGTTTGCCTTGTTTGAGTATTGCTTTTGGACAAAAGAGAGCTCACTCATTCAAATTGGTGATTAAATTTTTTTTCCCATATGCTGCATTGATCATGACTTGAACCCAGGTTATACTTAGAAGAAGCCATGCCACTAAAACTTTGATATCTGAATTGAGTGTTAAAGGATGATGTGGAACTTCATATTTCTAGTAAATATTGATTTGCCTACTTTAGCATATACATGTAGTCATGTATTGTGATCTGTACTATACCATGGAACCAGCTTGTTACATCCAGGGTTTGAATTAAATTTAGTAAAGTAGCAATATGCCAATAAAAATGATTTGACTAGTTTAAAATTTTGAATTAATAAATTCTGTATTTACATCACATGTTGGAACCAGCTGTTAAAGGGATGCCGGGAACCAGATGCTCGAGCCCAACGGCTGTACGTGGAGTGCCTAGGTAGCTGTAGTGCGATAGACCCAGGTAGACTTGAACTCTCAACCAACAACCCAAAGGCTGAGATGGCCAACTTCCAGTCCAGGTGAGTTCACTACATGCTACTTTGAATTGGTCCTGAGTTAAGTTCTCATCTACTGTGTCTAAAACCCTTTCTCCATGCACCTCTGTCCAGCAAAGCAATCTCAGCCAGATAGCACATATTCAGTTAAGTCTTGACGCATTGATACCATGTCTTAAATTTCAACTTTTTCGTACGAAACAAATTAAAAAACAAGGCATATGTAGGATAGTCAACCTCCTTCATGAACTTATCAGCCAGGTATAAAGTGTCTCTACAGCAGCAGTGCAGGGCAAGGTGTTAAAAGAATAGTGTGGTGTTGTCTGAAATTCAAAGCAACACCCCCATGGCTTAGTACTATGGTTTCAATGTCTGTGCAAGATTTGTATTATGTGTTTATATCTCAGTCTTCATACAAGCAGAATAAGAATGATCAGAAATCATTTTTTGCCCAGTAAATGAGAGAGTTATGCTTTATGTACTTCAATATACATTCTTAAGAACTTTGAGACATTTGTTTTCCCATAACCACCAGTATACAGGATGTGAACTTTGCGGTTTCACTGATTAACGAGATGGTCAAATCTTACCTGGCTGCGACAGAGCCCCGGATACAGGACTGCTCAGCCTTTGCTCTTCAGGAGCTGCTGTCCATCTACCGTATATCGGAATCCCGGGAGGAGGAACAGGGGAACAAACTCTGGCGCCGTTTCCCAGAACACGTGCAGGAGATCCTAATACCACTCCTCACTTCCAGGTGGGTGATACCTGCTGTGTAGTTGTATTATAAGAAGCACCACATAGTGTCCAAAATTGTCATCAAAATAAATAAAGATATCTATTGCTCAGATTTGTGAATAAAATGGAATAACCTTAATGGTAATATAAAGTATCACTTATTTGTCTTAAATTAGAGATAGAAGAATTAAAGAACTGCAAAGAAAAATTCTGATTTTTCATTCGCCCTGCACTAAATGAGTGGAAAAGTACTTAAAACTGTAGGCTCTATTGTCACTTTGATGTAGGACTTTGAAATAGTGAATATGAAATCTAAAAATTTGTGCTTGTTTTTGAGTTTTTGATAAATCACATAAATTCGGCATATACAATGTCCACTACAGGTACATTCTAGCCACTGACCATGACTGGTCAAGCCTCCACAAGCCCATCTACTGCTCCAAGAAGGGTAATACATTCAAGGACTGGGTGAGCACATGGACTGGCTATCTCTCTTCCAAGGTATGGCCTCCCTCTTATATTCAAATTTACCCTGTGTATTGAAGACTACGCTTGACAGTATGCATTGTAACGCTATATGTGGGGTTCATACCTAGATAGCATGGTATATTTGTACAAGAGTACTGTGTTTTATTGGAATTTATGTAATAAAGAGAAAGCGTTGTTATGGTCCTTTCAAGTATTTATAGGTGTATTTGAATTGACTTACAGGCTAGATTCACTGAGGTAATAGGTCAGGCTATCCAGTAGATTCACTGAGGTAATAGGTCAGGCTATCCAGTAGATTCACTGAGGTAATAGGTCAGGCTATCCAGTAGATTCACTGAGATAATAGGTCAGGGTATCCAGTAGATTCACTGAGGTAATAGGTCAGGCTATCCAGTAGATTCACTGAGGTAATAGGTCAGGCTATCCAGTAGATTCACTGAGGTAATAGGTCAGGCTATCCAGTAGATTAACTGAGGTAATAGGTCAGGCTATCCAGTAGATTCACTGAGGTAATAGGTCAGGCTATCCAGTAGATTCACTGAGGTAATAGGTCAGGCTATCCAGTAGATTCACTGAGGTAATAGGTCAGGGTATCCAGTAGATTCACTGAGGTAATAGGTCAGGCTATCCAGTAGATTTACTGAGGTAATAGGTCAGGCTATCCAGTAGATTCACTGAGGTAATAGGTCAGGCTATCCAGTAGATTCACTGAGGTAATAGGTCAGGCTATCCAGTAGATTCACTGAGGTAATAGGTCAGGGTATCCAGTAGATTCACTGAGATAATAGGCCAGACTATTAAGTAGATTCACTGAGATAATAGGTCAGACTATTCAGTAGATTCACTGACGTGTTAGGGCAGGCTATCCAGTAGATTTACTGAGGAAATAGGTCAGGCTATCCAGTAGATTCACTGAGATAATAGGTCAGGCTGTCCAGTAGATTCACTGAGGTAATAGGTCAGGCTATCCAGTAGATTTACTGAGGTAATTCACTGAGGTAATAGGTCAGGCTATCCAGTAGATTTACTGAGGTAATAGGTCAGGCTATCCAGGCTATCCAGTAAATTTACTGAGGTAATAGGTCAGGCTATCCAGTAGATTCACTGAGGTAATAGGTCAGGCTATCCAGTAGATTCACTGAGGTAATAGGTCAGGCTATCCAGTAGATTCACTGAGATAATAGGTCAGGCTATCCAGTAGATTCACTGAGGTAATAGGTCAGGCTATCCAGTAGATTCACTGAGGTAATAGGTCAGGCTATCCAGTAGATTCACTGAGGTAATAGGTCAGGCTATCCAGTAGATTCACTGAGGTAATAGGTCAGGCTATCCAGTAGATTCACTGACGTAATAGGCAGGCTATCCAGTAGATTCACTGAGGTAATAGGTCAGGCTATCCAGTAGATTCACTGAGATAATAGGTCAGGCTATCCAGTAGATTTACTGAGGTAATAGGTCAGGCTATCCAGTAGATTCACTGAGGTAATCATTAGTCAAGCATTCCAGTAGATTCACTGAGATAATAGGTCAGGCTATCCAGTAGATTTACTGAGATAATAGGCCAGGCTATCCAGTAGATTCACTGAGATAATAGGTCAGGCTATCCAGTAGATTCACTGAGGTAATAGGTCAGGCTATCCCGTAGATTTACTGAGGTAATCATTAGTTAATCATGATTTACACAGGAGAACTTATGGTTTTCTTTTTGATACTTTTTTCTGAGCAAGTAACCAATCTAAGAATGGGGAAAAGTTCACAGCTTAAAACTGGAAAGGTACATGGATCTGAGTTGCTCTGGATTTGTGCAGGTAGCATCACATCCCTGCTATCTTCAGTATCTCAAGTGCAGCTGATGTTATATCATTGTAGACCCACTTTGACTCAATGGCAAACAGAGCAGACCCAGATCATGTTTGCTCATAATATTGCAGCCAAGATTCTAGTCTGCATGGGAAAGAAATTTCCAGTTTCACATACCATTTTATTTTCAGTGAATTAATATTCATCAAGTGTACATGAATATTCATGAGGTAAAAGTTAAACATTTTTCTGCTTTCACAATAGTTAGTCTGAGATTGTATTTTGGATGCGTGGGATCAAGGTCACTGTCAGGAAAGGAATTTATGGTGTTACTCTAGATGCAGTTGTGTTGAATGGTTGAATAGATTTCAGTGAGGACACGTAAGCAGTACACCATAAAGAGGTGTGCAGGAACATTTCAATGGGGAAGATAATGAGACTTGCTTCATATCAGGAATTTGTTTCAAAGTGTTGTTGTTTTTTTTGTTTTGTTTTTTTACAGTACAGTGGTCACGTGATTCCTCGAGGTCGGATGGGATCTGAAAAAAAAATCGCCATATTCGAGGAATCATTTATATGTCAAAATTCAATATATTTATTAGTCCCCTACCGGTGTTCACACCGGAGGGGACTTTAGGTTTGCCCTCCGTCTGTCCGTCCGTCTGTCCGTCCGTCTGTCTGTCCGCTCAAATCTGGATATCGCGATAACTTAATAACTAAGCAAGCTAACTTGATGAAACTTGGTATATGACTAGATGGCAATGTGTAGATTATGCACGTCATTTTATTTTTGTTCTTTGACTAAAATTGTGGTTGCTAAAGTAACGGAAATAGTGAAAATATGGCAAAAAATGGGATCCCGCGATTAACTAAGCAAGCTAACTTGATGAAACTTGGTATATGACTAGATGGCTATGTGTAGATTATGCACGTCATTTTATTTTTGTTTTTCGACTAAAATTGTGGTTGCTATGGTAACGGAAATAGTGAAAATATGGCAAAAAATGGGATTGATTACCATATTGAGTCAAGGTGGAGCCGGTAGGGGACTTATGTGTTGCATACAACACCAGTTACTTGTATTTGTTGATACCTTAACTTCATCTTTTCATTAATTATTTTGTTACGTTTAGACTTCAATAGTACCTTTTAAACATAGAATATATTTAACCATTTCAGAAATAACTCGATTATAGCTTTTATTGCAAAAGTTAAGTCAGAAATAAGTTCTTTATTACAGATAATTTTAATTGAAACCCTTTGTTTTAATTTGTGTATATGGCAGCATTGTGTATTTTTTACATTCTTGTAATAAACACTAAACACTTTGCCGTGGTTCTCCAAATTAATGATTATAGAGAAAAAACAACAAACAAACAAAATAGGCTCCTTTAATGACAAATGATTGGTTATGTAGACCCGTCACAGTTTGTTACATGATCAGTAGGTGAAAAAATACATTTACATGTCAGTGTTGATATAACGATTCACCTATGTACTCTCGGAGGTTTGACGATGTGCGAAAACAAATACAAAACCATCTCGACCAAGGTGTGAATTACAGGGAAAGGTGGTCATAGGGCTGGAGTTTGGTTGTCAAGGAGATACAGATAGGTTTTGTTATTGACTTCGAGGAATTGCATAGAAATTATATAGAATATGCTATCCAGGGACCTGTGACGGAGCTCGAGGAATCCAAAATAGCATGTTTGAAGAATCGCCCATAAATTTATATAGAATAAGAAGGGCTAAATCAAGGGACTGGGCTTGTATCTCTAGTCATCACCAGTATTCAATGAATCGCCACATTGAGGAATTGCGTGACCACTGTATAAATTTTTCATAAGCTTATTTTAACTTTTCAACAATAATTTTTCACAAATAAACATTGTGTACAAACTTTTTGACTTTTCAAATAGATAATCATGGTATGACATCATGCACGTCCAAGATATAATGTTGTGTTGCTGATTTTCTTTTGTGTGTAGGTGAAGGCAGAGAGTAAGCCATGGCGTGTGTTCAAGTCCTGCAGTGCAGTGATCAAGTTTGATGTACACATTGCACTTTACCTGCTGCCATATGTGGTGCTGCACGTGCTACAGGATGGGTCCAAGGAAGATATTGATGAGGTGAGATTCTGCATGTGGAATGTGATGTCTGGGCTTCTAAAGCATGTCATCCCTGTACTGGCCCTGACAGCAGGAGGGTACTTGAGTGATTACAATGTCAATATGTAATCAGCAGCAAAAATGTTTGTGATCATCTCTGACAACACGAACATATGAACGAAAAATAAAAAACACAGTGCTAATGATAATGGCATTCTGAGTAATTCTGGGTACATGTTTGCTTTCTGGTCTTATTTGTAAGCATGTGCATTTTTTTTAAAAAAAAAAAAATCCTCTAGTTCTTTATACACCCAAAAACACATTATGACAATAATATATGATAGCATTACAGATTTACGACACTGTTGACTCTTATACGGCAATTTATTACAATTGTTGCAAATTATGATATTAGTGCTTATGAATAAGAGATGCAGTGGAACAAAGTATTAGCATCACAACTGGACTGTATATCTGAATTATTCTTTTAATTAGAATATCCGTTTGATTAAATAGGAAATAAACATACATTCTGTAAAGAAAAAAAAAGCGATCTATTAGCTTCACCCTCCCTGATTTACCCAGATCTGTGGTGAGATCAACGAAGTGTTAAACCAAGTCACGCGGACAGATGGGAAGCAGAAAGGGTCGGCCAACTTTCACCACATGAGCTCACAGACCATCTTCTCAGTACTGGACTACCTGACCAAATGGAAACATTTCAGGGCACAACTCAAGGCTGCTGAAGCCCCACAGACCAAGAAAGGAAGTAAGTGAGAAAACGTTTTAGTCCTCAGTTCTAGTCTAATGTTGGTGGAATATAATGCATATGCAAGATGTGCTGGAGGCACTGAAGTTGTGTGTGTCTCGAATGAAAGAGCGTTTTAAGAGCTGCAAGTCGATCACCAATAATTAAATTCACTTAGATAAACAAAAGAAATGCGGCATTCTTGTTCTTTCAGTGCTCATAGCTTTGATTTATATTCATGCAGTACCTTATCTACAACAGACTCTATAGATTGAAGTAATTATGCAAATTTCTTCACAGGTCAGAGGCTCCGAACTCAATTGGGATAGTAGATATACAGGTTTCTGTCATTTTTGTGTCGCCTGCATAGCATGGCAGACACATAGGGATCACTTTGTCCGTCGTCGTCGTCGTCGGCGTCACACTTTCTTGTCCGGAGCATAACTCGAAAAGTATTTGAGGTATCACCTTGAAACTTAAAACATGGATAGATCACATTGAGGTGGAGTGCAGTGCACAAGAATGATAACTCTGACTTTCGTATTTTCTGAGTTATTACCCTTTGTTGATTCTGAGATTTTATTTTTGTCCGGACCATAACTCAAAAAGTATTTGAGGTATCACCTTGAAACTT